>OY720167.1:1376718-1976718 GCA_963082805.1 Hemicrepidius hirtus
TTCTATGTCCCCATACTGAGACACCATATGCTACTATTGGAATTATTGCTCTGTTATATATGGTTCTGATGGAGTCGCTTATTTCGCCCCATTTTCTTTTAGTATATTTTCTCAAAGTTAAGAGAATGGTTATTGCTTTTTGTGTAACCTCTTTTATGTGGTGATCGAACCTCAGTTTGGTATCTAGGTATATACCAAGATATTTGTTTGTTTGCACCCTTCTGATATTTTTATTATTTATTTTGACAGTTGGTGCCCGATTTAATTTGCCTTTGAGGCTCATCTATACTGTCTTGGTTTCGGATATTGCTAGTTTCTGGGCCTTGGCCCAAGTTTCTACTTTGTTTGTTGCCACTCTTATGTTTTGCTCTAGTTCCCTTCTGTTATTTCCAGATATTATTATAGCTACGTCGTCTGCGTAGGCTATGATTTGTTCATTTGCTTGGGCCTCCATCAGGGGGTCCATGGCTAGGTTCCACAGCAGTGGGCCCAGGATGGAACCCTGTGGGCACCCTTTATTTGGAATCATTTCAGCTGATCTTGTTTGGGGGCTTAGGGTTATTTTCCTGTTGCTCAAATAACTTTTGATTATGCCTATTAGTTTGTGTGGTGTGTCTAACTCATTTAGTCTCTGTATGGTGGCGGGCCACCAGAGGTTATCGAAGACTCCACTTATGTCGATGAAAATACAGACTACGTGCTTTTCATCTGTGTTTTCTACTGTGCTTATTAGCTTGCTTATTGCTTGTTTTGTGCTTCGCTTTTTTCTAAAACCATATTGGTTTTCGTGGTGGAGTCCTTCGTCTGTGTGGTGTTCTATTATCTCTGTTTTGATAATTCTTTCAAATAGTTTGGCTAGTTCAGGTAGTAGTGTAATTGGCCGCCAAGATTTTGGATCGGCCGGGTCTTTGTTTGTGCCTTTTAATATGGTTACTACGTTTCCTATTTTCCAGTCGGTTGGAAAGTACCCGAATGTTATGCAATCATTATATATTCTTGCTATGTAATCGGCTATTTCAGGAATTATTAGTTTAATTATTGTGCCATGCAACTTATCCCATCCAGGTGCTTTTTTATCTTTTATTTCTTGGGCTGCTTCAAGGACATCTGCTTCAGTTATTTCAGTGTCTATGGCTAGGTTTCCAGTAGCTCTTAGTGCTTGTTCCCGTTTTTCTACATGCTCTGCATGCTCGTTTTCCTCACTGTCCCTAGGGAACATTCTAAACAATGTGTAGTCTAGAGTTTCCTCCATGTTTTCTGTAAAACCGTTTTCGGTTTGTAGTGTGGTTTTGAGAGTTTTAAGCTTAATTTTGTTTGCAGCTAATTTGTATGTCGTACTCCATGGGTTTTGTGCCAGGTCTGTTTGTACGAATGTTTGCCAGGATTTGGTTCTAGTTTTGAGTATTTCGTATTTATACCTTTCCTTGGCTTCTTGGTACCTTCCTTGGTAGGTCCTTTTGTCATCTGGGTTTCTGGCTTTCTGCATTTCTCTGCGTGCCTTTAAAGCGATTTGTCGCTTGTTATCTATTGCTTCTGTCCATCATGTGGGTTTGTTATTGACGTTTTTCCTTTTTGGCAAGTCGTTTTCGCATATTGTTTACAGGCCTAGAGTTAGCTTTTCTACTCGTTCATCTATGTGTTCATTTGTTGGTACCCATAGAATTCTTTCGAGTTCGCCAATTGGTGTTCTAGTTTGCTCTAAAACTCATTTTTGTTATAATTTGTTAAGTTGTACCGGACTTCTGGTTCTGTATTATCTGTTACGTTTGTTAGGGCTCTAAAAGTAATTAGATTATGATCGCTGACTGTTTCACTTTCGTGTACCAGCCAACTTTCTGTAGTATGAACCAATGTGTCACTTGCAAGAGTGACGTCTATGTTAGTTTCCCCATTTACTGTTTGGAAAGTTGGTGCCTGTCCAGCTTCGTTCAGGTTCAGGATGTGCAAGTTATTTGTAATTATAAAATTTCTGACTTCGACGACCCTGGCGTCTGTGTTGCCCCCTGCCAGAGTGGATCCTTTGCATTGACGTCTCCGCCTATGGACGGATGTTACATTTCTTGTGGTTCTGATATTGTCTTCTAGAACTCCTATATGTGGTATGATATCCTCTGATGGGGGACAGTATATGCTTATTATTTTGGTTTCAGTATTTTTGGTTACGATTGTCGCTGTTGCACAGTGACTTGTGGTTTGACTGACATTTTCTATGACGTCTATGTTTGGATTTCTTAATATGATGGCAGCATAAAATCTGCCATAAGTTTTGTATGCTATGTGTTTGAAGTTACCCAGGCCGGGTATTTCCTGCTTGTTTGAGCCTTTATTTCGATATGTATATGGTTCTTGGACCAGTATTATGTCTAGATTGTGGGTTTGACCAATTTTGTTTAGATCGAGTGTTGCGGCTTTGCAGTTTTGTAAGTTAATTTGGTCTATCTTGACTGCTTTGTCTTTATTGACCATAGTCGATGTTACTTATGATATTTTCTAACCTTTTCTTGTATTGCGGACAATATCCATTGTCCGCAATACGCATGTTTGCGACATGGTTTGCTTCTTCATCGCTGAGCTTTGCTCTGCTACAATTTGCACATTTGTAGTTATCCTCATCTGTTGCTTCACATGCTTTTGTTTCATGATGGCCTGTGCATATGCCGCAGACATCATCTTCGTCTTTGCAATCTTTTGAGAAGTGTCAATATCTTTGGCACTTATAACAGCGTTTAACGCTGATGTAATTCTTTATATTGAGTCTAAGGGTGTCTGTATACACCTTGCCTGTGTGAAGCAGTACGTTTCTGTGCTTTTATTTCTTTTGCCGAACTTGAAAATCGGCTTGACATCTTCTTCCTTGACTTTGACGCCTGAATCAATGTTTTGCTTTATGATTGCTTCAGTGATGTCTGTCTCTTCCAAATTTGTTGGAATTCCATATACAGCCATTCTTGGGTTTTGTTTTTGCTGGAAGGTCGCCATAGTTAACATCAGCTTCATAAAACTGATATGGCTCATTTAACAATTACAAGTAAATCGTAAACGACAATTAACATTTCTGAATATTTGACAACTTGTGGGCATTTGTTTAGATTACGGGCAATTGTTTCTTGTTACATTTGATTCTCTTTTATCAATACTAATACCATTAAACCATGTTTAACATTTGTTAAGAATGTGTTTATTAAACATTAAATAATTTATTACTCGAAAATTTTCTTATGTAAGGTATCAACATTTTTATACTGTCATTTAAGCAATTGAAAGATATATCACAAACGCGATAAAAATGGGGGTTGACATTTAAAAAAAAATTGATGACGTCATCACTTACAAACAAATGAAGGTCGGAAAATGATTTGTGTTTATGTGTATTTTTAAAGAAGAAAATTATCGTGTTTCGGGATTTTTAGGAAAAAACATTAATTTCGGTTTTATTTGGTATGTTCCATACGTTTGGTATATTACCATACCACATAACTCTTGTCATCATAATACACATAAATTAAATATCAATCTTTAATACACAGTAACAATTCCTTTAGATAAGAATAGTTTTAATAGAGAAATTTCAATTATTACAAATTGCATATAGCAATGGATATAACACCACACTTATTGACACATTAATTAAAAAGAAAAAAATTATAAATTAGCTATTCAAAAAGTTTATTCCATTAATAACTCTGATAAAACATTAAAATACGTTTCAATTCCATATTTTGGTAAAATTTCAGAAAAGATTGCTAAAATTATAAATAACACTAATAAATATAAAGTTATTTTTAAAATAAAAATATTCTATACTCTCTTTTCAATGCTAAAGACAAAATTAATGATTTGCTAAAATCAGGTATTTATAAATTAAATTGTTCACATTGTGATTCAGTATATATAGGTCAAACAATTACAAATTTCAGTATTAGGCAAAAAGAACATATCCGTTGTTACAAATATAAACATTCACATAAATCAAATTACGCTAAACATTTATTAGAACAAAATCACACATTGATATCTAATAATACAATTAAATTTTTACACTTTTCTGATAACAAAAATAAATTAAATATTTTGGAAGCTTTTGAAATTTATAAACACACAAAAAACAACGTACCTTTAATTAATGAGCAAATTGAACTCTTAGATTCTCCTTTACTGAAGATTTTGGAATAAATATCTTTCTAAAAAACACTGATAAGCAACTGACCTGCGACGGGTTGACTGGGGCCAGCTGCTTCACGCAGTGGTAATATCATAGAATCAAGCAGTTAATATACGTATAAATCATTTTGCATTTGTTATTAAATGTCTTATATGCTTTTCACAATGGCACATTGATGCCGAAATACGGATAAAGCAAAATAAATATTGTTATTCCAGTTAAAATCGATATTTTATTTGATATTTATATTTCTATAACTAGACCATGTTAACAAGTATATCTATATTATGTCAATAACACAGTAAGAAACAAAGGTAATAATAAAATAAATAAAATATAATAAAATGGTGTGAATCATATAAAATGATATAAATGTAATAATAAAATAATGTCATAAAAGAAAAAGGTAACGTGAATTAACATGATTAGTTTGTATTTTCTCTATTCTCCGATTCTATATCTAGGTGTTAATGCACATTTGTTTTGTGCAGGTACTAAGTACTGCCGTTTCGTATGTTGTTTGCTGTCCCATTTATTCGTCCTCTGTTGAATGAAGAGCTCCATCATGTCCGTATATCTCCGTATATCTGGTGTGTCAGGATCATCTCCCCCAGTTCATGTGCTGCGAGAGGCCACGTATTGCCAAGGTCCCTTAGCAGGGCCCACTCTTGCAGGAAATATTCACATTCCTGTATTCTGTGCAGGACTTCGATTCTCGAGTACGAGAGAAGTGAGCAACGGTGAGGGAATTTTGCAAGAGAAAATGAACTCACATCCGCTGTAAATTTCTCTCAGTTCGCTAAAGCTGTATTCTTGACGCTACGACAGAAAGCGAGAACACATTATTTATTTATTAACACATTGGTGTGAGCCAATGAAAACGTACATACCGTGTGTCCCTGGGAAGACGGAACATAGGGATCTTATAATGCTAATTTTTTAAAATGATCCACGAGTGCTTTGAAGCATTCGCCCTGAAACAATAACACGAATGTCACCGATCGTTAACGATTTCCATGCCGATCATGTATGATCGTCTCCAGATCAACATTTTTGTTTGTGTTTTAAATGTCAATTTACTAAAACCAAAGACAATTAAAGGTTATGTTCAGGTTAATTTTTTTTTAATGGGGTCCTACCTTAACTGAAGTACAGTTTAGAGCTAACAATCAGTAATCCCAGTTAAATTACATCTGATATGTGAAAATTTACTTTAATAGGATGATCTTGATGTATGAACCGAAGAATTTGATGCGACAATCAGCTTTATGATGAAACATGCTACAATGCTAATTGCATAAGACTGTATTAAGATGAAATCAAAGAAAAAGCGAATATTAATATCAGTTAGTGTGTACGAATATGAAATATTTATTTCTACGGCAATTTAATGTGATCAAATAACTGTTACATTAAAAGTATTTGATTTTTAAGGAGCCGGATTCTTGTTTGTAGTCGCAGTTAGTCGTCGCAAGAATGTAACTAAAGGAATGTATACTTAAATGATGTATAAAATAATAATTTTATTAATGTTAACACAACAATAATACAATAATAGGGGTGGAGGTATAATTCTTGCATACCACAAAGGAAAGTTTTCTAACACAGGTCCACAGCATTATTTTATGTACCTACTAGTATAATTTTCGTAATTTCATTTTCAGTTTCTAATAATGCGTAACAAACAAATTATTTTATATTTATTACCTTTATAATGATACTCAGTCTCATTTAATTTAATTAAAACACTTTCTAAATTTACATGAACCAATTTGAGCAAATAATTAATAATTTTATTTCTAACTGATTTTCAAGAGCGAGGCTGCCAATTCGTAGGTATTGTAAATAATTTTGAATCGTTTGTTAGTATAATGCACGCGCGTATTACATCTGTATTAGCAAGCGCATTAAACAGCTGACATACCGACGTCGACGCTTCCACCAAATAGAAATTCAAAGCACTCTTGGTTCATTTTAAAAAATTACCATTGTAAGATCCCTATGTTCCGTCTTCCCAGGGACATAGGGTATTTCAATATTCCCCCATTTAGAATTTTCCAGAAACATGGGCAGTCAACATTTATCCTGTACCTAACCTATGTTTTGATCCGTTCGCGAGGTCCACGTTTACGTTGTGTTGTCATTCGTAATAATATTATTAATTAATAATTATTTATCTTTTGCAACAGTTGCTACGTGATTTACTTATTGTGGATGAAAATGATTTAAACGTTTTAAATGTGTTAAACCAAAGTGTTATTACTTCTACTCCTACGAGAACTGCACATGTTACCAAACAACAAAAACATTTGTTAATCGAGTTTTTAACTAAAAATCCTGTTCTTGTGAGTGGAAATTTTGCAAATTTGACCAAAAAGGAAGCTCGACTTTTATGGTGCGATATTACAAAAACTTTGAACTCGATTCCCGGAGGTGCAAACAAAGAGTGGTATAAATGGCACAAAGTAAGTACTAATATTTACAATTATTGGTGATTCGGTAGTACCATTTAACAAATTACTTTTTTGTCTATAGACGTGGCAAGATATAAAAAAATACAAAAGTCAAAGCAGTTAAAACTCGTTGTCATGCTGTCGAAACTGGAGGTGGTACCAAATCAAAAGAAACATTTTCAGATTTCGAAAATAATGTTTTGGATTTGATGGATACAACATGTGTGGATGGAAATCCTAACGCAAGCGAATCAGAAGTAACATTTACTTATGAGGTAGGTTTAGTATCATACGCTTTAAGATGCTCATAATAAAATGATGTGTAAATTATAGTACTTGGATGATGAAAACCAGCAGCTGCAGGATGATATGCAAGGCGGGAGCTTTGAAAACATCACTACCGAACCCGAAGAGTGTATAACAGCAGCTGATCATTAGTGCTGGTTCAGCACAAAATTCAAGTAGTGCTTCGGCATCAGCTGATGAAGTAGGGCCTTCGAAGGTCGTAAATAGTTACAAAAATCCCACAGATAAGAAAAGGTTGACAAAATCTGCTAGGTTAAGGAAATCTTTAAACCTATCCCAAGGTTTACTTAAAATTTCAGCAAAAAATAACGTCGACTCTGACAATTACCGCAAAAGAAAACTGGAAATCTTAGTTGAAGAGCAAGCCGCTCAAAGGGCCTACGAAGCTAAGAAATTGGAACTCTTACAGGCCAATCTTGAAACAAATTCAAATATTTTACAAACAAATTATGGTATTAAGTAATAAATAATTTAAATCTGCAATAATAACTTTCAGTTTTTAGCTAGGTTGTAAAAGTCAAAGACTTTTTTGATTAAACTTTTATCTTATTTTTTTGTAAACAATATTACAAGAAGCCAAGTTTTAATATAGGAAGCAGGAATGAAAAAGCTGCTGTATTTTTTTAGCAATTTTTACTTAACTTAAAATATTCAATACGATATAGTATTTCATGGCAACCCTATTTTTAGAAAGGTAATAAACAATTTTTGTATGTGTTCTGATATTTTTAGTAAAACAGAAAAAAGTAACAATGTTAATTATTGAAATATTGTCTAATAATACGCTGTTGCAAAACTCGTGCTACTGCGAGATCTGGATTCACTTTGGCAATGTTAGCCTGAGCCTCAACTAGTTGATTGTTATCAACAACATTCATTCCCCAATCTGCATTTAACACATCATCATTAGGTTCGGGCACATTATGCTGAACCGTGGCCTACGTTAGCTTCAGGCCACCGCGCTCGATCCGGCAGCCGCATGTAGAAGTCATACTTTTACTAGACTAGCGTAGTAAACCGAGTAAACACATATAGATACATAATGCAATGCATCGAATACGATCGAACACGATCGAATGCACACGTTAATATTGATACTGTTGCCTTACGATATTTATCCTCTTGCAAAACAAACAAAGCATAGTGTTGATTTTTAATACAAAACAAGAAAAACATAAGTTACATTATAATATAATACAAAACAATTTTAAATAATATAGTGGAGGAATAACGCATTTGAACATAAACAATAAAATTAAATACTGCACAAATATTTGATAGGTGCTTAAAAAAACAATAAAAATTCAAAATAGGAACTATTCATGTATAATATATTAATACCTATGTAATTATTGTAATTTTATTTAGTAGTGCTGCTCAATTTTTTAATTTTTCTACTTGCACTTTTGGCTTACTCTCTTTCCCTGAGTATATTATTCCTTTTTTTAGAATAATTATTTAGCAATATATTACCAAAATATTGGAGGCAGGTTTTCATTAATGTTAGTTGACTGGTACCGCATCTTCACAATTTTCCGGTTCATTGTTTTCAGATCGATCCAGTTCTCTTAAAATTAGTTTGATAAGAAGGGATTTTTGGCAACTAACGTTTAAAAAATCTTTTTCAAACGTCTCTGAAATTAAAATTTGAAAGCAGGCGTAACCTTTCACTAAAAAGTATAAAATATTGTGTAGGGAATTTTACGGAATGGGACGTTTCGCCGACGACGTTTCAGCGCAGCCGTTTCGCCGCGGTCGCTTCGCCGCGGAGTGCCGTTTCGCCGCCGATGTTTCGCCGCGGTCGCTTAGCCGCGGAGTGCCGTTTCGCCGCGGAGTATCAGCTATATATCTCCGTTATTTGAAGTATTAAAATAATGTTTTCTAACATTTTCTGAATACTAATCTCTGCCGAAAGGAATGTAGCGTACGCGCAAGCAACCAGCCAGTACGTTAATTTGCTTCAGTGCTAATTGTTGCGAATGAAGATATGCCAATTAGTATTGTTTTTAGCGTGCTTTAATAAGTCGGGGATCAGCAAAGTGAATTGGTACAATTGAAACACGTCATGTTTTGTCAATTACACTCTATTTAATGATTAATAATTTAACATGAGTATTTTTACAAGGAACGCTGCAAAGGGCTGGTTGCTCCTTATATTACTACAAACTCAAGTCTGTTGCGTTTTCTCTTATCCAGGTAAAAGGTTATTGCAATACACAGAATTGGGGAAAACGTAAGCGGCTTACCTAAACATAAAGAAATATTTCTGTTTAAATGAATCGTTATCATTTTTACTGTAACCGCAGCAGTGTTAAGGTGTGTTAGCAACAATGGAAAAAACAAGTTCAATTCGTGGTAAAGAGAAATTAATAATTGATGGTTTTACATATGTGTTTGACAAATTAAGTGGTGACGGAAGGCGAAAATTTTGGAGATGTGAAAGGAGAGCGAGATGTAAAGCCAGGGTTCATACGGAAGGCGATGCTGTTATTCAGAAGCTTGGTGAGCATCCTCATGACAGTTCTGCCGCGAACGTTGAAGCTAATAAAGTGGTAGTGCAAATTAAAAAACGTGCAAGAGATACAGTGGAGTCTCCTGTTCAAGTGATCAACGAATGCATAATTGGTTTACCAGAAGCTGCCGAGGCTTCACTTCCGAGTTCTGCAGCACTAAGGAAGGTCATCAGCAGAGAGCGAAAACAAGTAAATGCCGCCCCTCCATGTCCAGCATCTCTAGAAGAATCAGTGTTGCCAACAGTACCATAATTATGGTATTCGTACCATAATTAGCGCTCTGTACCATATGTCCATAATTTGATTAATATGTACCATAATTTAAGAATTCTACATTTCTACAAGACACAGGCCAATGTCGGAGATCAATGTAATTCAACATGTTAGTATCACGTGCTAAGCATGCTAGAATCACATGTCAGATAACATTATCTCGGCACATGATGATAAGGTTCTGCTTACTCGAACATATCAGGTTTCATGATCCACGTGCATTCAAGGTTATTACCTTCTTTGGTAATGCAACTCTTCTAGTGGCTGCGATTGGATATGCAATTCTGCTGACTAGGAATATCAGGTTTCATGAGGGATCTGGTGATCTTCGCGAGGTCATAACCATATATGGACATACCAACTAGTATATAAGCACAACGCTTTTCCATTCGAGACAGAGAGTGAGAGTGTGCGTCCAACACTCAACAGTCAAGCAGTAGCTTCGACCAAGTTCTACAACCAAGCCAACTAGTTGGGCCGTTTGGGGCTCAAACTCTACATTTGAAGACTTAGAATAAATACAACAAGATAGACCTGGCCAGGGTCCAGCAATCAACTCTAAATAGAAGACTACAGAACACCCCTTCAACCAACCATGGTTCGTTTGGCACTACTAGCTGTTGTTATGTAAGCTCACCTTGATGGTGCATATTATTCATCTTTGTAAACTTTAATTAAATATAGTTATTTTAAAGTACTGACTTGTTTAAATCCAGACCAGTCACAATTTATAACGTGACATTTTGGTGGAGTGCCGGTTTTCATTTTATGTTATGGACAAAAATCACTATTTTATTTGCTACAATGCTAGTAGCACTAAAAAAGCGGAATTTCAATAATGAATTTAAAAACTGGTTATCAGTCCTGTGTACCGTGTCTGGATCTAAATATATGAACTGAAATAACGCTAGCAAACCCTTTATACTAGAAAAAACTCTGCCTCATTCAACCATAAACAAAGTTTCACAAAAGTTAGTAAGTCCTCTTTCTCAGTATAATAACAATTCCGAAATATTATCCACAACATCTACTTCCAAATTAGGGAGTACGAGTATGTCTTCCCTAGTTACTACAGAAAACATGAGGTTAGGCCCGGTTACGCGGTCACAAACCGAAAAAATGAGAAAAAACGCATCTATTCAATCAAAAAATTATATTAAAACCACAAGTGCTAACATGAACAACCAATTTATTTGTAAGAATAAATCTAAAAATGGTAAAGTCAATAAGTGTCGATCCATTCGTACTTTAAATATTAAACCAATATGCTTCATAATATGTAAGGAACATACCGGTAATACTCGTGTATCAAGAAGCAATAACTTTTTAACCACTAAAGCAATTGCTCGGAGTTCCACTAGAAAAAGGTCTCCAAGGGTGGAGCACGGAGGGAATTATTAAATTATTATCAACTCTGCTCATAATCACAAAATTGTACAAGCACAAATTCATCAATTATATGTTTTTTATAATATTAACAATAGAATATACTATTTCCAAATTACTAAATTTGCTTATAACCACATAGCAAGTATAATACTTAATAGGTTTATATATTGCGTTCCGGCTTATAATCATGAATAAAAGGTTGCCTATGATACATTTTTTAGTAACAATAAAGCTTTCTCGGTAGAAATGCTCCAGTGAATTAATTAAAGAACATAATCAAAATATTGTCAGAAGTATGTCAGGAGTCCTACGTCAATAAGTTTATTTTAAATCTACGTGTCGTTGTATCCATTTGTTTAAGTTACGGGAAATAAAAATTTAAATGAGTTTTTTTTTTGATCAGCAACAGCAACGATTACAAACATATGATCAATTAAATATATCGGTTACATCTAACAATCCCGATAATCCAGACCTCATTATATTATCAAATAACTAGTTCAAGTCAATTATTGTAATAAAGAAAGGTAAAAGCATCAGATGCTAATCAAGTAGTTGTTCATATTTTAAGAATTTTAATTTATAAATATAAATGGTCTAAGATAGCAGATGATAATATATGTCCTCTATTACGGACAGTACAGATGACTCAAATATTGACAGTAATCCGATTGGACCCTCGGATGAATTAAGAATATTGTTAGCCTCAGAAAGAATTTTTGTTATCACGTGTCTTCGAGCTTCTCTAGTGATAACAGGTCAATTTATTCCAACTTATACTAATAAATAATTATACGACATTCGAATATGTCATACAAAGGTTAGCTTCGCCGGGCTCAGGAAATTGATTCTCATTTAACTGAAAATAATCTTTTCACTTACTTTAGAATTAAAAGGGCCTTTCCTGTCCCATTAATTTTAGAGAAATGGTTTTTCTCTGTATATGAGTTCTGTCAAGTTGATTTTGGAGGCATAATCAAGTTTGGCAAAGAGGTTGTCTGAAAACCTACATAGGTAAGTAACTTCCAGTTATTCATAACACATGTCAAAGACATTGTTAAACCCCTGTTTTCGCCGGGAAGTATACTTCAATTTTTTTTTAGACACCTAGTCTCTTGTTTACTTTATTAAAATTACTGTTCTCCAGTATTGGAAAGTTTTCTGGGGCGCCACAAGAAAATTAAGAGGTAGTTTTAAGAATTTAAGACAAGGGGAAATCTTGTTGTTTGTTAAGCGCACATATATGAGTTAGGGGTAAATGAGAAGCTAAAACTTCCTAATTGAAAGGAATGTTTAGTCGTTAGATAGTTAACCGCCTTTTTAATTCAAATATAAAGAAGTAACTATAAGGAAGAAGGAAAAATAAAGTCAGAATATAAAGAAGTACATATGATAAAGTACAGAAAATAAATTCAAAATAAAAGAAAAAAAAATATTTTTTTTTAGAGGAGAATATAAAAAAGGGCAATTAATTGATTAATTAATTAATAAAACATTTTTAAATACAGCGTGAATTAAAAAGTATAATTTTGTACAATGAAAAAATATCGAAAAATAGATAACTTGGAATTACTCAATAGGTAAGCATCGAAATTTAGCTACCTAATGTAAATGCAGGTTAGACAGACACCAGTTCACTTCTGGGTCACTGCATAAGCTCTGATGAAAAGATGAATATAATATAATATAATAGATGATTTATAAAATGTGCAAATAATTAGGTTTAGTGATGTTCTTGATTTTGAGATACTTATAACACAGAGAACAAAATGAGTCAATAAATTATAAAACCTACCCTCAGATGATAATTGTAATTTTTTTTTGAAAGTAATTATTGCTGCTATAAGGAAATCTTTCCTTAAGAATTTAGGGACTTATAACTTTAAAAATCTTCATAGGCAAAAATACCAGCTATAAATTGATTGTTAAAAAACTTTCCAATTAATAAATCTCAAATTTAGTATAAATAGCTATCAAAGGTACTTAACATTTTAATAAAATTTACTTCCAATTATTAGATAAATTTGGCTTATCAACATAAAGTTCCGCGCAAATTTAAATTAGGTATGATACCTATATTTAATTATTTAAAGTTTAACTAAAGATCGCATTATTAAAATTTTTTTTCTTTACAAGAAAATTGAGTGGATACTCTTTGTTCAGTAGAACCTATGAAACAGAATAAGTGCATTTCAAACTTTAATGTATTAATAATTTTGATTTATCAAAATCACTTCCGAATAATTAATTGGTCACTACCAAGACAGAAGTACATAAAATCTTCTCAGTGGTGCTGAATCATATTTACAAATTATATTTGATACATTAGAAAGTAAATCTTATGGCAGAAAAAAGTATAAAGAAACATTTAAAAATCAATCGGAAAAATTTAATATGTACTTTGGATGTAATGTTGTCTATCAAGTATCGATCACGTATTACTATTAACATACTATGAATTTCAAAAATGCCTACCTTATGCAGATTTGTTTCTTTGGCGACAGCCATATTTACATTTTCCATGCAAGATTTTTCTTATCACATAAATTTTTTTTTCAATAACAATAATTAACACTGCAACTTCCCAGACCAATTGAAAGTTCAAAATTTATGTTTCATTATCAAATGAATATTTAAGTTTAGTTAAAATAAATTTTGTTAGAAATTCAATAAAAAATAATATTACAATTGATTGGGTACATAAAATGAAATAATAAATAAACAATTAAATTGTGAGTTCCATATTAGTGAATAAAACGTCCAACAATGAATTTGAACACGAAGCACAAATACTCGTTACAGCAAAGTACAATCACAAGACAATAAACAATGCAGTCTATACTGGCTTCTTCAATAATCTCAGGGGGGTAAACCTTGAACATCACACAGAACCTGATAACGATAACTTTATCTACGTACCAGATAATAGCAATCATCTTGGTGTACCAGTGACACACTTTCAACACTGAAGTCTTGCAATTAATGCAATAATAACGAATTGACTCCTGATGTAAATTTATGGGCAGACGCAAAGACGATTTATAATTATTATTTTGTTGTAACCTTTAATAGTCAACCCTATTATCGTTCAGTTTTTCACAATTAATTCATGATTAATAAAAAAAAACACGGGAACTTAACGCTTAATCGACGATATTTAAATTTTGCCAACTGTAGTAACAGTCATAAATTACTAGTAAGTTATAATTAATATCGCTCTACAACACTTAAAGAATTAAAGCATGGGAAGATTGCACTGCAACCCAACAATTTCAAATCAATAAATTTAGTTTTCATAGATTATTATTATAACCTACTTCATGCAGTAATGTCACAAAGCTAACCTTGGAAACAAATGCAACCCTAACTACGAATTTTGAAATTTTACTACCAGAAAAATTGTCTTATCATATTAATCACTTTAACAGAGGCGAGGCAGTTGTTGCATAAAAGTCTTTTAAGGATTTGCTAGTTTTAAACATAACACAAATATGGGGTTTGTCGATTTTCTTAAAGAATGCTTTCAATACATACGTTTCAAAAAAAATATATCCTTATATATGAAAATAGGACGGAAAAGTAATTGCAACTGAAACCTCATGTTTCTGTGACAATACTATTGTCTTAGAGCTTACACTGGTTAAATGAATAGTAAACAAACTACCACCTGTCAATTAACTTATCAAATTTTGAAATCATGTTAGAAGTTTGTAATTTTTTTGTGTTTATAACTATTTGGCAGTTTTAGCTAATAATGCTTTTTAGTAGGCATGACATTCTTTTTCTCTCATTTTACGATCAAAAAATTGCTTAACCATTGGGACTCATATCTGAAAAAGAATTTCTGAAAACAAAAAACAGAAGAAAGAAAAAAAAAGGCTGTGGTAACTTCACAACTGTTTATTTAGTTCACAAGACAACATTAATGATTTGACAATATATATAAATATATGATGAATATAAGTCAATTAGGTATCGCACACCACAAACAACAAAAAGAAAAAATGAAATTGATTTTAAACACAATCATACCAATGAAAAAAAAAAAAGAAAAACTAACCTTTGTAGATAATAATTAGCCGATTTTGAATAAGGGCTCTTATGGGGTTTGTGTGTAAAATAAGGGCGCTTTATTCAGGTAAGTTTGTATGGGTGCGAGTGAGAAGGGTGCCTGTATTAGGGTGCGAGTGGGATGGAAGTAGTCCCTTCGTAGGCGTGTCTGGGCGTGTTTTGTGGGCGTATCGTCTGCCATCGGCCATTTTTGTTGTTGTTCGGCCATTTTTGTTCGGTCAGTAGGCGTGGTTTGTTAAAAAGGTGGTTTTGTTTAAAAAGTGTGTGTGTATGCAACCGTGCATACTTTTTTCTTGTGCGTTGTGGATTCGAACGCAGGTCCTGCTGAGTGGTAGTCTGTCGCGTTAAGCATGTGAGCTACCGGGGTGCGTCGTGGTTGTAGCGTTTGAAGTTGTTATATGAAGGTGTAGTTGATCGTGTTATTTTTTTTCGTTTTAGGTACTAGTTATGCGATATTAAATAATTTGGTATCGGATATTTAATATGGGATATTTGATTTTATTTGTAAGCAGTATAGTTCGGTTCGGCATCCATCGTCTCTATTCGTGTGCTGGTGCAGGGGCGGAGGGGGACTAGCTTGAGACAGTTTGTTTAGTATCAAGTCGTTGTTGGTTGTGTAAAGTGCTACAAAGAAAAAGAATGGCATCGTTCTCGAATGATGGATGTACTAGTATTGTTAGTGGTGGTGGAGGTGTTAAACGAAAATGTGCTGCTGCAGGTTACAAGTCACCTTTAGACGCACTGGATGAACTTGTAGACAGATTATTAAAATCTCAACATAGGTTAATTAATGCTTCGAGATATCAATTCAAAGAGGGATGTGTATCGAAATATATCGACGTGGGATTAGGACCTACGATGGGTAAGCAGGTTATGATGTAATTTAATGTAAAATTACATATCTCTCTTTCTCTCTCTAGATTTTGAACCGGTCGTTAAGATTGTGTGTGGAAAACAAGGATTATTATTTATGACCGTATCCGATTGGAAGGAGCTGTTGGAGAGCGAAACTTTTATAATGAGTTATTTCATGGATTTGGATGCTGACGTAATACCGGAAGCAATATACTTTAAAGACTTTGTGTTAAATTTTTCCTTGACCGATGTAACGCGTACCATGGATAGTTATAAGGTGATGGTAATGAAATGTCGAAGTATGCAGATTTGTATGGACTACCTGTTGATTAAGACGTTGTTTAATATTAAGGATGTAATTAATCAAAAAATTGTATTATTAGGTACCCAAAATTTTAGTCATTACGTGAAAACAGAAATCCAACCTCTAATTGATACTTCCTCGAATTTAAACGAGTTGAAACATGTTGTACTATCTAAAGAAACTGACAATAACAATGTTAATGAACATGCTAATAAATTATCTTTGTTAGAGTACCTCACATATTATAGAAACAGTGATCTTTTTATGAAATTTTTTTTTGTTAAAGATGTTGCTGATTGTACTTTAAATGTCTGTAGGTACTTAATCCTAAAAAAATAAACTTTTTTTCTTAAACAACAACGTTTTTATTATTGTACAGGTACGTATAAATGGTATTAGCGTTATTTAAACTACAAATACATTTATTAAGATCGTGTGCAAAACACGGAGGTTTCATAGGTAACAAAGGTATGGTGTGGACATCAACGTTGTAATCCTCATCTTCATCTTCATCTAGGTCGTGAATATGAACATTCTTGACGTGTAGTTTTAGATATTCAGCCTTGTTCTTCCCCTTGCAATAGATTACGTTGTCGCGTTCAGTAGCCTGTTGTAGTATGGAATCAATTTCACCCAGATCAACGAATCCTGAATTCCACTTGAGACCGTGGTGGTACCTGGTTAGCCATCTGACCTGACGTTGCAAGTTGGGCGTTGACAAGATATGGAACGGAAACGGCGGTTTAAATAAAAAGTGTGAGACGCGCTCGCCGTCCATGATGACCATCTCCTTAGGCGTAAACTGGGGGGTGTAAAACCCTTGAATATCAACAATCAACATATTGTTTTTATTATAGTTGTTGATTCAAAACGAGGTTGGTCAGGGGTTGATAGGTAACGAGAGCGTCGTGTAGTATGAGTACGTACGCGTAGGTGTTTTGTGGGAAACTGGCTGTTGCTTCTATCTCCAGTTTAATATCAACTGTTCCTGCCTTGATATCGTCTTGTTTTTTGGAACAGTCTATGACGAATATGGGGTTCTTTTTAAACTCCTGGTAGGAGAGGAGGGGCTGTGACAGTTTCTGATAGTAAGATGTTTGAAAGTCACAATAATTTTTGTAAGCCAATAGGTATCGGTTAAGGGAAAAGTCGAGATTCCATTTGGCGTATGGGAACGCCTTCTCGTTGAGATACACCGTGATGTTGACAATGTTGAGAGGCTCAAAAACGCTGCTGTTTGCTTCCACGGTGTTCACCTTTCCGGTTTGAAAGCCTACGAGCGCGTACCTCGGTTTCGAGAACGGAGTTTTACTGCTCAGATTGATGAGTTCAACTTTGCTGTTTCTGACACCCGGTATGCTGTACAGATCCCATTTACGAAACGGCATGTGTACGGTACCGTCTTTCTCTAAATTACGTATAATCTTAAGTAAGATTCCGGTTGGTGTCGATGGTCTGGTCCCCCAACTCGAATCGTATCTCGTCAAACAGGAACGCTATTGGATTGCTGGTTAACTCGTAGGTTTTGCCTTCCGCTGCTGCAGCCGTCGACACCGTCGCTTCTATGTAGATAAAACTGTCGTAGGTGACGGTAATTAAATTTTGGGTGGAGGAGGAGGAGGAACCACCGTTAATCAAAGCTGATCCCCTAATGACCGGTTGCTCTGTGACGGAGTAGTTTATATTTGGTGCAGCTGCAGCAGTAAAATCTATTCCCATTGTTTCAGTGCTAGACGAATTGATACTTGTTCGTTCCCGAAATTTATAGGTTTACCGTTCTGATCGGTGAGCCAGAGCACAATGTCCGAGAATGTTTTCGGAATTACGTTTAAATAGAGCACGGTGGAGGGCTCTTTGGCAACCATCTCGCCCGGTTCCGCGTCCAACGCGAATTCGAAGAGTGTGTGATCGGGAACTCCGTTTAAGAACGCACCGCCTGTAATGTTACACTGCACCCGTATATTAGTAGCCGGGGATATTTGCACGTCGAGATCTGAGCTGTGAATTATGTTTGCTTTTAATACCACCGGTGAAAATCCTAGCATGCGTCCGATAGAGTCAGAATGCGTGAAATCAATTGCGTACTTGGGACAGTGGATGACGCATTGTAAAGTGTTTGTGTTGGCGCGAAGCGTGAACGCTCTCGCTTCCTCTCCCTCTTTACCACCAACCCTCTTTTTTCGTGGCGTGGTGGATCTCTTTTTAGTAGTAGTAGTGGCAGTAGCATGAGCCTCTTGTTCTTGTTCTTCTTCGAATTCCTGATGTACCATTTCCTTATTTATAAACTCGTTTAATGCGGTAATCTCATAAGCTCCGTTTGGAATTGTTATAATATGATAAGTACTATTTGGTTGTGGAGCATTGTCGTCATTGTTGTTAGCCTTGGAATAGTAAATTTTATTATTACCCGAGTAAATATTTTGTAAGGCGTTATAACTGTAGAAACCGATCAAACCGAGACCGTAGTCGCGATCCGGTGCTAGTTCTATAGGAGGATAAAAACAACAGCTCAGGTGATTACCTGAACCGGTAACACTAAATGTAGTGGTCATTGTTTCTTTCTTTCTTATGTCACGACGTGCTCAACGTTTGTCTTTCGATAGAAATGCTAGAGCCAGGTGACCGCATTTATACGATCGTGGGTCCTGTTCCCTTATCGCATTGTATAATATTTTAACCTTTGAACCTCCTCCTCCTCCTCCTAGGTATTCGACTAGCTCTGGTGGTGGCTTGAGATCACCGAAAGAATCGTAATATTCAGCACGACTTCCTACTTTTTTGTATGCTACCCAGTGAGTGCCCGGTCCTCTGCTGTCGTCTAAATTTAACACTCCACATTCGTTTTTCCGTACACGCTTAGGCAGAGAATCACGCATAAAGACACCCCTAAAGTGAGGTATTAGCGCCCCGGCATATTTCTTAATGTCAACGTCGGTCAGGGGACGTCGGGGCAACTTTAAAAGTTTTTTGAAGAGGGTTTCTTTGATAGATACAGACCAAAGCCTGATGATTTTTTTCTGGGGCCCATGTAGAGACCGCTACCGAGCGCAATACCTTCCAGTTTTTGGTTATGTCGTTTTTGTTCGGCTAGTTTAGCTTGAGCTGCTTGTGCTGCCTTCACTGATTTTGCTATGCCCGCTGCTCCGCCTGCTAACGATCCTAGGGCTGTTAGCCCTCCGAAAAGGGCGGGTAACAAAGGTAGTATACCCCCGGAAGATTTTGGTACAGGTATGATACGCGGTAGTTTACGAATTTTTTTCTTTCCACCAGCCTTTTTTATTGCTTTCCTAGCCGCAACCAGAGCAACCTTGGAGGCCTCACCTAATTCAAACGGTATAACCTTTTTAACGGAAGCACGTGTATCGCGCACTACCGCTCCGAAAGTTGTGCTCGCCTTGTTCTTCTTCTTCTTGCTATTCTTGCCGCCACGCTTTTTCTTTTTCCTCTTATTTTTACCTCTCAAGCCCATTCCTAATTTTGTTTTCGCTTTCATAATATTCGTCACTCCCCAAGCGGCTGCCTTTTCACCTAAAGTAGCGTCTTTAGATTTCACACGTTGCCACGCTTTTTCTGCAAGCACCGCGTCTGCACGATGTCGTTCTTTTAAATTATTCTCGTGCTGAGCGTACGCTATGTCGTGTTCTCTACACGCCGCGTCTAATTGATTTATGCCTCTGTCACCCCTTTGCAACCGCTTTTCTAGCTTTGTACCTAAAGAAGAAAGTGTTATAATAATAATTGTACACAGAAAAAAGCCATCTCTCTCTCTCTCACCTGGTCCACAGAAATTGTAACCTTTTAAATGTGCCTCAAAAGGTAACTTGTTAAAACTCTGGCCATGATAAATCTCTTAACGCACCCGAACGGCTTAAAATTTGAGAATGTTTACGTGTACAGTAGATCGTTACATCAACCTAAATATCAATACCTGGAGCAAGTATTGAAACCTATTCGTGGCATAGCGTACCACGGTTTCAAAGAAAACGAAGAAATAGTGGAACCGAGCGCTGCAAAACCCAATTCCGTGTTTATATTCGACGACGTTTCCTGCGACAATCAACAACCAATGCGCCTCTACTTTTCTATGGGCCGTCACCATTTAACCGACTGTTTTTACCTGTGTCAAAGTTATGCGCGTGTCCCAAAACACTTGATTCGTGACAATGCCAACATGATAATTCTGTTCAAGCAAGACGTTCTCAACCTGAAGAGGGTGTTTAACGATCACGTAAGCACTGACATGGCTTTCGAGCGATTTTCCGAGATGTGTATAGAATGTTGGCGCGACGATTACGGATTTCTCACCATCGATAAGGATAGCGAATTAAATTTAGGCAGATATCGCAAATGCTTTGACGGTTTTATCGTAGTCGATGATAATAATAAAGCGCGGTAAATTGAAAGCTCATAATCTATTCGACAGCCTTGCCACACAGACAGACTCACGGATAGACATACAGACTGAACACTTCGCATCGTCGCAATGTCTCAATTGTTGCTAGCGGAGGGAGATCATAACAAGAAGTGACGCAAAATCTAGTGGAGGCGACCAAGTCCGTACGCAGAAAGTTAAAATCGTTAAGGGAAGGAGTAACGACTAACGAACGGGTCTTTGAACGCATACACAAACCGATATTGGAACCCTTACGTAAAATTGCAGACAACAGCAAAAACCAAAAAAAAACTACAATCCACCGCAGCTGCTGCTGCGGCAGAAATTACTCCTGCCTCCCTTGAGTTTAAGAGAAAACAGCCTAGATCGCCACTTCCACAACTGTTAACGTATCAACAACAACAACAACAACAAAAGGAACAAACGGAAGAAACGGGCGAGGATCTAGACCGCACACACGAGGACGATCAGCAAATTAGGAGAAAGCTGCTTGCAGGACCTTCGGGCGCAGAATACCTCAGTCAAGACAAATCGCTACCCCGAAAATACGTGAGTTTGCTCATTTTGGGAGGCAAGAATCTTGATAGAACTAATTTCGGTGTAAAGTTCAACGCTCAAACGGAAGCGTGGCAGTTTGGAGATTCGCGCGTAGAAATAGTAGGTAGAGATTTAAAGATCCGAGGTAAGATATATCCGGGTACGGACGGTCTATACCAACTGATGGTATTAAAAAATCCCACGGATTACAATGCTCACGAACTGTCCCAATACATCAACATTATATTTGATACAAACGCTTACCGGAGAGGACCCGACTTTCAAGGGCCCGTGACCGACAGCAAAACTGACAAATACAGGAAAATAATTAAAACCCCGTTGTATAAAAAACTTAACTCTTACGGTATATTACCACATTCATCATCGGGTAGAGGTCTTGACAAGATCAACAATAAAAAAAGGAAGCAGAAAAAGAAGAAGAAGAAGCCTACTAGCAATTTTTTAAAACAATTCAATAGTAAACCGGTCGAGTTTGTGTATTGGAACAAAACGTCAGAACTGGTGCAACGATTGAGACTTTTAATAGCGTCGCGTGCTGCAGGCCACTCCGACCACCGAAACGAAATTCAAAGTATCATAGAAGAACTCCGTGAAGAGGGAATAGTTGAATAATAATTAATAATAATGCCTGTGGATAAATTTGGTCGTTACATACAATCCAAGACACGCGTAGGCAGCAACGGTGACGTAACACGTATACCGCCACCACCAAATCAACCCCTATTGTTGGTGGCGACCGAGGAAGGAGATTTGGACGTGCAATATAAGCGTTTACGGAACCTGGGTGATCCCATAGATGAAAGCGACGCCGTTACAAAACAGTTTGTGTTAACACAGATGGCAGAGGTCAGCTGCGAAACAGTTGTTAATCAGATTAACACATTCTACACTTCTCGTATTGATCCCAAGCTCGTTGAAATAAATAACGGTTTGGAGAAATTGAGACCTCTTGTAGCCGGCTACACGCAAGGTCAAATTCCTACGCAAAGTACCGTTACTGAAGCGTTGAAAAAACAAAAACTGGAGTTCGAGCAGCTACTGGATCAATCGATTCGACCCATCAACGAAGATTTAACAGATAGGTTGGGTAATCTAGAAGCAAAAGTAAATAATGGTATCACCTGGGGCGATGGGAGTGTCAGAGTCCGCTCAAAAAAAACCAGCGCAAATACACGTAATTAATAAAAAACGATTGTTAACAAACGAACTTCATAAGCCGGCCAGGAAAAATTTCAGTCGCCGTAAATTTATTACAGGCGGTTTCGATAATTTATGGCAAGCTGACCTTGCAGATTTAACTTCCTACAAAGAAATAAATAGACGTCATCAGTTTATACTAGTGGTGATTGACAGTTATTCCAGGTACGCATGGACCGAGCCGCTTTTAAATAAATCTGCAGAATGTGTGGCGACAGCTTTCGAGAAAATCTTAAAGTCATCAGGCGGACGTGTACCTAGAAATCTGCTTACTGACCGCGGTACAGAATTCTACAACTCTCACTTTAGTAAACTTATGAATCGCTACAACATTGTGCATTATTCAACGTTTAGCTCACAGAAGGCATCCATGGCTGAAAGATTGATTCGTACCTTAAAAACTTGGATTTTCAAAGAGTTTAGCTATAATGGAAGTTATAGATGGATTGATGGTAGCAGAGACAGGAAGCAAGCGACGTCGTCGTCGGCAGGAGTACTTACAAACGTAACAGCCAAATATAACCAAAGAAAACATCGTAGTATAGGAATTTGTCCTGCTGATGTAAAGAAAAAAACAACATTTGTCCATTAACAAACGGCTGTGTCAACAGGAGCACTCAAAAAGAAAACATCCCTAAAAAACAAAAACTTAAAAGTAGTCAACATTGTGCGTATCTCTAAATTTAAATCCCTTTTCACTAAAGGTTATTTACCGTCTTGGTCTACTGAACTGTTTCGTGTTGTCACGATTTTAACACCAGTCTTATCACTTATTTGCTTGAAGATTTAGAGGGAGAACCAATTAAGGGCTGCTTCTACCCGGAAGAACTGCAAAAAGTTGACGAACGCCTTAAAGACATTTATCTAGTGGAAAAAGTGTTAAAAGAACGAGACAATAAATATTATGTTAAGTGGTTAGGTTTTGATACTTCTCACAATTCTTGGATTGAAAAAAACGACTTTGTAAAATAACTAAAAAACATGTTTTTTATTCTTATTATTAATAAAAAAATATAAAAAAACATCAACTACAAGTTATACATTATTGTTTTAAAATTATTAAATATATAGTACCAATTCTTTTATTATTTTTTCTTGTTTCATGTATTCTTTCAGCAATAGAAGGGGTTTTTTTTTTACCTTCATAGTTCAATAAATAATAATATTCATCATCAACAAAAATATTATGAAAATGTATAAGTATTAAAAACCATCAATGACATACCCCTTCACCAGTGTCGAATAAATCTGTTACTGTAAGCTCCTTTGCTAACGAGGTTAGTAAGGTACCTGATGAAGGGAGTATGGAGCTGGAAAGTTCTGAAGATTACAGGTAAGTAGGTACAAGGGCAATAATAGTCTTAATAGGAAAATGAGGCAACCATTTCAAATTCCTGGTCAAAGCAATTTTGCACCAATCCATATAGCAACGTATTCGATGCGTAGTCCAAATCGTCAAGGTTCGAATTCATCAACATTGGGGTGGCCTGCGTCGATTTCTATAATAGTCACAATCGAAAAATAAGATGAAAAAAAAGAAATCATGTAGGTACAGCTACATCCAATTTCAGGGGTCATTTCCATACAGTTCGAGTTATAAAGGAGACACCATCAACATTGGGGTGTGGCATGCGTAGATTTCTAAAATAGTCACAGTCGAAAAATAAGGTTGATTTCCACCGCAAAATTTATATCAAGAATATAATAATAATAATAATAATAATAATCAGCCCATAAACACAAGATTTGTTCATCAACCAAAATAAAAAAAAAGGGGTCATCTCCATAGAGTTAAGGAGACACCATCAACATTGGGGTGGCCTGCGTAGATTTCTAAAATAGTCACAGTCGAAAAATAAGGTTGATTTCCACCACAAAATTTACATCAAGGATATAATAATAGTAATAATAATCAACCCATAAACACAAGATTTGTTTATCAACCAAAATAAAAAAAAGGGGTCCACAACGAGTTATAATTAATATGATTATTGAAAAATGTGCTGTCCATCATCCTCATCATACTCTACCAGTTATCTTGGCTTTGACAAATTCCCATAAAGACAAAAAGTTTTATAAATCAAAAACCAACACTTCGTTAAATGAACCACGAATTGCTGGAGCAGAGATAAAGGAGACACCAGCGGCATTGGGGTGGCAGGTAGAACCCCTGGTCTTTTTTTGTCTGCCCCCCAGCCCTCAAGCAGCGAGTTATATTTTAATGAGACGTCATCTGCTGACAAATAACATGTGGGGCAACAAAAACCCCTTATACTGCTAAAAGAATACATGAAACAAAAACAAAATAAAAAAGAAAACTACTCACCTCAATGTACATACATCTCCAAATAAACTTACTAAAATAAAAAAAATTAATGCTAGTCCCAACTAACGTAAACACTCCAATTAACCGAGTAAAGTTGAGTTAGATAGAATACATTTAATATATTAAAAATTAAAAAAAGATAATAATAACATAAGAAATACAAATAAAAAAAATTAATTATACACTTAGCGACAACAAAATAAATAAATATCAAATACAATGATTTATAGATGGGTGGATCCAACACTTTGGCTTGCAGGAGGAAAAAACAGTGAATGGGCGGATTCCGCACTTTTGCTTGCAGAGGGAAAAACCTTAGTGGTTGTTATTGTGGCGAAGGGGTGAGACGATGCAACAGGGTGAGGTGGATCCGACAAAAACACCAGGTGCTATAAAGTAAAAAAAGATTATTTTATTGACATTTTCAAGCAAAAATCCATAATTATAGAAATAATAAATATTAAACAAAATATCGATTTTAACGGGAAATAACAATATTAGCAAATAAATATTGTTATTTCCCTGTTAAAATCGATATTTTATTTATTATTTATTTCCACAAAAAATAATTATAGTTTTGTATGAATCTATAGGTACTTACAAGGGGTAAACAAGTAGAAACCATCATTTTGATGTCACCGTGTAGTTTTTTTCTTTTGTTTTCGAAACTAACTGCTCGACGACGGGGGCGGCTTTGCAATGGTGGTAGAGGGATGCTAGCTGCAAGTTTAATAATTAAATGTATTTTAAAAAACTGAATTTTTATTAATAAAAATAATAAATATAACTTACGTTTCTTCACGGGGGCAGCAGATGATGCCTCACAAATATATAACTCGATGCTGGGGGGTGGGGATGAGGCGGCGGCGGTCTACGGCTAGAGCATGATGGCGGCAGTATTCCTGCCGCCAAATTATTAAAATATGTACCGCCGCCGCATGAAGGCAGGAGGCGGGCAGGAGTTGGTGTGGGGCCTCCTACCTCATTTTCCGATTATGACTATTATAGAAATCTACGCATTGTGCAACCCCTAACACCAGCACCACCAAGAATACATCGACTCGTAACCACATTGTAAAACGAACTATGGTGCACAGTGAAAACGTTTTGAATTTATACGAGATAAATTCCGATCATGTGCTTTCTTCAAAAAGTTAATTGCTACATTTGCATACATGTCTTGTATTTTTTAATATATAATTTCCATCTCGGCAAGAAAACGATTTTCTCGCTTGAGTTATTATAAGTAATGAGTTTGTTGTTTGTTGCAACAGTGCAGATAAGATGTTTTGAAAATAAACTATTTTTTTATGAGTAAGCAATTTATTTCATATAATTACATATAATTATACGATAGCGAGGTTATCGATGTATAATTTTTCATATAAAAGATCCTTTTGAAAAGTAAATAACGTACTATTAAAAAGATTCGTTCGAAAATTTATTAAAAAATAAATCTTATACCTATAACCTTTTTTTTATTGATGTAAATAGCAAATAATATTTTTCTTGAAGTCCCAGGTATTACACTTAGATAACAAGAATTATAACATAATAAATAAATCTTATTATTTCCTGTTTGAAAGCAATATTTTATTTAATATTTAATCAAGGATTTTAACAAAGTTACGCTTGAAAATGTCAATTAATACATGCATGTCTTAAAAAAACATGTTAAATTCCTTTAAGATAATTTACATAAACAGTCGATTATGCGATTTAATTTTAAAAAACCCGAACTAACCGATAGTAATACATCAGTAAATCATCTTATTTTTTTTAATGACCCGGTTTGAGGCCATCGAGCGATCGAGGTTTAACCTATCACCAATCTGCTTTTGTAAAAGTTGCTTTGCTGGCCTTTAGCTACTTACAATGTAGTTAATTTTAATTAAAAATTCGAAATCTGTTTACGTGCATGCATGTGTTATTTGAAAATATGTATGACCTACACACATTTTATTCGAAAGTGCTGCATGATTTTATCAATTTTTAAAATGTGAAGCATTATATATAACCAGGAAGTTTATTTGTTTAATTCAGAGTGAATACAAGTTTCATTTTCAACGAGTGTATACGTTCAGGTATGTTATATTAATATTTAATTAAGTGCCTCCTAGGTTTCTTAATATCAAATTTATTTCAATATTTTTCGAGTTCAATTAATAATTCAATATTTTCAGAGTTCAAGTTTATTTCATATGTAGTATGTTTCCCCCTGTATCTCTGTAGAAATATTAGACAAAATTGAATTTTTATTTTTTTTCACTACCTACATTCTCTATTTTATTTTTAATGTGTATTATTTATTTAGCGCTACATAAGTGTATTCTTGTAGAAATGTGGAATATTAAGGAAAACTATTGTATTTTTTTCAATTTTAATTCAATATTTTCTATTTTTTTCAACCTGATATATTTTTTTCAGCAACATGTTTGGTTTACTCTTTCTTTACGCTACTGGCCTTTGGTTTTTGGAAATTAATAGTAATATCAATCACACCCCCATTTTGAACAGTAGCTATAATATCGAAACTGGATCAACCCTTATCGCACATAGAGTAAATAAATCGTTTTTGGTACAAAGCCAATGGACCCCCTTCAGTAACCCCAACGGATTCCATATGCAAGTTTATAAATCGAATTCAGATAGTCCTGACCTAGTCAACAATGTTGCTGCTTTAGAAGGTAGTAAATAATATAATATTATTCTAATAATTTAGGAATAAAAAATTACTACATTATTTTTTTTAGGAGCCACCACTACCTACTACAACGAAAAAAACAGCACCGATTTCAAAACACGCTGGCTAGCGTGCGATAAAGATTTGTTAGAGCTTAACTCTAAACACTATGAGGATTCAGTGGCGTTCCAAAACTGTACCAATACGTTAATTACCGAACGGGCAAATATGGCAAATCTGCTTTCCGTCAATGTGGGACTGCTATACGAAATTGATGAATTAACGGAAATGGTTAATGACGCTTGGAGTGGGAAATATAACGAAAATCTGGAAAATTGTTACGAGAAATGTAACCGCTTATACAATCGAAGGGAACGAGAGGGAAGTTGTAATACATTGGAGATATGCGAACAATACAGAGATGGATGTATTGAAAGGTGTCAGGCTGCACCACAAAAATTATCTAAACGACGTGATGGTACCATCAGGGTACACTTGTAATTTATTTATGTTTTTTTTTTTTTTTGATATTTTCAATAGCACTGTTAATATTTTTTACGTGTCGCAAGTATAAGGGGGTGAGGTGGAGGGGTGAAGGATTTTTTAGTATAAATTCATCAGCAAAATTTCAATAGCATCATTCAGTGTTTTCTAGCAGAACAGTTTTCTTCTAGTATACCTACCTACCTGTCTCTCTCTCTACAAGCATCAACATGTCATCTTCTGACCGTACAACAACAACCTCCACCTTGATTGAAGATGAGGATTTAGAAGTTTTTCCAAGGGAAATACTATCTCAAATACCTGAGTATGTGGACGTTGAAGTGGTTCCCATCAAGAAGAAGCGAATTGCCGAGGACGAAAGCAAGCTCAACTCAATTAACGCTGTAGGTATGTTACTGCAGAAACCCGTATTAAAAATTTCCGATTTAAGGAAAGGCCATCCCTATCATTATACCGATGTACGATTTGTGAAAACACAATTCCATGAGAGGGCGGTCGTTTTGGAAATGGCCGAGTGCATTGTCTATTTACCGCGTAGATTTACTGCGATGCGAGAAGACGAAATTGCAGTTTTAAATGTGCAAAAGGATTCTTTATTCTTTATTTTCGAGGGAGCCCATCCCATTAAAGGAAGTAATCCTACTTCATTAGTAAAATTTATCAAGAGATCGGAGTTTCTTAGTGGTAGTACTAGCAGTGCCCCCCCACCCACACCAAGCAAAAAAATTAAAAAAACGTAAGGTTTTTTCTTTTTTATTATAATAATATGCTTATAATATACTTGCGATTTGTAAAAAAAAATTAAAACATTGTACTACAGTGAAAAATATTTAAAAAAAATTCAATAATCTTTCTATGTGTAAGTACCTAGTAGGGTTTTTTTTTATTTGATTATTTGTATAACCATTGATTTGTTTATTGATTTGTATAACCATTGATTTGTGTATGTAATCATGTACTATAACAATAACAAAAGATGTTTTGTATGTACTATAACATTTTTTAATATTGATTTTTTTGTAAAGTTATTGTATTGCTTTTTACCCCATACTATATAATTATATATATGTACTACTACGATGTCTGGTTTTATTTTTTAAGAAAGCAAGGGGACAGGTGATTGTTGTAGTGGGATAGTTGCTATATCTATTGAGTTTTGAAACAACGTACGTTAGTAGTTGGTTGATGCAGGTACTAGAAGACCACTAGCAACAGCACAAAAAAAAAACAAAAAATGGAATATCAGAGGTTGGTTACAATTGTTCAAGAATTTTTGGGGGTGTGCGTAACGAGCCAGGAAGCAACTCGTATATACGAGTTGAACGACAAAAATATAAAACTTATTCGAGAACTTATTATTAATGGAAAAGGCGAGACTGGTGAAAGCAGTGTAGGTAGAAAAAAACATCTGGAAACAGTGCTCGGTCAATTGTTGGGTTTACGTGTTCAAATACGAGCAAAGCTGAGAAGCGGAAAAGGTTTACGAGATCGTAAGCCTAATCATAGTCTCGAATGGGCTCAGGTAATATTTATTATTAATTTTTCGTTTATTTTTTCTTAAAAATATACTGTTTATCACACACACACAGGTGGATTCTGCGTTTAAAAACAGACTGTCTACAGGCGTGATTATAAACCATTCCATACATAATCCAGGGGAATTTTTCGAGAATGCTTTACCCATTTTCATCCAAAAAATTAATGCAACTATTAGAAGAACCAGGAATAAAGCCATCAAAGTCAATGTAGCGTTCTGTTGCGATTATGTGAAAGGTCACGACCGTTCGGTGGTGGCTAGAAAATATTTCAACACAGCCAACGTTCAAGTTACACGCTCCACTAAGATTAGAAATATTTTTTTCACTCAAATGAGAGACAACATTCTTACACAGGTATAACTTTATTTGTTTTTTCTGTCTGTGTAACTGATTAAAATGTTTTTTTCTTTGTTTTTGATCTTTCAATAGATGGAAGAATGTGAAAGCGAAGGTAGCGGATGGATTTTACATAGAATAGTGAATCTAGCAGTCAATTTGTGTAAATTCGAGCCAATTCGTGGTGCCTCCAGCTACATTGACTTACCTGCACGCATCAAGGCGACAAAAGCAGTGGTAAACATTAGAAATTTAGATGACAGGTGTTTCGGTTTTGTTTTATTAGCCGCATTATATCCTCCTGCTAATGGAAGGAATGTATGCGCCCCTTCTTCCTACCCTCATCAAAATTTGGAAAATTTATTTAATTTTAACGGTATTACGTTTCCTGTTAAACTAACCGATATAAAACATTTCGAACGGAAAAATCCTACAATTTCTATAAACGTTTTTGGTTTGGATAAGAAACATGTGGTGATAGGTCCGTTATATCATACAAAAGAGGTCAAACAACGTCACGTTAACATGCTATATCTCACAGCTCGTGGTTGGAACGGACAAGCGGGTAACAATAAAAGTCACTATTGTTTGATTAAAAATCTTTCTCGTCTATGCAGCAAACAAATATCTAACCATCAACATACACAGTTTATTTGCGATAGGTGTCTAAATCATATTTCTAGCGAACGTATTCTCAAACAACATTCCGAAGACTGCTCCAGGGTAGATCCAGTTAAACTTAGACTACCCAAACCGAATACGAAAGAATCAAAATTAACGTTTGACAAGTTTCAGTACGAAATACGACATCCGGTGGTTATTTACGCGGACTTTGAATGTTTAATTGAACCGGTGATAGGGATGAGGGGCGAGGAGGATGACGATGACGTATCATTTTCTTCATACACTAGACCCATTCAAAAACACGTACCGTATTCGGTGGGATATCAAGTGGTGTATTCTTACGATGATTCGTTGTCACATTACGATTTTTATAGGGGGAAAAATCCTGAAAAATGGTTTGTTAGGAGGTTACAGGAGGAGACGGACGCTATTAAAGAACAATTAAGTAATATTGTACCCATGTCGGTACCGTTAACACAGGAAGAACAGGCGCGCTTCGATAACGCAACGCATTGTCCTCACTGTAAACAAGCCTTTGACGAGGTAATAGTAAAATGTAGAGATCACGCGCACGAGACGGGGAAATTCAGGTTAGCATTGTGCCAGGGTTGCAATCTAAATTATAAAGTAGGCAAATACATACCAATCATTATGCATAATTTATCAGGCTACGATATGCATTTTATTATAAAAGAACTCGATTTTAACAGTAGTTTTTGTTTGTGTCAATTGGTGTAAATATAAAAAGATTGGTAAAAATAAATATCGTTTAGTACTCAGTAGTTTTTAATGATAAGAAGTCCTAAAAACTACAAAAGTATTATTTGAATTATATTTATATATGTGATTAAATACACATAAATGCATTATGTGTACACGTGATACATAACTAGCGCCGGCCCCTTCCCGTACCGGCCGACTTTAGTGTAGGGGATCGAGCGCGAGTTAAGAGAGTCGAAAATTTTATTTATTTTACAACAATTTATTTAATAATATGTTGGAATCAAAGTTACAATTGAACAGAGTTACGTCTTGAACAAAGGTAAAACTAAGACTAAAAAAAATGTTGATTAGTTCAATTTTTTTCATCCAGGATCCCAGCAATAAAGTGGGGGACAGGGCTGTATTCATCACTGAAACATATGTTTACTATTATACTAAAATATAATTTGCTTTATTTTTTAATTACTTTCTACTATTTACAATAAAACTATATACAAAAAAGTGCTAATTTGCAAATATCTCTTGCTACAGAAATATTTAGAACCTAAACTCATTTAGGCCCAATTGCACCAGTTACACTTAAATAATAAGCGTCACTTAAAAATGTAATTGCCATGGATACAATTCTTAGTGACAGTTGTATCTATGGCAATTAAACTTTTAAGCGACGCTTATTATCTAAGTGTAACCGGTGTTCTGTCATCAGAGGTCATGAACCTATGATTGCTTAATATTTAGCTAATCATAAAACATGTTCGTTTTTTTAATATTTAACTATCCATAAAACATGTTTGTTTTGCTTACATAACTGTCATGAGTTTATGATTTAACGTTTAACTAACTAGGGTAAAGATGATTCATTACAAGCTTTCAATACCATAAAACATTTCTTATCGCTAAGGGTTTTACTTATCTAATACATAACTCCTCCTGACCAAGAGATTTCTATGTTTTTTCTTTTATTTTATCAAAAGAAAATATTTAAATCTTTGATTGAACTAGTTCAATTGGTGTATCGGCTGACTTTGAATATATTGTTGGATACCTAGTTGATAACCAACAATTGTCTTCGTTTCTGACACCAGGACAGCTTTTCAAATAGAGGCTCCGTACTCTTCAGTGTTGTCATAGTCAGAATTATCTTGGTCATTGTTTTCGTCGTCGTGATCAGGTTCAAGAAAGTTTTCTTGATGGTGATAAAAAAGCTCTTCTGAATCAAAATTTCTTGGTGGATATGGTCGGCGTAAGGATTGACTGGATTGAGAATTGAATTTTTTGTAGTTATTATTCGGATTAAAATTTTGAGAAGTGGGGCGTTTAAGTGTCGTACCTATTTCCATGGGTTCCCCGGGCGAATTGTTACGAAAACCTCTCTGAGGGGAAAATACATTTTGGTTACGGACTTCGTAAGGACGTTGATGAGGAAATTGTGAGGGAGGTGTATTTGGATTTAATCTTAACGTGGGATTTCTTAGCACATCACGTTGAACAAAAGTCGAGTTTTGGGGTCTAGAATTCTGGTTTGGGAATTGTTGCGTCCTATAATTGGGACTTGAAAAATTGTGGGTCTTATAATTCTGATTTGAAATATTTTGAGGCCTATAATTCGGATTTGAAAAATTTTGAGTCTTATAATTTTGATTTGAGAAATTTGGGTTAAAATTTTCAGATAATCTGCGAGTATTATGATTTTGTTGGGAATAACGAATGTCAATTTCTTCCCTAATGATCGAAATGGCTTGTTCCAGGGTATCGGGGTTTCTACTTGTTAAAAGAGAACCGAAGGGTTCATTTAGCCCACTTAGATAAGCTCTAAGGGCTAGGTTTCAAGCGTTAGCTAATTTATAGTTTTTTTATTTCTACGGCTTCTACACCTAACGAAATTTTGGAGTTGAATATTGCTAATAAACTTCTGACACGATTAAAAAAATCAATGGGCAGCTTTTCAAATAGAGGCTCCGTACTCTTATATGCAATGTTCGATTGAATCTCGGTAAAAGTGCAGGTTAACTGCCACACAATGATTAATTGAATCTTTTAACTGAGTGCAGATTGACTGCCACACAATCTTTTAATTACACAGAGTCCAATTGTCTTAACTAACGGTAAAATAAAATACGAAAATGAATTCTAGTAACTTTATTTACGCTCTATAAACCGGAGTTTAATCAAAACCAAACTGAACTGAAGCTAAAGGCGGTTACCTTCCCTTATATACAAAATGTTATCTAAACAGTCATAAATCTATCATCAATGTTTGTTTACACCTCTTAAGTGGGGTGATACAGGTATTTGTTGGGATACAACAATATAAAATTAATGAATCCTTCTTTTAAGGAGTTACGTTTACATATAACATAAAATATTAAACTTAAAATTAGTAAGACGATTGCAATAGTGACTACAATCGAAATTATGGCAATTTGGTGATAATCTGCATCACCGACAGAGTCAAGCATGATCTGCTGTTTATCCATTCGTATTTGGTCAACAATCAGCTTGTGGGTATCAATAGGCATTAAATCTAATTTTAAAATATTGACATGAGATATTATATCAAAGTTTAGCTTATCGATATTAGGAATTTTTAGATCAATTGATTTGGTAGAGCTAGTTTGATATTGAACAGTAAAGTGTGATGATTGATTATTGTGGTACAATCAGGTGTTAAATGTATAATATTAGAGGATGTCAGTTCTCTTCTATAATTTTGATTCGAGCATTTGATATCAATAGTTATTTTTATAGGTGTAGTTATCAACCATGTAGATGTATCGATTTGAGATATTTTTATATCTGTTAATTCGAATAGATAGGGTTCGCATGTTTGATTTGTGTTAAATGATAATAACTGGGTTTCGCATAGTTTACTATTTGGAATTTGAAAGTGATTATTTTGATAACAAAAGTAATCGTTTAAGTTAACTAATTTACAATGATCTATGTCAACAGGTATAGATTCAGTAGTACTAAATAACAACGTATTATACGTGGGAATAATCATTCTGTATTGATTTGGTTTGTAATAAATAGGAAATGGTACCAACTGTGTTAGTTGATAGTGCTGGTTTTTGTAAATAAGTGGGATTTCGAAAATAAAGGTGATTCTATTATTCAATTGATACGCTTTGGTAGTTATAATCGATTCATATAAATGTAAATTCTGATATTTAGCAGGATAAGGAATTATTAGGGATTTATCAGGGAATTCGTTTAAATAAGTCGATACCTGATTTAGGTTAGACATTAAGTCATCATTGTCTAAAAGTGACATGTGCATTTGCTGGTTTTGAGCAAAAGTTAACGCATTTTCTAATTCAGTCCAAATGTTGATAAAAAGTTGTAAAGAAAATATTGCTTTGTTTAAAACGTTCCTAACGGAAAGACTTGGTATTACTTTGTTTATTTGCTTATTTTGTAATATAATTTTATTCAAATTTGAGTTTAATAAATCTTGGTTAATTTTAAGAGCTTGGATAGTGATAAGGGTATCGTTTAAGACATGTGTTTGTTCGAGTAGAATTTATTTATGATTGTCGTTATCGTTTTGTAACTTTAAGATAGCATTCTCGTACTTTTCACCATCAGATGCGTCTAGGTTGCCAGTTAAAAATTTAAAAACAGAGCCTAGTCCGTCTATTAATCCACGATTAGGTCTTAGGGAGATTTCAGGAACGATTTGTTCAATCAGTCGATCTGCTTTTCTAATGTATTGAGATGTAACTAAAAGGATGTTATTATTAGAAATGAGGTCATTAGTCCATTTTGTTTGTTTGCGTTTGATAAATCTATGTTCGACAGAGAGCGTCTTGTTTTCTAAAGATTTAATTGTTTTAAGTAAGTTAGATCTTATAATGTGATAGTTGTCAATAATAGGGGAATAGTAATTGTCTTGATAACTGTCCATTCACTTTTTTTGATATAAGCGTCGCCAAGAACGAGGGGATAAAGTCCAGGGTTGTCTGTGATACTGGTAATGGTAACTTCACCTGTGATTACATAGAAGCACCAGGAGAAGATGATGTATGTGGTCCTGAAAGAACCATTATTTCATTAGCATGTCGTTCCAGTGTTCTTTTAGTTTCGAAATGTTCGAGTAGATATTTATCTCGCTCTAAAATTTTGTTAATTTTAAATGGTCCATTAAATTTAGGGGCCTTTTTATTTCTTTGGTCAGTTTTAATAAAGACTTTTTGTTCAATTTTGAATTGTATGAGGTTTCTGTTTACATTAATTTTTAAATTTCGATTTTCTTTAGTTTCGACTTGTTTATCGCGTAACTGATCGTATAATGTCTTCATTTTATTTTTATGGTCGTTGGTATACGTATCGTAAAATCTGTCTGTACATAGGTCAAAGGGATTAAGTCCGTCTGTATGTCCAAATAGGATCTCGTACGGGTGAATTTCAAATTTGAATATATCGAATTATTATAAGCAAGGATGCAATACGGGATTCTTTTATTCTCAGGGGTATCCTGCAGTAATCGGTAATGTTCTAGTAACGTCGAATGAACTCTTTTGATTGGGGAATTTGATTCGTGATGCAATGGTGTAGTAAGGTGTAGTTTGATTTTGTGTAATTTAAAAAAATCTAACAGTAATTTCTTTTCAAATTCTTTGTCTGCAACTATTTCTTTTGTAGCATGACATATATAAGAATAATTTGTCAATGAGCTCGTTAGCGTCAGCTGATTCTAATTGAAATTCTTGCGTAAATTTAGAAAAAGAATCGATAATTGTCAGGTATTTATTGTTATTGATTTGAAATATGTCGATATGAAGCGTTTGAAACGGTGTTGTCTGTTATATTTTTGTGATTTGCAAATGTCACAACTTTGAACATAATTTTGAATGTCTTTGTCGATATTTTTCCAATAGTGCGTATGTTTGATATGAAGAAGAAACCACAGTTCTTTGAATCCACGATGGTTCGTGTCTCCGGTGTGGTAATTTTGAATGTCTTTGCTCGGGATTGATAACATGTAACTTGTCTTAAACATCTATGAAATTTCGGGTAATTTTCATTAGTTATATCTAGTATGAATTTTGAAAATGTCTCGGAAAGGGACTCGTTTTGGAAATAGCAATAGTAATGTTTTTTAGGGGTACAATATTCTAGAAGTAACTTATTAAATATTTCTGTTTCTGTTGTGTTACGAAAACAGCTAAATGTCGTATGTCATCGTATTCTGTTGTAAGGATTTTCTTAGGTAAAGAAGCGGATATAAATTCTAATTGTTGGGAGTGATGTTGAAGAGGTTTCTCTGAAATATCCATAACAGGGCTCGAAGATTGTTGTGTGTGAACGGTATTTACGAGAGATTCATTGTCATTATCTTGTACATCATTATTAATTTCGTCAGCAACTAATGTATCAGCTTTGTTTACGTCAGCAGGTTTTGTTTTGCCTGATGGTGTTTTTTGTAATTTAGTTTTTGTTAATAACTTAGTTTTCTTTTTGACAGAAACAGTAGGGGGTGGTACAAATACTGGTATAGTAAATTCTGTGAAATCAGGTGTTTCTGATCGTTGGGGTGTGATACTTAATTCGTCGAAATTAGGTTCGGGGGTGTTTAGACTTTCAATAGTTGTAGGATGTATTTGAATGCGACTTAAGGCGTCAGCTACTTTATTACTTTTACCGGGTATATACTTGATATAAAAATTGAATTCTTCAAGTTTTATGCTCCATCGGGTAAATTTTGAGTTTGGTTCTCGAATATTACGAAGCTAGATTAATAATAATAATAATAATAATAAATGTATTCCCTCATTATATACATGCATAAAATAAATAACAAATCACAATCATTGCACCTAATCCCTCAAGGGGATTGTTTTATGCACCCATTTAAAACAGAAATAAATAATAAATTGGAATATAATATGTAATGCAGGACGAGGACATGATGTGGCAGAGAAATGAGCGTTGTTGAGTAAAGTATTAGGCAGAGGCGTAGAGAATTAATTGAGGACAACTAGTACATCTTTTAGTTGAGCGTTGTTTTCTAAGATATAAGTAGTAATTTTTTTTGGGAATAGATTATAGTTATTGATTCTTTTCAATGGTGGTGGTATGGATTTCGAGAGCTTAGGGCCAATATAAGTAATGAACCTTTGATTTAGAGTATTTCTAGTGGTGGGTATACTTAAATTTTGCATGGTTTGGGCACGTGTGATATAATCATGATTAACTGTGGTATTTAATTGGGGGTTTTTGTAATACAATTTTATTACTCTTAAGGTATAAAGACCACCTACGTCTAACAAGTTTACCTCCGAGAATAGTTGCTCAGTTGAATAAATTTTATTTTTAAAGAACATTACTTTTATTATATATTTTTGGACTATTTGCAATGTATTTAGAGTTGTAGGGTAAGCATCTCCCCATGCAATTATTCCATATTGTAGCACCGATTCTACTAGAGATTTATATGTTCTAATTAGTATTGGCCTATTAAGTATCGTGCGTAATTGATAAAATGTATGTATTAGTTTTTTTGTTTTACTACAAATATAATTTATGTGCTTATCCCATTTCAGGTAACTGTCTATATTCCTAAATATTTAATTTCAGTGATTTGATCTATATATGTTGTACAAGAGCAATTAACTCGATCACAATGTAAATGAAATAGTATTTTATTAAATTGAGGCTGTCCTATTTTGTTGGGTGAGAAAGCTACGTATTTAGTTTTATTCATGTTTAAAGTAAGTAGATTCTCGTCTAACCAACACTTAACTCGGTATAAACCTTCTTCCGCTATTTTAGCAACGTCGTTCCAGCAAACTCCAGTAAATATCAAAACTGTATCATCCGCGTATGATACTATCTCCACCCATATCAATTAATAACAAACTATTAATATAGACTAGGAAAAGAATTGGTCCAAGAACAGTTCCCTGTGGAATACCACATGTCACTAATTCTGGTAGGCTAATATCATTATTATTTTTTGTCCTTTGTGTTCGATCTGATAAATAACTTTTAAATAATTTTAAGCAATTCCTCTAACTCCAAATTTTTCAAGTTTGTCGATTAATATTTTGTGAGAAACAGTATCAAACGCTTAAGCCCGATCTAAAAATATAGCGATAGGTTTAAGTTTCACATTTAATGCACTATATATTTTATTCATTACGTGAAATATTGCATCTTCTGTTGACATTTTTTCCATAAAGCCGAATTGTTTAGGTGATAGAATATTGTTTTGGCTGAGAAAATTACAAAATCGTTTTTTTATGGTTTTTTCATAAATCTTTGCAATTTGACTAGTAACTGATATAGGTCTGTAATTATTTATTTCCTGTCGATTTCCACCTTTGTATACCGGTGTGATAACGGACTTTTTGAGTATTGCTGGGAAGACACCGCTTTGAATAGTCATATTGATTAAAACAATAGTGGACGCATTAAGTGGACCTTAAATGTTTTTATAAAAGTAACCGAAATACCATCTAAACCACATGCAGAATTATTTTTTATACTATTTATGTGCTCCTTAATTTCGTCTTGGTTAATAGGACAGAGAAACAGTGAATTATTATTATTATTTTCGTAAATATCAGCATTCCTGTAATGATTTGGATCAGCATCCAACTTATCTTTCACTGTTTTACCCATAGTTACACCAACAGTTGAAAAGAAGTGATTAAATTTGTTTGCTAATGATAAAGAATCAGATATTGTTTCGTCACTGTCAGATAACTCGATACAATTATTTTTGTTAATTTTGTTTCTGTTTACTGACTGATTTATTATTTTCCAGTTTTTCTGAGGGTTATTATTTGTTTTTTCTAGTTCTCTTTTATAGTAGTTTTGTTTTGTTTTTGTTATTAATTTAGCTAAAAAGTTTCGGTAGGTTTTGTATTCATTTTGCAATTGAATATTATTCTGATTTCTTAATAATTTCTTTTTTAATTTATCTCTTTCAGTGATTGATTTAATTAGTCCGGAGGTGATCCATGGCTTAATTTTGTGATATTTAGATTTAATTTGCTGGTATTCAGTGTATCTATTAATGATATTTGCTAAAGAAGTTACGAAAAATTCGGATGCTTCATCTACATTCGTCATTTGGTATAACTCTATCCAATTTGTTAATTCTAAGCATTCACCTATTATTGTGTAATTAATGTATTTTCTTATACTTATTTCGTTTGTATGTGAATTGTCTTTGATTGTATTACATTGAATTTGCAGCAAAGTGCTGTAGTGGTCTGTAATTGCTGATTCAAATACCACTGGAACTGCTATTGTGCTATCCGCTATATGTTGCTTTTTAAGAAAAATGTGAACAAGACATGTTTGTGTTTCAACATTGATTCTGGTAGGTCGATTTATAAGGAATGTGTAGCCTATACCTGTTAGTTCATTTGTGTATCTAATTACATGTGTGTTGTTTTGCTCAAGAAGATTTAGATTTATATCACCCAAAAAAATATTTATTTGATTGCTTACGACAGTGTTGGGAATTGTGTGCAAATCATTTAGAAACATCAGCTTGTCAGAAGCAGGCGGCCTGTATATTGCTATTATAGAATATGTATTGTCATTGAATTTAAATTTTATGTTTGTAAACGTCACTTCGTTAAAAATGTAATTTTTGAAAATTGGAGTTATTTTATTGCGTGTATATACAATTACTCCATCGTTTTGATTATATTTTGCTTCGTTGTAAAAAATATTGTACCCAATTAAAGAAAAAGTATTTGTGTCAGTAATACCCCATGTTTCTGTTAAAACAATAATATCACATTTAAACTGAAAACTTTGTAATAATACGTTCAATTCATCGAAGTTACGTTGTATGCTACGAATGTTCATATGAAATATATTGAAATTTATTTGAGATTGATCTTTATTTTTAAATAATATGTTAAGCGTACCTATATCATCCAGTGACTTACTCTCATCTGTGCCATATATGTCCAGGTGGTGCATATAGTAGTTAAATTCAGCCATAGATGCAGGCAGTGTGGTTGTGTAGCACCGCATCTGCTTACTCAACTTTTACTAATTATAATATCAAGTCTTGGAATAGTGACGGCCAATACACACAATTATCATGTAAAAATGGAAGAAACTAAAAATTATAATAGCAGTAAAATCATTATTAAAACAATAGTTCAAAACAAAAATATAAGTAACATAAAAGACATTACGCCAAATGCGTTTCAGTAATGTGCATCATACCATGCAAAAGGAATAATATTTACATAAAGTAACTAAAATAGAAGTATTTAATTATTTATTAAATGAACTGATGTAGGAATTGGAAATAAGTCATGTTTGGCAAAGGTGTGAAGATAACAGCGTAATCGATTTGTATTGTATATTCTTCAAGGTAGAGTTACAATAGAAGGACGTTTGCTTTAGTTTATTTTCGAAGTAAATATTCCTTGTAACTTCTAATGTTAGTAAATTTAATGACATTATCACCATCTTTTGTGCAAATAATTCCATATCTGGTCCATAGATTATTTCTACCAAATTTTTGGGATACTACTATTAGCAGTTGGGATCTTAATTTTGTTAGGTCCTCGGTGATAATGGTTTTTGTATTTTTTAATAAGTTTTTGTTAAAGAAAATTAGATCTCTGACCTCCCTCCGAACGAATTTTACAATGATTGGGCGATGTAAGCCTGGCTTACCAAACAACCTGTGATTAACATCTATATCTGTTTCTAAGATATTTATTTTTAATTTTTCTGTGCAAAGTTGTGTTACTACTTGGCTAGTATTTTCTTAGGTCTTTAAAGGTCTATGGTCCGTGTATATGATAAATTTAACACCGTATAAATATGGTCTAAAATTTTTGCATGCCCAAACGATAGCGAGTAGTTCTCGTTCGATCGTGGGATAGTTTATTTCAGATTGATTTAATGTTCTGGAGGCGTAACAAATGGATCTGCATTTCTGGGATAACACTGCTCCGGACTTCGCAAAGGCTTTCGATACTGTAACTCATGTTATACTTTCTCATAAACTTCACAATTTTGGCTTCACTTGCAATTTAATTACTTTTCTTCATTCTTATTTAACTGAACGTAAACAAAGCGTACATTTAAATGGTTTCTCTTCAAAGTGGTTTGTTGCATACTCTGGGGTACCCCAAGGAAGCATCTTAGGTCCTTTATTATTTCTAATTTTTATTAATGACATCTGTGATGTAGTCAAAAATTCTTTTAATTTACTGTTTGCTGATGATTTTAAATTATTTTCTAGTATAACTTGTGAAGCCGATTGTTTGATGTTGCAAAAAGACTTAACTAATATTTGGGTTTGGTCGGATACTAACAAATTGCATTTCAACATTTCTAAATGCCAATGTATGACCTTTACCAGAAAGCATAATTATTGTAGCTTTAATTATTCGATTAATAATAATTACCTGCAGCGTGTCTTTGAAGTAAAAGATCTAGGTGTTACTTTCGAACCTTCTTTGAAATTTAACATTCACATTGAAAATGTAGTTAATAGCTCACTAAAAGAACTAGGTTTTTTAATCCGAAATACAACACATTTCAATAATATTACAACGTTAAAAACACTATACAATAGCTTAGTTCGGTCTAAGTTAGAGTATGCTGTAATAATTTTGTATTATACACATTACTCAATTAGATTGGAAAGAATACAAAAATAGTTTTTGAGATACTGCAATTACAGATCTGGTATAAATAATGAAAACCACAATTATCAGTGAAATTTAACCCGATATGAGTTTACTACTTTAGCTGACAGAAGAACCATGCATATATTACTCTTTCTTTACAAAATTATTAACTATCATATAGATGCACCATTGATACTCTCTAGACTAAACTTTAAGCTACCGGATAGACTTACGCGATCTCAGTTTACTTTCGACTACAAATTCAATACAAACTTACATCTACAATCACCTGCTGTTACTATGGCTGTTAACTATAATAAGTTAAAAGATAAAATCGACATTTTTGCACTCACGATAACGCAATTTCGTGCGGCAATCTGTAGGAAAGGTGGTAGAAACGTAGACAACTATGCTTTGGCTGCCTTACAGATGTAGTAAACCCCTTCACTCGAATTTTAAAATCTTAAAATGTTATGCTTTGATTATTTGACGTTAGTGAGGAGGCTTTCCTGTATCTGTTTGGCGTGCAAAGTATAAATAGTTATAATTTTGCTGTAAACGAATTACGATTAGTTGTATAGCACCTTCTGGGAGTTCATGCCGCTGATCAAGTTCGGCCTCCTGGTGTTGATCTCCCTCGCCTGGTATGATGCTGACCCCTGCGTTCTCAACACCGGGAATTTTTTTTTAGAAATCGATTAAGAAAAATTCCTGTATGGTATTTAAGTTATACAAATAAAAGGCATTTTACAAAGGGGTAGAGATATTATATCTAAAACCAAAGTAAATTTCATGTACTTGTCAAAGAGTTTTTGAACCTAGACTAAAATTATAAATATATCTTTAAACAGGACATGACTTGGAGTTAACGGAGCCTTCCACGGGGATCTCCTGCATACTTTCAAAATCATAGAAAACAAAAAAAAAACATTTTAAACAATAAGTTTGTGTTAAAACGTATTTTATTAGCTTTATTTTATTCAGCATTGTTACAAAACTTCGATAGCTTAAAATATAGGGATTATTTTTATTTTAAATTTTATTCTACATATTCACAGAACATCAATAATTTAAAATATAGGGTTTAATACTATCAGATACATCCATCATCGCATAAATTGCATTTATTACAAAAGTTGGAAACTTACATACTAACTCGCGTATTAACATATCATCGCGATAAACTGAGTTTGCTTTATTTCGAATAACTTCATCGGATACATTTACATCTATGGTATTTGCAACATCGTCCACAACGTCCTCACAAAACTTATTAAAAGCTATTTCCGCACTGTCCAGAGAATTTATCTTAGCAAATAAAATGTGTTGCACTTCACACAGTCGTAACAGCGTTGACTCAGCGATGCAGAGTTGCAACTCATTGTCTAATTTAGATCTGAACTGCACGAGTTTATTTTGAAAACATAAAACTTCATAATCTTCCAATTTTATTTTACTAGCGACACCATCACAAAGATTTATAAACACTTCATGTAGTTGTTCGATAAAAGTATTAAATGTTTTTGATGTAAAAATCACACCATCTTCAAATACCAGCTTTAAAATTCTGACACTCACTTGAAAATTGTTAAACGGATCTAAACCAACAGCTACAAATATAGTACCACAATTATTTAAAGGGATTCGTATTTTAGGCAGGAGTCTGAGTTTTTCACGCTTTATTTGCTTTTCGGGTCCACTTAACGCCCTTGTCACGCCATATTTTTTCATTGCTTCATTTTCAAAACGTTTGAAATCTTCAGCGGTAGGTTCAAAAACTGGTGATTGACGAAAATAAGGACCTGGAGACGACGACGAAGCTGTCTTGGTTCGTTTAGCAGGGTATTGTCCTGGAGACGCCGACGAAGCTGTCTTGATTTGATTAGCTGGACCTCCTTGACGTGGTGTTGGTTGTTGAAAACCATCTTCATAGCAACGACTATATCTGGGGTACATCTTCGTGCAGTTGGTAAAAGTAGACTTTACTAACTTTTTTCAGGCTCTTGACGCGGAAACACAAAAACACTAATGACACCTTAAACGCAAAGATATTAAAACTTGCATCATGCGCATGTTTTTATGCAAATTAAAATCACAGGCCAATCAAAGTACGAAATCGAAAAGTACAAAATTTGGTAAAAACTCCTTTAAGATATTTTAAGCTATACAAATCGCTAAGGGGCTTTCCATGTAATCTTTAAGGTCAGCTTCAAAATTTCTATTTTAATTACTCTTTCCATCTCTGTTTTTAAGTGTCTGTTATCTCACCCTTACCCTTTAAGATATTTAAGCTATACAAATCACTAAAGGTACTTTTCATGTAATCTTTAAGACCTACTTCAAAATTTCTATTTTAATTATTTCCTTCTCTGTTTAAATGTCTGTTAACCCACTCTTACTCGTTGAAGGTTCGAAGATGACGTCATGTTTTTTAAACTGTTAAACACGTCTCGACCTGCTGTTTTTGTATTTCATATTTCCACGAAAAAAAAGGGGGCGTAACCTTGAATCAACCCCGCGGCTCGATCAAAATTAATTAGATCAATAAAAATTAATTAGATCACACACACGTATCAATTAAATCAATCAGGTCAATCAAAGTCACAAATTGCACAAATTAATTAGATCAATCAATCAAAATACGAATCAAAGTGCGAAATTGATACCGAATTACGCAAAAAGTGGGCGTGCCCCTCAATTTAAGCAGGTTAGGCAACCCGCAAATTAATTGCCCCAATTAAAATACATATGTAATTTAATTGCACATTAGTTAATTTAAATAATATTTTTGACTGACAAGGAAAAACAATAACAATGTTGATAAGAGATTACAAGTGACGAGAGGTGACAGGTATTTAAAAAATTACAAGGTCAACAACAAGGGATTACAAAATTCCACGAATTAATACAAGGTCAACGCCTCAGGGTGATGACTCAGAGCTGCCCTCCTACTACTTGCGTATTCGATTCTTGTAGTTATAATTTTATCGAGCAGTTTGCCTGCGACTTTGTCTTCTGTCATCGGCTTAGGGATGAATTTTATTAATTGTTCCTTCCAGCATCTCGGGAAAATGCCTGTTCTTAAGCAGCCTTGGAATATCTTGCGGACGAGCTTGGGTGCCTGCTCGAACGCCATTGTGGCGATATCTGATGTTATTCCATCGTTGCCAGGCGCGCGTCGCGGGTTGAACCTTCTTAGGGTCTGGCGGATCTCTAGGATGTTTATCTCGTTGATGTCGTTCCCGTTGCCTTCGGCGGCTTCTGCTGCTGTTCTGATTGCTCTTTACATTTGAGTTTCCTTTTGAGTTGGGTCTTCCGGGAAGAATTTCTCACGGAGATATTCTGCCGTGGGTTTGGAGTCCGTGGTGTAGGTTCCGTCTGCTCTGACGTTGGTGATTGCGGACTTCTGTGTTTTGCATCGAATTACTTTGTATGCCGTGCCCCAGGGGTTTTTCTCCGTATTTCTTGTGCAGAACTCTTGTCATTTCTTGGTGCACGTGTTTTCCAGCGCCTCTTTGTATTCTACTGTGGCTGCTCTGTATTCGCGTTGCCTTTCTTCGCGTCCCGTGCTGCGCGCCCCCTGGTATCTACGTCTTTTGTTGCAGGCTACCTTCCTTTTATCGGTGAGTTCTGGTGTCCACCATGGCACGCTTTTAGTGAATTTTCTTCTGGTTGGCATGGAGGCTTCGCAGGCCTTCAGGATCGCTTTGTTCAGTTTTACGGCGGCGTATGCGTTGTCTTCTTTGCTCGCGCTATTCATGTCTAGGTCTTCGTCTAGGTTTCTCGTGTTTGGTTTCGGAACTCCTTCTCTAATACCGCTAGGTTGGTTTTTTGGCACAAAAGGCCCGTGGTTGTGTTATTTCCTGCACGTTGCCGTCTTTTTCGTTGCCGTGCGCAAGGCCCAGTTCCCATTTGATGAGGCGGTGGTCTAACCGCGTGTCGTCCTCGCCAACTCGCCGGTGCTCAATGCACCTGTACATATTGTAGTCAGTGATGGTAACATCGATATAGCTGCTGTCCCTATGCCCTGTGAATGTGGGGGAGTAGTCATTGTTGGCTGTGATAAGTTCGAGTTCCTCGATTATCTCTTCAATGGCTGTGCCCCGTGGATCCTGTCTTGGGCTGCCCCAAAGAGCGGATTTGGCATTTAGATCCCCCGATATTAAAAGGCCAGATGTTTCCGTGAGCTTGGTAAGCGTCCTGATGGGGGTCATGAACTGTTCCCTAATTTCGGGTTCCGTATATTCTGCGCTATTAGTGGGCGGCAGATACACTGAGGCTACGTAGAACGTTCCGGTATTCGTCGTCACCTCGGCCGCTGTTACTAGCTCGGTTGAAATGTTATCTAGCATGATTCCTGATATGTTATTTGCACTGGGGTTTAGTACGATCGCGGCCTTCGGGGTGGTGATGCCGCCACTTAATGTCTGTAAGTTATTCGTAAAGCCTATCACTTTTGGACCTCGCGTGTTGGGCTCTTGCACGCACACTAACGCTATCCCCTCTTCTATTATTGTTTGTACGAGATTCGCGGTCGCGGCCCTCTCCTTCCCTAAGTTTACATTCGCGCATTTAATTATTGTCCCTGTTTCACTATATCTAAATATGTGTTTATTGTTACTTTTGACGTGTGTGTTACTCCGTGGCCTACGTTAGCTTCAGGCCACCGCGCTCGATCCGGCAACCGCATGTAGAAGACATACTTTTACTAGACTAGCGTAGTAAACCGAGTAAACACATAATAGATACATAATGCAATGCATCGAATACGATCGAATGCACTCGTTAATATTGATACTGTTGCATTAAGATATTTATCCTTTTGCAAAACAAACAAAGCATAGTGTTGATTTTTAATACAAAACAAGAAAAACATAAGTTACATTATAATATAATACAATTTTAAATAATATAGTAGAGGAATAACGCATTTGAACATAAACAATAAAATTAAATACTGCACAAATATTTGATAGGTGCTTAAAAAAACAATAAAAATTCAAAATAGGAACTATTCATGTATAATATATTAATACCTATGTAATTATTGTAATTTTATTTAGTAGCGCTGCTCAATTTTTTAATTTTTCTACTTGCACTTTTGGCTTGCTCTCTTTCCCTGAAGATATTATTCCTTTTTTTAGAATAATTATTTAGCAATATATTACCAAAATATTGGAGGAAGGTTTTCATTAATGTTAGTTGACTGGTACCGCATTCTTCACAATTTTCCGGTTCATTGTTTTCAGATCGATCCAGTTCTCTTAAAATTAGTTTGATAAGAAGGGATTTTTGGCAACTAACGTTTAAAAAATCTTTTTCAAACCTCTCTGAAATTAAAATTTGAAAGCAGGCGTAACCTTTCACCAAAAAGTCTATAAAATATTGTGTAGGGAATTTTAGACCCCCACGATCAATCATTTTTAGATATTCATATTTACTATGGAAAGAACTATTGTCAATAATTATATCCTTCTGAGAACAGAGTTTACTTCGGCAGTTTCTACATTTTATTTTCTTTTGGCACGATTTTTGAACAATGTATCCTCCAATATAAACCAAAACTTTTTTATCATCTTCGGTTATATTAATGGTATCAATATCATATCAATAGGCCACGATAAACCGCATAAACGCAATGCATAAATGTGACTGCTATGTACGATCTGCAATGCACGACCTTGCTGAGTATGACTTCTATGATGACGTCACAGCATGTTTCGCGCGCTGTGCGGTGGCCTGAAGCTAACGTAGGCCCCGGTTACTCCCCATAGTCAATGTTTCACCTGATTGCGTCCCTGATCCTGTCCATGGTGGGGCATCTCTCCGATTTGGCGTTATGGTTTGTTGGTAGTTCCCTACCGCGTCTGCCTTGGTTTACCCGTAGGCATGTAGCACAGCATTCGTCCTCGCTTATGCATTCTTTCTGTCTGTGCTGCCCCGCGCATTTTCCGCAGCTCTGGTGTTCTTGTTTGCATGCTGCGGCCCTGTGCCCATAGTCGTAGCACCTGAAGCATTGCGTCATCGCGAAGTAATCGACCGCGTGATGTACCATTTTACTCGGTTTTATTTTCCAACTATGTATTTTCGCAGTTCCGGGCTAACCTCGAACACTACACCCGCGAGTTTATCCCGTCCGCGCCCACCGAATATAAATTTCTCACTTAGTTCTTTCCGTAGCTTTCCTTCTCGCCCTCTTTTCTGCACGAGCCACTGGTTGTTGTTGATGATGGTTGCCATTAGTTCTTCCTTGCCCATTTCTACGTCTACATTGTTGAATACCACGCGTGGAAGGCCCATTTTGGGTGCTCTTAGTTCTTCGTTCGCCGTTGTTGCGATCGTCATTCGCAGTTTTTCAGCGTGTTCTTTGCCCGTGCATTCGACTATGAGGCCCCCCGATTTGTTTCCTCTCATACTGGCCACCTTGATGTTGCTCTTAATTGGGTTACGTGTGTCAATTTTATTGAATTAGTAATTCTTTAATTCGACCTAATTCTATTTTATATTATTTTAATTTAATTCAATTCGTATCGTATGCCCACGGTGCAATCCAAAGCGTTCGATAAGATGCACCAATGAGGGCGCTCGTCCTGGCTGACGTCACGTCTCGTTCTAGAATATTCTAGAATATTTGTTGCCTCATACCTCTATGGGGTTCTCGAAGCTTCTGCGCTAAGCGTTCCAGAGCCTCTCGAGTTCACAGAATCTTGCTGTTCGCTTCCCTATTAGCTACCTCTCTTGCGCTTGCTCGCGTCTACCGGAGCACCACCGTTCCAGAGCCCCTAATCGCGAGCCCCAGCTACCGTTCCAGAGCCCCAGTCGCCGTTCTAGAGCCCCAGTTACTTACTTAGCGTCTGTAGGATTTAGCTTAATACCTGTTTATTTATTTGTTGTTAATTACTAGTCTGCTATGCACTATTAATTAGCCTCATTGCGGCTATAAGACTCAACTTAACTATTCACTCCCCGAGTGTTTATTAATACGCCCTTTGCACTAATTTAATTAGGGCCTCACACACCAAACTAGACTGTTAAACTGTACACCCTAAATAAACAAAGAACGAATAACCTTCTAACGATCTAATTTAGTTTATAAAGCGTAAAGCTAACTAAACAAGGTTAAAACACGGCTAACCCGCAGCTCGCTTCGTATACACGACCGTCCGTGTTGAGCTGTTCGACGCGACTGGTAACCATGCTATGCGCACTCCCTATTAAATAAGTATGACATTACAATAGTTCTGACACAGTTCACCCTTGGCGCGGCTATCGATATTGTGACGTAGCGAAAACAACTGCGCATGTACGTAGGTAATTCCCTGTGTTTATATTCTAAAATTTGCTGATCTTCAAATGTTTTCTGATCTTTAACGCTTTTACGTTCAAAGAATTTTGGTGTTGTTTATTCCCTTTGTTCTGCGTTTGTATTTATAATTTTTCGTTTCTAGTTTAGTGTGTTCTATAATTAATAGTGTAGGTAGTTTATTAGTGTATAAGGACAATTACATAATTAATAATGAGTTTCACCTGCATTGTTACTGGTTGTGCTAATACCTACCAGAATCTTAAATAGTCTTCTACAATAATGTTATTATAATTTGGCTTGTAAGTTGTAATTTCATATTATTTTTAGTTTTACATGCAATGAAAAATTTGTTTGTATATTTTTATATCCGTATGTCTCTTAAATTGATTAAAATAACTACTAAATAATATTTTAATAGTGTAAAAACATGTTTTATTAAAATTTCTTCTCAATAAATACCTATTTAGTGCTTTAAGCGCTATTTTGTTGAAATCAATTGTAAACAATAAATATTAATAATAATAATATCAGTTTCAACTGGATAAAATGCATTTATTCGCTTATAAACTGTATTTATAAGCGAATAAATATAATCTATCCATTTGAAATTGATATTATTAATATTTATTGTTTTTAATAAAATTCTTAAAATTATGAAATTTTTAAAAATGCCGCGCTATCCGATTACAGCGCATTGGTGAACTGTGTCAGAACTATTACAGTGTCAGGGTCACCTAGGCCGAGTTGCCTATCTATAACCCTATATAAGTATCTTATCTATGCTGGTAACTTAAGACTTCAGGACGGTGGGGGGCTGGACACAACGGCCACTGGACACAACTGCCACACAGATTTTACTATGCCCATATCGGCCACACTGGACACGTCGGCCAAATGTGATATGTTAACACAACGGCCACAGCTCTAGCTGGACACAAAGGCCACATTGGACACAACGCCCACATATCGGGCGTGGACACAACGGCCACCTTGGACACAACGGCCACATCTACAGGTGGACACAACGGCCACTTTGGACACAACGGCCACTGGACACAACGGCCACACAAAATTTTGGTATGCCCATATCGGCCACACTGGACACATCGGCCAAGTATGTTATGCGGACACAACGGCCACCTTGGACGTAACAGCCACAGCTCTAGCTGCACACAACGGCCACCTTGGACACAAGGCCACATATCAAACGAGCTCGGGGTTCCTCGGTAAATGCAAAGTTTGCCCGCTGACCTAGCTATAAAAAAAAGATCACAGTACCCAGGTAACACACTGTGGTTTAATAAACGTAACTTACACGGCGTTTTGATATAAAAATTATTACGTTTGTGATTTACCGCATTTATGCTATTCGTAATATATACGTAGTATGTACGTATATTTTGTAAGTACAGTACCAGTACGTTTATTGTAACCTAAGAAAAAGCGTTTTATATTGACTCAAATAAAATCTGATTTTCGATATGTAAATTATTGTGTTACGATCTACTGTAAAAATACGTTATACCAAATTTAAACGTATTTTTTATGTTATTTAAATACGTATACCGCGTGGTCGGTCTCAAAGGTGTACATAGGTATTTACTATTATATTGAACGTTTCTGTTGATTCCAATTCAACTTACAGGAATGGTATAAAATTAAATGTATATTAAAATAGCGATTTTAAATCGTTGCTGCCGAAATACGTATAAAGCGAATAAATCTTATTATTTCCCGTTGAAATCGATATTTTATTTAATATTTATTATTTAATCATGGATTTTAAGAAAGTTACGCTTGAAAATGTCAATAGCACATTTAATTTTATTATCAGCACCATTTGAAGCGCAATAATTTTACCTTTCAATTAATACCATTACCATTTCTGTAAGTTGAATTGGCGAGCAGGAATCAGCAGAAACGTTCAATACAATGTTAAATCCCTATGTACACCTTTGAAACCGGCCACCCGGTATATAGGTAGTTACACCTTACTTTGTACTTAATTAAACGTTATTTTTAAACTTTCTTTTAGTAAAGTATTAAATAATGGGTTCTATAAAATTAGTGAACAAACGCAAATTAAAGTGGTATATCGAAAATTCGTCGACAAAATAAACTTTTCAAAAGAATCCGAAACCGGAAGTGGAAATTTCAGAAGCAGAATTTAGAAATCTGAGTAGCGGATATGAAAGAATACCATAATTCAAAGGAAACAGCTTTATACCGGACTCTGTATCTTTAAAATGGCGGACGCTTTGAATTTTTCAAAATTTTAACTTTAACGCCCCATAACTCAAAAACTAGTTATCTGATCAGGTTCAGCAACAACTTCTTTGAAAGCCCTTGGGCGCTATTATACCATGAAGAAAAATTTATTTAGTAAATCCAAAAACGGTCGCAACGGCGCCCTTCTAAAAATTTTGAAATTTTTGAAATCTTATTACAAGAAAACTGGGCACACGATTTTGTTTAAATTTTCTATACTTATGCAGCTTAGTATTAGCTACATTTACGGTATAGAAGGTAGTAATAGCTAAGTAAGTAAGTAAGTAGCTAAGATGTACGGTTGATGAGAATTTCGTGAATATTAACTGCGTTTTGTAAATTTTCAAGATTTAGTCTGAACCTTGACAGAATCGGATCTTCGGTCGGTAATGATCCGTTTATTATTAATATAGATGCGTGCCTTTCTTCTGTACATATCGAACCCGTATAGTCTCGTGTTTTTCGCTACGTATTCAAGTTATTTGTAGGGTTGCCTCGCGAATTATACTGCTGAATACCAAAAACGAAATATTAATTTTTAGAATGGGAAAGTCCAGGGAAGGTGGGCACCTCCACTTTTTTTTGTGAAATAAAAATAATATGACAAATGATAAATAGGTATATTTAACCTAATAGGTCATGGACAGTGATACAAAATATTTATGCTTAAAATACAGGATGTTAAAAAATAAGTGTCAAATATTTTCAGAGCATATAGCACTAACAAGAAAAATGGGGAAAGCTTCGCTTTGTTAGGCCCCCAAAGGGGGGGCATGATATTTAAATGTTAATTAATATCTCAAACACCCTTTATTACTAACTAATAAAATTTGGCATATGATATAGTACTAGTACCTAAGTGGTAGTATCCAAAAACATCCATGTAGAATTATATAAATCAGAGGCGTTTCAAACTGGCGCGGGGGGGCTTTTTCTTCATAATTTTTGTAATCTTCATTTTTTTTTTGGAATTCGAGTACCTACTTGAGTGTTATTCAAAACTACACGAAAATAAAAAAAATTGTATTAAACGGTTCCCCGCATAAATAACTTTTAAATAAATATTCCGTATTGAGCCACAAAATTAGTTTTCTTAGTTGGCTGTGAGATAAATCACGTATGTCTGGTCCTACTAAGTATGTTTACTGCAGGTCATTTGAACTATTATCAATTACTGACCTAAGATTAGGTTATCCTGCGTGAAAAAATACGCTCTACTTGTCGGTTTGACAAATGATTGACAGTTCGCATGAACTATTTTTAAAATGAATTTAACTCCGACATAACTGCTATGCCTATCTCTCTCGTTCACCGCCAACTCCGAAACAAAATTTTGTGGATCACGCGATACTAATGTTAATAATATGAGTTTTCTATTTACAGTACACATTCGAGATACAGGGTGCTGAAAATTCATTTTTATTTTGCGTTTTATTGTTTTTCTCTGAACCGGCTACAGGGAACTTGGTGCAATTTTCAGAACAATTATTATTTAAAACCGGACGTCTTCACAGCGACTCTTATTTAAATATGTCATTCCAGTGGCGTAGAAACCGAGTACGGTGTCCCCTTTTTAAAGATTATTCGATACGCTACCGCGTTGCAATGTTGTAATTATTCAGAACTGGTAATGTACCTAATTCCACGTAAACACTTTTAAAAAATGAAAGCAAATATTTTACATAAATGTTTATTTTCTTTTTGCGACCCGTACATATAGAGCAGGCTTCTTCCGCAGATAGCGTTTCATCTATATCTAAAATTTCAATAATTGGTACAATTTTTATAAAACATTATATAGTGTAGATGTATTTACCATCGTCATAGCCACTACCTCTAAATGGGTTTGGAATCTGCGGTTCAACTTCTTGCTCGCCGTTTTCGAAGGCTTCCTCTGAAATCATTATAAACTACTATTCGTGTAACATTACTTAGTTTTATATTATTTATATGTAAATTGTAGCACTTTCTGGTATTCTTTTTTTGTTTTTGTGTAAAGTGACAATTGAACTGAGGGAAAAGCATTTTCATGGCAAAACGAAACGTATTGCATGGGAGCAAAGGGATCGCCTTTTGATTTGTATTGATATTGCAAATAGTTACCGAAATAAACAGTCTGATCTTTTATAATTTTGTAAATACTTACATGGTATTTGCTCGTAATCGTCATCCGGTAAATAAAACACGTCTTCGTCCGCGGAATCATCTAATGAACAAAAATTAAATTTTAATAATGCTAAACGTTTCGATACGTATGAGTTTAATCGGTTATGAAATTGATGTGAACATATACTCACAATCAAGCCCTAATTGAGGGTATGGTACCAGTGGAACTGATTCTACTGATTCGTCACCTTCGGAGTCCTCGTCGTTCCCGCCTGGGGCTGGGGTTTGGTACTCAGCGGGAAGATCACCGTCTAACGGTGCCAGGAGTTCAGCCTGCTCCTGCTGGTCTATGCTTACCTCGAGAGGGACGTCAGTCAATTCTCTGCCAACTAGCGACTCTACAGAGTGGCACACCATATCCAAAAACGACCCCGCATTGTTATTTTCAAGAAATTGAGCCGTCGCGGCCTGAATGCGACTGTTATTATAACGGAATTTTCGCTTTCCCAACGTTCGTATTTGAAGTCCCTCGTTTAGGAAGGCTTTCAGTTCTCGTACAGTTAGAGCCGTTATATTACGAAGGCCGTCTGAAAATAGTCAAATTAAAAAAAAAATTACGCAAAATGCAGTCGGTATTTAAGAGAAAGCTATTGAATTCGTTTTTGAAATGAATATTTTGCTTTTATTGTTTATCCTACTGACAGGTTATCACTAACTTTTTCCACTGACATTTTCTGTAGTGGAGTAGAAAAAATACTTTCCTGACCTGACAACAAAATTAGGGTTGCCGGGGACTGTCCCGAGTGGAACTCGGGGGGGGGGGGGGGGACGATTTCCCTAATGCAACACTAATTTTGTTCGCAAAAAAAGAGCAATTATTTGAATATATAGTAGATACTCAAGTGGCATTCGAATAGATTATATAATTTTTTTCAATTATTTTTAGTCTACTACCAAATTTGACTGTAACAAATTATTGAAAATTGTTCGATAACATAAAAAGGCCAACAAAGTTTTTGTATAAGGTGGGTGCTTACCGGTAAACTCCCAAACATTAGGTCCCCTCACCCTTAAAATACGAACTAAGGCAGCATGGAACGATTCGCAATCATTGTTCGTTCTCCGTGCTCTCTTAAAAACGGAAAGAGAATCACCTCCAACCCTGCCAATCCACTGTCGTTCATGGTACCTGTGGATTTAATAAGAAACCATAAATAAAGCAATGTTCATCTAGATACATATCTTGAATAAGGTCAGTTGAGGCGGATATGAACGCGAAAGTTCAACTGTCCCAACAGCAGTTTCAGAACAAAAATGGCATGCATACCTAATTAGATTTTTGAAGTCGTCCTGTAAGTGATTTTGTCTTAATAAAGAACTGATGTAGAGCATTCCTTCACCAATTTTCTCGGAGGGAAGCAGAGGTAAACATAAAATCATTTTTATGACCTTCCTTGCCGACACATTGCTTTTCAGCAAAGGCTTCATTCGCAAGCTTCCCGCCTGTTTCATAACAGCCTGAAAATTATTTTAAAATCCAAATAAATTGTGTGTTTAATGCAATTACGAGTGAGATCAAATGCACTTATAAACAGTTGGCTGTGAGGTATCAAAACTTACTTGGCAGTAATGGAACCAGCACCCAGTTTTCCGCGCTTCCGGAAAGTTCTCCCCCAACGAACGGACCAAAGCAGCTTCGAAGTCCGTCATAATTAGGTTCGGCTTAAATGTTGGCACTATTGCTTTAATTTTGGAAAGTACAGCATTATATGCTTCCACTCTTCTGCTCGTCATCAACGCGAAAGCACCAGGAAACGCCTGCGACAGCAATATAAATTATATGGCGTGCAAGATATTAACACAAAACTGAGAAACTTACAATTCCATACCGAACGACCAAAATTGTTAACAACTGGCTGCTACCAGGCTTTCTCGGCCTAGTTTTAAAAGTGCCGTCCAGGTGTATTTCGGTGGCTTCGGCAAATAACTTTTCTAAGTCTTCGGCCAAAAACAGTACCGAAAGTAAATCCCCTTCGCCAACAGTACCTCTGCAAAATGCTTTGCCATCTATTTTGCCAAACCTTACATTTCCTTCACATATAGTTCCGTAATTTTGGAGCGAAGTTGGCACAGCCGGTTGGTTGAACCGACGACAGCGTCGCATGGATTTGGATACCGATGGAAAGGCTAGCTTTGCCGCAGCGTCGATCGAGGCACCCGGTATACTCAGGCCGCCAGGCTAAACAGTATGACGTCACAAACCCAGGCCGCTCGACAGCACACAACCAATGCGTTTAATGCTGTGGGATGATATTGTGTAGCATTAAATGCCCACATTTAATTACCTGTGTTTTCCAGACCTAACTTAGATGTCATTAAAAAATGAGTTAAAATCCACGTTACTCATAGTGGGTTGGATTGATTAATTAGGTTCAAAAACACGTAGTCTGACCCACGAAGAAATAAAACAATGATGGTGAATTGAAAATAATGTTAATATTACGATCGTTTCGTCCTTAATCGGACATTATCAGATACTAAAAAATACAATAAGTAAGCCACGAGGTGTAAATGAAGTAAAAAACTTACCAAAAGTTAAATAAAGTAATTGTACATATTGATTAATAAAGTTTAAAAAGGTTTAAAAATTAAAAATTATTGAAATTATGAATAACCATAATGTTAAGTGAAAACTTTACATAATTAGAATGAACAGAAAGGGCCAAAGACCCATCAAAATTAAAAATTTTTTAACAAATTCACATCAGAAAACTTGAAAGTACATGTCTGTTAATGTGAAGACAAAATGGCTTCATGAAATACAAAAAACTTATCAAACAGTTCAAAATTTGAAAACTTAGCGGTAAAATAAAATAGAAGAAAACTGTAAAAATACAGAGACCTAGTTTAAATTAACAATATGAAAAGAAATTTAACCTCAAAAGGTAAACAATCGATAATTGAAAAACAACAAATTCAATATTAGATCAAACAGATCAAAATGAGGTAACATTAACAAATAAAGTAAAAAATAAATAGCAAAAAGTTAATAGCTTAAGTTTAAAAATACAAAGTTGTTATTAAAACAAGTAATTTCGTTGAGGACGAGATTCTTGTTAAGGTTACAAGCTTTATTAATTTCTAACATTTCGAGGAAATTCAATTTCAAACCTTTATGGCAAAAATGTAAAATTTTATGGTCATAATTAACATTAAAATTGTGATTAGAGGAAAGAATGTGAGCCGCAAAAGCAGATTTATTAATAAGGTTAGGATCAATAGTAACTAGATTATTCTTAATAAGTTTATTGTGTTCTGAAATACGAGTTTTTATAGAGCGGCCACTCTGGCCTATGTAGAAACGAGGGCAGGAGTTGCAATTAATTTGATAAACACCTGAACGGTTAACAGCTTCAATAGAGTCTTTATTACGAACTAAAAAATGGTAAAGTTTGAAGTTAACGGAGAAGGAAGTCTTAATATCATAAGTCTTGAAAAGGTTAGCAATTCTATAGGAAATATTACCATAAAAAGGTAAAGAAAAATAAGAAATAGGAGAAATGTTCTGAGGAGTGAGATGGGTAGTATTTCTAATATTAGAATTGTGATTTATCTTGTCATAAAGTTTATTAATTAATTGAGAAGGGTAACCATTATTTAGAGCTATTTGATGAATAATATTTAACTCTGAGTTAAAATTGTCTTCATTCATAGGAACAGACAATAAACGGTGAAAAAGAAAACGAAAAGCAGCCAGTTTGTGGCAAACTGGATGGTTAGAAATAAAGGGTATGACGTGATCTGTGGTAGTTGGTTTGCGATATATACTGAAGGTTAAATGGTCGTTATTACGAGAGATCAGAAGATCAAGAAAAGGTATGGAGCGGTTGTTCTCTAATTCCACAGTAAATTTGATATTAGCATGTAAATTATTCAAAATATTAAGACAGGTGTCAAGATCAGAAATAGAACCTTTGAAAATTACAAAAATGTCGTCTACGTAACGGCGCCAAAAAAGAAAATGATCGGTTAAAGAAGAGTTATTAAAAATCTTATTAGTTTCAAGATGGTTCATAAACATTTCAGCTAAGAAAGGGGATAAATTCGAACCCATTGGGAGTCCAGATTCTTGAATGTAAGTAGAATTATTGAAGTTAAAAAAGTTTTGTTTAAAACATAGTTTTAGCAGATTTAAAATAGTAGAAGCTTGAATATCGGACAGGTCAGAATCAGAAAGATGACTGGAAACAATATCGAAGCATTCTAAAGGAGGAATGCTGGGAAAAAGGTTGGAAACGTCAAACGACACTAAGAAACAGTCTTCCGGTATAATAACAACTTTAAGGAGATTAATAAGTTCATTCGAATTCTTGATAGCAAAGGAATTGTTTATATCCGGTTTCTAAACTCGCCCCCTTCTTGAATTCTATTTTATCCTCTAATATTACTATAAACAATTCCTTTGCTATCAAGAATTCGAATGAACTTATTAATCTCCTTAAAGTTGTTATATTGTTAAGATTTTTAATAACTCTTCTTTAACCGATCATTTTCTTTTTTGGCGCCGTTACGTAGACGACATTTTTGTAATTTTCAAAGGTTCTATTTCTGATCTTGACACCTGTCTTAATATTTTGAATAATTTACATGCTAATATCAAATTTACTGTGGAATTAGAGAACAACCGCTCCATACCTTTTCTTGATCTTCTGATCTCTCGTAATAACGACCATTTAACCTTCAGTATATATCGCAAACCAACTACCACAGATCACGTCATACCCTTTATTTCTAACCATCCAGTTTGCCACAAACTGGCTGCTTTTCGTTTTCTTTTTCACCGTTTATTGTCTGTTCCTATGAATGAAGACAATTTTAACTCAGAGTTAAATATTATTCATCAAATAGCTCTAAATAATGGTTACCCTTCTCAATTAATTAATAAACTTTATGACAAGATAAATCACAATTTTAATATTAGAAATACTACCCATCTCACTCCTCAGAACATTTCTCCTATTTCTTATTTTTCTTTACCTTTTTATGGTAATATTTCCTATAGAATTGCTAACCTTTTCAAGACTTATGATATTAAGACTTCCTTCTCCGTTAACTTCAAACTTTACCATTTTTTAGTTCGTAATAAAGACTCTATTGAAGCTGTTAACCGTTCAGGTGTTTATCAAATTAATTGCAACTCCTGCCCTCGTTTCTACATAGGCCAGAGTGGCCGCTCTATAAAAACTCGTATTTCAGAACACAATAAACTTATTAAGAATAATCTAGTTACTATTGATCCTAACCTTATTAATAAATCTGCTTTTGCGGCTCACATTCTTTCCTCTAATCACAATTTTAATGTTAATTATGACCATAAAATTTTACATTTTTGCCATAAAGGTTTGAAATTGAATTTCCTCGAAATGTTAGAAATTAATAAAGCTTGTAACCTTAACAAGAATCTCGTCCTCAACGAAATTACTTGTTTTAATAACAACTTCGTATTTTTAAACTTAAGCTATTAACTTTTTGCTATTTATTTTTTACTTTATTTGTTAATGTTACCTCATTTTGATCTGTTTGATCTAATATTGAATTTGTTGTTTTTCAATTATCGATTGTTTACCTTTTGAGGTTAAATTTCTTTTCATATTGTTAATTTAAACTAGGTCTCTGTATTTTTACAGTTTTCTTCTATTTTATTTTACCGCTAAGTTTTCAAATTTTGAACTGTTTGATAAGTTTTTTGTATTTCATGAAGCCATTTTGTCTTCACATTAACAGACATGTACTTTCAAGTTTTCTGATGTGAATTTGTTAAAAAAAATTTAATTTTGATGGGTCTTTGGCCCTTTCTGTTCATTCTAATTATGTAAAGTTTTCACTTAACATTATGGTTATTCATAATTTCAATATTTTTTAATTTTTAAACCTTTTTAAACTTTATTAATCAATATGTACAATTACTTTATTTAACTTTTGGTAAGTTTTTTACTTCATTTACACCTCGTGGCTTACTTATTGTATTTTTTAGTATCTGATGATGTCCGATTAAGGACGAAACGATCGTAATATTAATATTATTTTCAATTCACCATCATTGTTTTATTTCTTCGTGGGTCAGACTACGTGTTTTTGAACCTAATTAGATGTCATTCCCTGAAGATATTTTCCATTTGGTTTGGTTAACATATTCGATTTTCTTAATTTTAAATAAGCGCCGCCGGGAAAAGATAAATATATCGTATATGCCCAAATCAACATATCCGCTAAGTAAATCCTTTTCGTAAGATATAACAGACCCAGTTGCTCTTTCAGAAAAGTGATTTTGTTTCATATATCAGAGTCTACTTCTTCTAAATTATGTATTATTTCTAAGTATTGGATCGCTTTTTCAACACAAATTTCGGCACAGTTTGGTTCGGTAATGTTGCTTCCAAATGAATTTAAATGGGTAATGTTTTGTAGCTTAGACCATTTATCACAAGTAAAAGTACTTCCCAAAATATTTTTTATTTTGCCATCTTGTAGAATGCTGTGTTTTATACAAACTTCGGTATATAAATTTTGACAAACCTTAATTGAATAAACTATGTATGGAATTTTGCTGTTAACGTCCGTTTTATATAAACATATGAACTCTTCTGCCAGTACCTCATGTTCTAGAAAATTCTGAATCTTTTTTTCAACATTAAGTTTAGGATTTTCAAAATCAATTATTAAGTCTTTTTCTTTCAAACTGTCATCGATTTCCTGTTTCCTCTTCTTTCTGTCTTGGTCTCTCTCAGATGGAGTTTTCCTTTTTGGCGTTAATTTTAGGACATATACGATGGGGCATCGTGAAAAATTGTAGGAATTGCCTCAGATGTTAGTTTACGAATTTTCCTTTTAACAACTAAAACCGTCCCATCCGCTCTGGTTGCAGTATCGTCTCGAACAATAAACCTCTCGTCAAAATGTTTCTCGCAAACAAAAGAGTTTTTTGTTAATACATAATTATCCCTTTTTATTTTACGCATCCAAGAATTAGAACGATCTACATCTTTTGGGAATGCGAACATTGTATGTAACTTTCCCTTCACAACTCTTGTAATTGCTCCTACACGCTGGTACGCAACACTTGTTCGGCATTATTATTTTGTATAGGTAATCTTATACCGTTGATTGAAGCAACGCTTATACTTCAAAATGAAATGCCACAAAAATATTACGATATAGGTACCAACTACTAATTATTACATTCAACTGGAAGTAAAAAATGCAAACGCGTGCATGCAAATTATCGCAGATGCACCGCCTGGGACTGTGACGTTTTACCATGTAGGTGGGGATGGCTACTGGCCTGAGTATACCGGGTGCCTCGCGTCGATACTTGCTCTAAGCACAAAAAAAGGTCCACTAATTTTTTTGAGTAAAATTTTTAATCTGACTTAATTAATTTGCAGTTAATAGGTACAATAATAACTTAATAGTATACAGAAAGGGAAAAGAACTGAATACTGCTTAGTGATATCAAAACAAATTTGTATTCTTACCTTTTATTGCTAAGGTTTTTTGCATTTTTGAAAAGAGCATTTTCTTGAGTATGGCTGTATAGTATAATTTGAAAATTAATAAATTAAGACATTGCTTGCTGCTGTCATTCAATTATTTTAAAGATGTTTAAATTGTTTTCAAAGCTTCTAATGAACAGAAAACTTGGAAGATTTAAAGGCACGCATACGGACTGAAAAAGGGCAAAAAAACGTAAAGATAAAAATTTTTTTAAAAGCAGTATTTAAGCATTATTCAGTTCTTTTTCCTCAACCTGTATAAAACTTTACCTGGCACTATTGGTTACAAAAATTGTTTTAATTTCTGCACTTGCTGACGCGGCTTCGGTTAACATTCGCTGTTTGAGCATAAGAGTTTCCTCCTTAGCTGGGTCTGGTAGATGGTTGTGGAGTTCGTTTCGAACGGACACAAATAAACTACCGGAAAATGATGCCCTGGCTTTGCAGTCATTTTCGACACACACTAAATACGTCACGTTATTTCTTTGAGACTTTTTTCTATAATAAAAACCGCGACTAGCTTCACATGTGAAATATTTCGATCCTCTTTTGTGACCAGGAATTTCCTGTACTTCCATTTTCACAGAATTAAATGAATGAACTCGTTACCAAAAAATCTTAACAATTTTCGTACGTGCTATGGTATACGCAATGTACACTGCTACTACTAACATAATATTACCAAACTCAGTTTATGAAGGAAAGTTGATATTACCCCCACCAAAAGTAAATATTCATGTTTTCATTTTCCTTCAAATTTCCCCTACGCAACTCTATATTTCTTAGAAATGAAAAAACCAGGTACAGTGGGAGCAAAGTTGCAGATTATTGACTGTAGTTATTAGTTAATCCCAAACATCCTTCTGCGGCATCCTCTACTCAACCTTTAACCATAAAGACAGCAAGTAAGCTTATATTTTACATCCCTCTTATACTAGGCAAAAGCCTTGGACCGCACTACCATTCTCAAAAATATTGTTGTATAAATTAATACTTTGTTAAATAGTTAAATATTTTCTCCCTCTAAGTGCCTGCAACTCTTTAGAAAAGCTTTTTAAAATATTTTCTTAGTTCATGTCGTATTTATATGTTTGTAATTTACAGCCCGCTTTAAACTTTACCGATAACTGTATACTTGTACAGTACATCTATTCTTATCTTATTATTTGCCAAAAATGACGCAGCGCACAATGGTATTAGTACCTACATCCCTGAGTGCAGTACACTCACCAGTCGGAATGTTCTTGACCTTTTTCAACCCATGTTCATATGAACTTTTTTCTTCTCTTGGTGTGGAGTACAAGCTCTTAAAATTCGGTCAACTATTTTACACTAGTTACAACCTGTATAAGTTAGGTGTATAAAATATTTCTCATTTTTCCCATTTCAACAGCTACAAGGAGTCGTAGTTTTAAGTATCCTGAAAGTAATCAGAAATTATTAGTGTTCCACTATGGGCCAAGAACGACTTTCTGCCTTAGCTATTTCAAGCATAGAAATTGAAGTTGCTAATACTATAAATTTGAATTCAGATATTTTTAAAAGAATTAAAGAAAAAATAGTATCTTTATCTGGTGTAATTAACATACATTCGATTTGTCGGTATTTTGCCAATATTGCTGTACTATCTCAATAAATATTGAAGTAATTAATAGTTTAAATAGTTTTAACCAATTTAAAAATCATGTTGTCATACTTAAAAATCGCAAAGTTTTAAATTAGTATTTTGAAATAAATATCGCACAGCTTGTCTTATTATAGGTATCATTTGATGCACAATAATTTTATCTTTCAATTGACACCATTACATTTCCTGTGAGTTGAATTGACGAGCAGGAGCCAGCAAAAATGTTCGATACAATGTTAATTGTTGTTATATCGATTGTATATCTATTATTCTAATGGGGGCACATCCGTGATGCCCCACGTAGTCGGCGATTATCACGTAGTACACTATTTAGAAAATCTAAGTTATCCATATAAAGTTATTAGGATATTTTCCGCAACGAGTTATTATACCCAAATACGCAAATTAAGAAAATATGGGCTGTAATTAATGTAATTCGTACCAAAATAAAGGTTTTGCTATTTTGCTAATTTACTTTATTTCCAAAGCATACCAAAAAGTTAAATTATAATAAACAGATTTGTAAGTTCAGACTTGTGACTTATACAAATACCGTGTTACCCTTACCTCAAATGAATGCCTTGATAATCGAGACTGATCGTAACTTTGATAACAAAAAGATGTGTAATTCTGCTCCCGCTTCCCGCATAAAATCAAAGCTTTAGTAATAATAATAATAAAATTAAAAATTGCAAACAACATTAATAATCCAAATTTTGCAGGTATTTAAAAAAGGTTTTAAATCTTATAATAGCCATATACTTCTAATAAACGCAAAAGCTCAAGACGTGGGGCTTCTGGCTTGTACAATAATAAGTACTAACCGAAGCTATTAACGTTGGCATTAAGGTATTAAAAGTAGTAGTTCTATTCTAAGTAGTAACAGCTGTGTAAAGAAAGGTCGCATGGTATATTATTTTATTCATTTTTTTTCCAAGAACAATTTACCTGAGTCTAGAAGAAGTTTACAATATTGCTTAATTTATTTATTTTAATTTTTAAAGCGTTTTTACTTTCCCATATCACCACGGAAAAATGGAAAGTAGGTATTGATATCATGAAAATTTTCGAAATTGAGATTTTCGTAGAAATACGTGTTTTGGACCTCCAGAAACCCAAAAAAGTGGTTTAGATAAAATGTCTGTTTGTAACCAAGCGCCAAGCTCAAATCGTTGGCGGTGATTGGTTAAATGGTACTTTTAGCTGTTATAATTAAGTGTAGCGATTGGTTAAAATTTTAACGCAACGTTAAATTTCTTAAAAAGTTCTTACTATTTATTTTGTAAACGTCATTTCCACAACTCTCAAAAATAAAAACAAAACAATGACATGAGCGATTTTAAATGAGCTAGCGGTATAATATAGCCGTTGCCATGGTTGCCATAGTACACATACTATCTTACTAGAACAATTATTCAACAAATTGTTTGACTACTAACACAATAACTCCTTTTTACAGAGCCAGTTCTGTAGTACAATAGGTATATTACAATACGCTTGGAGAAAAACTTTATTTATCAAATACAAAAACGGGGGCTTTAGCAAAAATTTTGAAATTTTTGAAAAATTTTTACAAAAAAACTGGCCACACAATTTTGTTTAAATTTTCTACAGTTATGCAGCTTGGTGTTAGCTACATTTTCGTGAGATTTCGAAAATCGGAAATTGATGCTCTTATAGCGCCTTTATTAATCAAAATATGAAAGAAGTTCAAATATAAAACTTATTTAGTATATATAGCTCATCATTCTCATAAATTAATATCACGTATACAGGGTGTTTACTTTTAACAGTACAATAAGCAACTTTGTTATTATATTATAAGTGAAACACCCTGTATGTTATTATATAATTGAATGCAAAATTGAATTGTCTATTACATAGTATAAGGTAGTCATATAGCTAAAATGTACGGTTGATGAGAAACTCGCGGACTTCCGCTGCGTTAGGAAATTAGATGCCTGTCTCTCTTCTGTACGTATCGTACTTGTATTGTCTGGTGTTTCTCCCTACGCATTCAAATGATTTTCAATGCTACCTCGCGAACTACTGTTGAATACCAAAAACGAAATGTTTATTTTTATTATGGGAAATTCTCCACTTTTTTTTTATTGCGATTTCAAATATTAGCAAAAAATTTCCAAGGAACTTTCAATAGAATAGATAGGGTTTTTAATAGAATTTGCGTATCTTTTCAGAAAAATAAGTAGATCTAGTGATTAAGTGGTTGTATGGTCGACTCATATATTTCTTCTAAGTTCACTTTTCTTTTAAAAAGTGGCGTGCTTCACCAAAATAAGATAAAACCCAAAATCTCTGATGCAAATCTGATCCACCTGTCGCTTACTGCATGAAAGAAACTGTGAAAACAGGTCCATTTAACAAGTTTAGTAAGAAGCTGAGTAAGTCCTAACTAATGATCTACCCCAACACTGCTGTTATCATTACTTTCTGGGAGTTCAAATGGTGTTTTGCATTGTTTTAGGGCTTTAGTTGGTGTTAAATTAATAAGGTAAATAGCGGTTAAGATTGCTTCCCCCCAAAATCATTTATCTAAATTTGCTCCGTTTATCATTGTACGGGCTTTATCAGTGATGGTCCTGTTCATACGCTCAGCACTTTTATTGAATTTTGAATGTTTATATGTTATCTTTCGGTTAAAATTTTGGTTTTGACGAACATGATTGCTCTTCCAGTTTTTCTTGAAAAAGGTGGCATTATTTGCATTAGTTTGTAGAACCTTGGCACTTGTGACGTTTTCGTTTTTGAGTTTTACTTCGTGGTCAAGTAAGCGCGTCTTCACAAAAGCAAGTGTGAGGTTGTTTTCTGACAACGTTTCCAATGCCGTTATTACTCCTTCATATGAAGGTGGTAACGTTATCAATAGGTGTGATACTTTATCCATCTCGTCCATTTTTGCTCCTGCGACTACCAAATCAGTGATGATGTCTTCGAAGGTGGTGAAATGTTTCAACAACGGTACATCGCCTTCTAATTTCAAGTTTAAAAGATTCTTTCTTAGAGATAATTGTTCTGCCAAACTTCGGCGTTCATACAGTCCATCTAGTTTTTGGAATATTTCACTCGCTGTGTTTGATTCCTTTGCGAAACTAATGTAAGAATCACTCAAATATTCGATTATCACATTCTGAGCGATGCGGTGCTGTTCCAGCCACTGATTGTTGGGTGTTTCTGGCGTTGCTTCAGTAACGACACTTAGCACTTTCAGTTCGTTTAAAAGAGCTTTTACACGGAATTTCCACACACTGTAACGTTCACCCGTAAAAGATTTAATATTTCTTTTAGTAGACTTCTCCGCCATGTCTTTTCACTTGTTCACTTAAAGCACTATAAGGTTTTAGGGAAAGAAAAGATTTAATATGGTTAGATCACTTTTATTTTAATATACAGGGTGTTTCTTAAATGACGGACACTGAGAACACTACGCGATTCTCATCTTAAAACTGAGTTGAAAAAGTATAGGCGATTTTGTCCTAATGTATTTAGTTTCCGAGTTATTCGCATTTTAAAAAATTTAAATTTGACAACATTGCGCATGCTTGCACGGACTTTGTTTTAAACGTTTGGTGTTTTAATAAGGCAGTGTGAACAAGTTTCCTAGGTAATAACCTCATAGCTACAATGCACTGTTGCAACATATTGAAAAAAATTTTAACAACAGATATTTATCAGAAAGAATGTCTTCGGAGGAAGGAATACAAAAAATAAAAAATTCCAAATTTAATAAGATTTAATATTTTATTGATGAACAATGCTGAACGGTTAAAATTTACCCGTTTTTCCAAAGCATAAACGAATTGAATCTCAATCTTTGACTGAGAATAACTCTGAAACTAGCGAAGAACGGGTATTATTGTATTATATTTTTCCAATTGGTATCTGGAGGGGAATGTAGTACTGTGCTCCGTGTCCGCGATTTAAGAAACACCCTGTACAATGTCAGTCCTCACACCAAGAAAGTTGTTTAACAAGTAAAATATAAAAATAAGATAGTAGTAATACAAAAGTACATTTCCAGTTTACCACCCTGACCGGATGTGTACCGTTATTTCAAACCTCTTGATAGAAAACAAGAATTTCTAGGAAAGTAATAAAAGGGACTGAGTGCCGTAGAAACTAACTGTAAACAGTTTATTTTTGTCTAATACAACCAACAAAAAAGACCCCGGGACGGGGTTAAAACAGCAACAGGACTAACCTTGCTGTTACAAATGGAATTTAGAGTCCTGCGACTTTCGAGGGATTAGTTGGAGTTCGGTCCCCCTGCTATGAAAGCCAATATCACAGCAAGTTCGCCTGTTTAGCTTAGCGCTACCCAACTCTCGGTTGCAGGAACCGGGGCATCAAAAGATAACCCTCCTGCGGAACCACTGAGAAGCACGAACGCACTCAGCTGGTAGGGCAGACTTGGTCACAAGCGGGAATCAGTATGAGAACTCAAAGTAAAACCTCGGATTAAATCTAGGCAAACGCTTCGATTACACTTTGGAGAAACAATTCGCAACTTATACGATTCTGAACACCGTGTGACCCGAGAGTCAGTTAAGAGAATCATAGTTACGGACGCCGCCGAGCGACGACTATATGCCTACCTCAGTGTGGAAAGACGGGGACGGGGGTACTCGAGTCAAACCCAAAGTACACCGGAGGGTCCCTCTTACGCCAGTACAGCACTACGTGCCACGTTAGCCGGTTAGGTTAGCAGCAGAATGCAGTAACCCAGTAACCACGGCCCATTCGTCCGACACTATGCTCAAAATTTCTACGCTTAGAAGGCGTGTTCTGCAAGGATAGACAGGCTACCCTCCCCCGGGTTATGGCTGGGCCTACCACTCCCGTTTCTCAAGTTACTATGTTGCACTATGGATTAACCTAGCGACACTTTGGACCTGCCCCTCGAGGCCAATCCAAAGTGGGCAAGATCGGAGTAACTGTAACCCGATATGCTCGATATTTGGCCACCCCGAGATACCAACATCTGATTGCGTGTGAGGCTCGTCTTGGATTACCCGCACCCCCATCGAGCACGTTGAGTTCCACCGGCCGTGGTCCGCCGAGGACAGAGCTCCGTATGACTCTATCTAAAATAGAGACCCGGAAGTTACCACTAGGCGGAGGATTTGTCCATGTTTCCGTAGGAGTGGCTATGTATTGCGCATCACTACAGCTTAAACTTCGCTACAAGTCAATGAAAATCGCACAACTAGGTGGTGCCGTATCGGCCCGCTCCCCGGCCATAACTGCGACGATTCCTAATGTGGTTTCCACATCACTGACAGCTGAAGCTAGGGGTAGCGTTCATCGTGTGGAAGGGTCTCCTACTAGCTAGATAACGACCTAGTCTCAGTTAAGACGGTGCCTTTAACTGAGCCATACCCCTCCTACCATTTGGCTACAGGCTAACGCGTTGATAAAGAGTGAGGGTCACCGTTACCGGTGACCACGCGATGTTTCACGGTTGAAGTTGCGCGCGCCGTGTTCGCTAGATGCGCCTTAAAAATGGCCGCAATTACGTCTTTAAAGTGTGTGACCCGAAGGTCGTAGCCAGGGAAGGGGACATTTAAAATATACATGCATAATCAAAATCAAGTCAAATATGTGTATACAATGAAGTCCATTTATTGTGCATTACGAGTATAGCCGTATTGCAAGTTAACTGGTGCGCGCACTTTATCATTGAAATATAGGCAACCCATTCTACACTGCTATCACTTTTGCCCCCTGCTTACTGATTTTGATTATTGGTTGTTAAATTACAGTGTTTTTTTTTCGTTTTTAATAAAGAACATTATTTAAAACTAACGATTTATTGAAAACATGATTTATGCAGACGAAAAAAAAAATAGAAATCTGTATACTCTGTATCACTCCGGATTATCGAATTATCATTAGGTAACGTTAGGAATCATTTTAGTGTAAAATACCCTAACAGACCAGTTCCTAATGTGTCTACAATATCAAGAACATCTAGAAAATTTACAGGCTGTGTGGCACAACATGAAAAAAGAAATCGACGTAAAACAGTAACACATGAATTTGTACACATTTATATTTTTTCTTGGTCTGTATAAATGATATTTTCAATAAATCGGTAGTTTTCAATCTTGTTCCTGCCTTGTCTGGCAGAGTCTGTCATCGGCTGATGTTCTGACTTCCCCTTGCCCAAACGGTCCGCATAAACTCGCTGTGAACGAGTGCCGAACCGTTGATCGTCGCATGGACTAACGAGGAGATCTCGGCGTTTGATAGAGCCAAAAGACGTTGGAGTTGCTCGTTGGCTTTGCGCCACACGCCTCTCGCCCCAACAACCAAGGCTGTGACGACGATGAACTTCCCTGGTTATCTACGTTCGGAAAGTTTCCTGACGCGAGCAGCGATCCGGTTGTGCAGCAACGCGCTAACCCTAGGTATGAGGAACCTCTTCACCAAAACCATCTTCTGCTATGGCTTCAGAGGCGCCACGCCACGCCTATCCTCTGCAATTGGACCTTCAGTTTGCCGATCATGGATTTTGCCTTATCCAAGTAGGAGTACTTCTCCACAAGGTACTTGAATAATTCATCAGGCAACAAGTTCCTGATGGGGGTACCGTTCACGTAGAAACGCGAAACGGAGCTCGCAAAAAATACTTTCTTATCCGGGACCAAACGAACAGCAAGAGCTACGCTCTTGGTTGGATTAAGGCTCAACCCTCGACTACAGAAAAAGTCCACTGTTGTCCTCAGATGGCGTTGGCAACGATCATAAGTGTCGCTGACTAGCATAACGTCGTCGGCGTAGGCAAGACATGCCACATCGAGGTGGTCATTAAGCCGTAAGCCCAGGTCGGAGCTCTCTAGTGTTTCTACCAATTCGTCCATGATGAGATTGAAAAGAATCGGGGATAGGGGGTCGCCCTGCTTAACAACACGAGTGATGCTAAGCCATGGTGTTTGATCGGACCCCACATCGATCCTCGTTCGGGCGTCGTTGTAACCCGCTATTATGAAACTCCTCAACCTTAGATCGACGTCGAAACGGCGGAGTGCCCTAGTCGCCTGGCGATGATCTTATGCACCATGCACTTATGCAAACACCGAACCGATTGTTATGGGTCGCCAGTTGTCGACACTCAGCAGATCGCCTTCACCCTTCGGAATTAACAACGTTCTTACAGGTCAAAGAAGGAGGCAGGTGACCCAACAACATGATAGAGTTCAGAACAACTTCTAGTCTTTGCAGAGGTACTTTACGGAGGTGATTGATAGTGAAGCGGTCCGTGCCTACCGCCGCGGACTTAGTGGTATCTAATGCCCACCTTATATCTTCCTCCAAAAACGGCTTCCACACTCCGCCTTCACCCATTTTAATGTGGCCCAGTGCCTCGTCGTCCGGAGGCGAAGCAGCACTAAAAATACCCTTGTACTCTCTTTTTGACTTCGGCAACTGGGGGATGTTCGGAGGTGAGATGGAGAGGCGTATCATTAATGATACATCCTTCCAATTTGGCTGTGTCTCGGGCATAAATCCTTTGACAAGCCTTATGTCTCTCCACTCTAGCGCTTCTTGAGGGCTGGTCCCGCGCTATAAGATTGGGGTTGGTTTCCTCGCGATTCACCGTAGGGATTCGGACTTCAATCCCAAAATACCCTAGCCATTCCTCGATGCCTGTCTCCAGTCGGCGCCTGTCTCGCCTGGTAAAATCTACTACGGCTTGGATGACAGCACGATCCGTCTGCGTCCAGCCGTCCGAGGCATCAGTCAGCTCGGCAGCGTGCGTAACTACGGGGTTAGCGTTCAGAATCGGTTGTCGCTGAGGAGTTGCGGAAGTCGCGTTAGAACCCGGGGACACCTCTGCATCTGCAAGACTAGCGTAGCTACTTGCACTTGACGGCGATGGCAGGGTATCCTGCCACAGTGGACCGACAGGGCCCCGCCGGACCCTGAAGATGGGGGACGCCGACGTGTCTCTAACGGTGTATCCTGGCGCCCTACTGGATGGACCAGCAGTCGCAGGTTGGATAGGACACCCTGACCCCACTCCCGAAGGTCCCGGGGGCAGCCGGGCTTCGAGAGGGGCGAGAGCCTCCTATTGGGCCACGAATGGCCAACGTTCTTCCAGAACAATGTTGCATTATAGCAGGGCCGTAACCAGGATTTTATTTCGGGGGGGCCTTTAATTTCCTTACCGGTCCATGAAAAGGGAATAAAAGGAGGCCGAGTAGAAAGCAAAAAAAAAACATTGCTCAAAGTACACGTCTTTATATTTTAAAATGAGATAACAGATCCTAACCAAGCACATGAAAAACTAACTCACAGAAATATCAAAAAATAAAATAACAGATAGTAGTTAATAATAAGTTTTAATACTGATAAGGCTATACAGTGAGCACCAAACGTATGGAACATACCAAATAAAACCGAAATGAATGTTTTTTTCTAAAAATCCCGAAACACGTCAATTTTCTTTTTTAAAAATACACATTGGAATCTCAAAATAATTTTCCATTTTCCGGCCTTCATTTGTTTGTAAGTGATGACGTCATCAGTATTTTTTTAAATGTCAACCCCCATTTTTTTTCGCGTTTTTGATACATCTTTATTTATTTATTTTTATTTATTTATTTAATTGAAAAGTTACTAACAGGCAAAAATCCTAATTACAAGTAACCGCAACACAATACACAGTTACGCATAATATACATATACCGTGTGTCCCTGGGAAGACGGAACATAGGAATCTTACAATGGTAATTTTTTAAAATGATCCACGAGTGCTATGAATTTCTATTTGGTGGAAGCGTCGACGCCGTCGTTATGTCAGCTGTTTAACGCGCTTGCTAATACAGATGTAATACGCGCGTACGACACGTCGTACTACAAGTCGTATAGACAGTCACTGTTTTTGCCTACTAACGTAACAAACCTGCAGTACGACAGGTCGTACAACTGACCATTTAGCCTCCACACGATGCGATCGATCATGCGACTCGTTGTACAACGTGTCGTTACGACTGTTTGAACGATAGTTGCACGTCCAGATCGTACAATCGGTCGTGTTTGACGGCAGTATGGAGCCGACATAAAATCTGTTGTACAACCGGGGGACAGTAAAAAAATAGCCTGACAGTAGGTTACCAGTGACGTACCTATCAAACATGTATAGGGGATGCACATCAGTTAGCAATTTGTAGAACTTGTTTAGTATTCTTTGCATGTTATTCATCAAATTGCTTGCCAATAGGGTACACATGTTTTCCAAATCACCTATAATTATTTGGAAGACAAGTCATGACGCCTTTAATATCCCAGTAAAGTGATACTACCTTTTCTGTATACAGTGTGTAAATAAAATAACGGGACACCCGAATCACTTTTTTATTGTTAAAGATAGAAAGGTTGTGCTTGGAGACAGTTTGTATGGTTAGTTATAAGCTTTATTTTTAGTATGTCGAAAATTAATTTCCGTTTCCGGTTTAACCGGAAGTGATGCTAACTTGAAAATTTTAAATAGAACACCCTATATATTTTTGCATTTTTGGATTTACACTTTTATAAATTTTGAGAAACTTAAAAGGACTATGTACCAAAAATCAATAGTTTTCGAGATATTCGAGGTAGAACGTATAAATTTGTAATTTTCATTTATTTTGATTTATACTTGTAAAAACAGTTAACGTACGCTTTTCTAAAATTTCTTTTTCTAATAAGATTATGCGGCCCTCGGGAGGGCCATTTGTAAATCGCAAGCGTGCGAGTTAGAAAAGTAAACAGTTGTTATAATAATGTAAGAATTTTTAAACACAGAATCGGACACTGCCAGATTGAAAATGTGGGCCGCATTTTGAGCATTATTTATTTTTCCATACAAATGGCCCTTCTTGGGGCCGCACAATCTTATTAGAAAAAGAAATTTTAGAAAAGCGTACGTAACTGTTTTTACAAGTAAAAATCAAAAGAATTAAAAATTACAAATTTATACTTTCTATCTCGAATATCTCGAAAACTATTGATTTTTGGTAAATAGTCCTATTTAAGTTTCTCAAAGTTTATAAAAGTGTAAATCCAAAAATGTAAAAATATATAGGTTGTTCTATTTAAAATTTTCAAGTTAGCATTACTTCCGGTTTAACCGGAAACGGAAACCAATTTTCGACACACCAAAAATAAAGCTTATAACTAACCATACAAATTGTCTCCAAGCACAAATTTTCTATCTTTTACAATAAAAACGTTATTCGGGTGTCCCGTTATTTTATTTACACACTGTATAAAATTTATTATTGTAAAGAGACGGTAAATGGTCAGTTGTACGACCTGTCGTACTGCAGGTTTGATAGATAGTAGGCAAAAACTTGTAGTACGACGCGTCGTACGACGTGTCGTACGACCGATCGTACGACCGATCGTATCGTGTGTAGGGGGTTTTAGACTCTTCAACTACGACTTATGGAACTAACCCCCTAACTAAGGAACTAAACCTTTTATAATGCCCCACTCGTACTTTTCCTGCAATCCTCTTTATCAGCACTTTGACAATAAGTAGACTAGCTAACAACAAGGATTGCAGCAATTAATCATTGCAACTCTATTCAAATCTAGGACAATTAGGCCAATGTTATTATAAAGCATAACATTCCAATTGCGATTTGAATAACAATTATAATTTAACAAATACGAAATTATTTTGAAATGACCCAAATGTAACATTAGCGCCTCCCTAGGAAAACGGCGTCCCGACGTTTAACCCAAAACAATAAATTGAACGAGTGAGAACATTAAAATCTAAGCTATATGTATATGTACTATCTATATGCCTACGAACTAAGCTTACAAAACAAATGATAATTTTCAAACAACCAATATAGAAAATAAGAATCTAGTGAATTGTACTGTATAACAGAACACATACAATATCGCTCAAACTGTTGAAGGGTTTAAATTGTTTTATTCCGTTGAATACCACTGAATGTACTCTAGACATTTCCTTACTTATCGAAGATTGCCATGCGCTAATTAATACTCAAGTTTGACATGCGCTTTTTAGCATTTTGCTTACGTTTACGCTTGTAATTTGATAATTGAAGCCAAGTTTTATGGTACTTATCTTATATATTCTGTAAGTTTAATGATACTGAAAACAAGAAATTATTTTTGTAGTTATTAAAATTATTTAATTATTGTTCACTTTGTGCTCGGTAAGCTATGTGACGGTGAATCGAAGTGTACCTTCAAATTGTAGGTAAGTACCAAAGCATTTGTTTTTTATATAAATAATAAATATTAAATAAAATATCGATTTCAACGGGAAATATCAAGATTTATTCGCTTTATACGTATTTCGGCATCATTGTGCCATTGTCAAAAGCTATTATAAAATATTATAACAAATGCAAAAATATAGTAACTCCTTGATTCTATTATTTTAACACTGCGTGAAGCAGCTGGCCCCAGTCAACCCGTCGGAGGTCAGTCGCTTATCAGTGTTTTAAAAAGATATTTATTCCAAAATCTTCAGTAAAGGAGAATCTAAGAGATCAATTTGCTCATTCATTAAAGGTATGTTGTTTTTTGTGTGTTTATAAATTTCAATAGCTTCTAAAATGTTTAATTTATTTTTGTTATCAGAAAAGTGTAAAAATTTAATTGTATTATTAGATGTTAATGTGTGATTTTGTTCTAACAAATGTTTAGCAAAATTTGATTTATGTGCATGTTTATATTTGTAACAACGGATATGTTCTTTTTGCCTAATACTAAAATTTCTAATTGTTTGACCTATATATACTGAATCACAATGTGAACAATTTAATTTATAAATACCTGATTTTAGCAAATCATTAATTTTGTCTTTAGCATTGAAAAGAGAGTATAGAATATTTTTATTTGTTTTAAAAATGACTTTATATTTATTTGTGTTATTTATAATTTTAGCAATCTTTTCTGAAATTTTACCAAAATATGGAATTGAAACGTATTTTAATGTTTTATCAGTGTTATTAATGGAATAAACTTTTTGAATAGCTAATTTATAATTTTTCTTTTTAATTAAGGTGTCAATAAGTGTAGTGTTATAACCATTGCTATATGCAATTTGTTTAATAATTGAAATTTCTCTATTAAAATTATTTTTATCTAAAGGAATTGTTAGAGCTCTGTGTACTAAAGATTGATATGCTGCTAATTTATGTGTATTATGATGACAAGAGTTATGTGGTATGGTAATATCAGTTTGTGTAGGTTTCCTATAAATTGAGTATTCGAGTATGTTTTCTGAATTAATTTTTATGTTTAAGTCTAAAAAGTTAATAGATCTGTTTTGTTCAATTTCTAGTGTAAATTTAATTTTTTGGTGTAAAGTATTAATAAAAATTAAAAAGTCGTCAATGTATTCGAAAGAACTATCAAAACATGCCAAAATATCGTCAACATAACGAAACCAAAATACAATTTTATTTGATAGATTTGATTCAAATATTTGATCTTCTATATTTTCCATAAAAATATTAGCCAATAGTGGTGAAATGGGACTACCCATTGGTAACCCATCTTTCTGAAGATAAATTTTATCATTAAAAATAAAATAATTTTGATTAATACAAAGTTCAAATAATTGAATCAACTCTATCCTTTTTGTTAATTCAATGTTATTGTTAACTAAAACATTTTCTAATAAAGGAATACATTCCTGTGGGGGTATTTGTGAAAACATACTCGTAACATCAAAACTAACTATTTTACATAGTGGTGGTAAGCTAATGTTACTTAATTTAATAATTAATTCAGAAGTGTTTTTAACTAAATATTTTGGAGTGTATCCTAAATTATTAATTATATTATTTAATGTTTTAGCTAGCATGTGGTTTGGTGCATGTATGTATGAAACTACAGGTCTAATAGGAATGTTAGGTTTATGTATTTTAACTAAACCGTATAATTTTGGTGGTTGTTGTTACTGTTTACCGCGCTTTTTTCAAATGTCTTGTAACTCAATATAGTTGCCACACCGGCAGCGCGCGACCTGTCTCGCATTACAGTCCACTAGGCCATAGTAAGCAGACGTGCCAGCTGCGGCGTAATGCATATACAATATTTACAATAATAAAGTATATGATTTCAAAACGTTTTCTTTACTGAGGCTATTATCAACACAAAACATGGTCCTTCGAGCCGGATGAATAATTATTGGTGATAATTATTCAACAATTGGAACAACATTGGATGGTGGTGAAACATTCCACTTAGGCAACAGGGAAGCTATAGGCAGGTGCAATATCAGTCTAGACAGCTACAGCGGACCAGATCGTTCGTCACGGCAATCACTGGCGTAAGTCATATCCTCTATCCATTCATTCCCATTATTTATCTGAGTAAAATTTTAAAATGTTGGGAAACGAGATTCGTGTACGGGGTGGGTTTAAAAGCAGGCTAACGCAGTTTGTTACATACAGCGAGGCAATAATTAAACGGAAGGTATTTGATAACCAAATTAACATCGAATTAACAGAAAGGCTACGCCAATTAGAAACGGTATTTGAAGAGTTTTGCGAAATTCAATCTAAAATCGAAGAATTTTGTGAAGAAAAGGATCTGTCAAAGCAATATGAAGAACGAGATAAGTTTGAAACTTCGTATTTTTTAACGATTTCAAAGGTTAGGGCATTTATTAATGAAAACACACCTGAACCTACGCAGGGTTCTGCATCGGATCATGGGGGATCTGTTTATGGGGGTTCTCAGGTTGGATCAGTTACGGGTAATTCAAGGGGTGTCAAATTACCAACAATTCAATTACCCAAATTTTCGGGTTCTTTTGAACAATGGCTGGAATTTAAGGATACATTTGCATCAATCATTCACAATGATTCTACTATTGGGGAAGTGCAGAAGCTGCATTATTTGAGGTCCAGTTTGCAAGGACAAGCTGCCCAAATTATTAGGTCGTTATCAACATGTCAAGCAAATTATCAGGTAGCTTGGACATTACTTTGTGAAAGGTTCGACAATAAAAAGGTTTTAGTAAACAATCATGTAAAGGCGATTTTTAATTTACAAAGGGTAAAGAACGAATCGGCCTCCGAACTAAGAAAGTTGGTGGATGAATTTTCAAAACATTTGTTAGCATTAGATGCAATAGGGGAATCAAAGGAAACATATTGGAATGCGCTACTAGTTTATGTAATCAGTTCAAAATTAGATAGCCAAATTAAAAGGGAATGGGAAATTAGCGTCTTAGCTCAAGATTTCCCTACGGTTAAAGGAATAAAGGATTTTTTAATGGGTAGGTGTCAATTATTGGAATCAATGGAAAACGAAAGTAAAAGGGCACTAGTACAGCCACACTATAAATATGTAGCAAGGGGAAATAATCCTACCTCGACAGTAAGTCTAGTTGCTTCAGATAAATTTAATACAAAATGTTTCTTTTGTGATGGTGATAATCATGCAGTTTACAGCTGTGAAGATTTTCTGAAATTAAACGCGAACGAGCGGACTGATGCTGTAAAAAGTCACAAACTTTGTATTAATTGCTTAAAGGGAAATCATATTAGCTATAACTGCAGAGCGGGATCGTGTAGGAAATGCGGACAACGGCATCATTCGTTGCTCCATTTTGACAGGCAAGTACCAAAAACAGATAATGTAGCGCAAAATCAACGCGGTGCGACTACAAGTCAAGAATCAACAACAGTGGTAGCAAACTGTAGCAGTATACAAAACACTTCAGTACTTTTGTCTACAGCCATAGTTCAGATTAAAGATGACACAGGCATTTATAAACAATGTAGGGCGTTACTCGATTCGGGATCAGAAAGTAGTTTTATCACAAGTGAGTTATGTGACAAATTACGGTTAAGAAAAATCCAGTCAAACATGGTGGTTATTGGTATCAATCAAACTTCTTCAAGTATCAGGTTTAAAACGGAAATTCACTTGCACAATTCACAAAATTACGGAAAATCTTCCAATAAACAATTTTGATGCGTCACAAATAAAAATACCGGAACATATTTCTCTAGCGGATAGAAATTTCAATGTTAACAACAAAATTGAGGTTTTATTAGGAGCCAATGTATTTTGGGGATTGCTACGTCCAGGACAAATACACATGAATAATAATCAACCGATTTTACAAAACACGCACTTAGGATGGGTGCTGGGGGGAAATTATGATAACGTAAGTAAGAAAGGTATAAAGTCAATTTGTAATCTCGGTCAAACGGTTGATATACAGGAACAATTGAAAGAATTTTGGGAAATAGAAGAGTGTAACGAGAATACATTAGATACTAGTACCAATGACGTGTGTGAACGCAACTTTCAAAAAACTACCGAACGATCGCCAACGGGTAAATATATAGTTTCGATACCATTTTTAGAACCTAAACCAGAATTAGGGGATTCGTACGGAATAGCATTAAGGCGGTTCTATAATTTAGAAGCCAAATTAAACAGAAACGAAAAACTAAAAGGGCAATACACTCAATTCATGAGGGAATATGAGACACTAGGTCATATGTCTGAAATCAAACATATGGACATAGATAAGGGGGAGACATATTACCTACCGCATCACGGTGTATTAAAGGATACAAGTACAACGACAAAATTGAGGGTCGTATTTGACGGGTCCTGCAAAACAACAAATAACATTTCATTAAATGATTGTCAATATGTTGGACCGACAATACAAGACAACTTATTTAGTATTCTGTTGCGTTTTCGGACTTCTCGATATGTTCTTTCTGCTGACATCGAAAAGATGTATCGACAGGTGCTAATTAATCCAACGCAACGAAAATATCAGCGCATTTTGTGGAGGGAAAATGATTCGGATCAATTAAAACAGTATGAACTTAATACGGTAACCTATGGGACTGCTTCTGCACCGTTCCTAGCCATAAGAGCTCTACAACAAACAGCGTGTGATTATCGTGACCAGTTCCACAGGGCGTCTCAGGTTATTTTACACGACTTTTATGTAGATGATTTGTTATCAGGTACAGATTCAAAGGTTGAGGCAATACAGTTGTATAATGAAATCAAGTTTATATTGAATTCGGGTGGGTTCGTGATTAGGAAATGGGTTTCCAACAATCAAGAGATTTTAAATAAAATAGCATCGACCACGTCGGGAACCGAACGGTTAACATTAGCAAAGGGGGAACTTCAAAAGACTCTTGGGGTATCTTGGATTCCGCGGACAGACCATATTTCAATCAGTATAAGGGAAATAAAGATTAAGGCAACAACATCAAAAAGAGAAATATTGGGGGAAATATCAAAAATATTTGACCCACTTGGTCTCTTAGGTCCATGTGTTATGATTGCAAAAATAATGTTGCAACAATTATGGAGGGTTAAAATAGGCTGGGATGACCCAATCCCAAATACACTCAACGTACAATGGAATCGGTTTGCGGGGAATATAACCGCCTTGAATCAAATTCAAATACCTCGGTATGTTCCTTGTACAAAGGTAAAACGGGTAGAGTTGCATGTGTTTTGCGACGCATCCAAGGTTGGTTATGGAGCGTGTGTTTATGTTAGATCCATAGACGTTAACGATTCAATAACGGTATATTTGTTATGCGCCAAATCGAGAGTGGCGCCGCTGAAGGAAATCACGATTCCAAGATTAGAATTATGTGGAGCAGTTTTAGCGGCAAAATTAGCGACGAGGGTAACTAAATCAATTAACATTAAATTCGATGAAATTTTATTTTGGTGTGATTCTACAATAGTTATAAGCTGGATTCGCATGCCAGCAAGAAACTTAAAGGTATTCGTGTCGCAACGGGTGGCGGAGATTCAGAGTTTAACGCAGGTAGAAAATTGGAACCATGTCGGCACTACTGATAATCCTGCAGATTTGATATCTAGGGGGATAGGGCCTGGAGAATTATTTAGATCTATTTGGTGGAACGGACCAAGGTGGTTGGGCTTACCAAGGTCCCAATGGGTGTCTACAGTGGTGGACAAGGCTATATCAATACCAGATGTGAGGGATAATGGAATCACGTTGGTAACAGTTCAAACGAGATCAAACACATTTCCTTTTAAATTAAAGTCCTCTTTGGACAAATTGAAACGAATAGTTGCTTGGTGTATGAGATTTAGGCGGAATTGCATGTTACAACCTAAAGAACGCCAGTTAGGGGTAATTACTACAATGGAGTTAGAGGGGGCACTGACTGCTCTCGTAAAACTGGCCCAAACCGAAGATTTTGCAGATGAATTAAAACTAGTCAAAGCTGATCTAGAAACAAGGGGGGGAAAATTGCGTCATTTATCTCCATTCATTGACGATGGTGGGCTGCTACGTGTAGGGGGTAGATTAGCGAATTCAAGTTTCGAGTTTGGAAAGAAACATCCATTGCTGCTTTCAGGAAAGCATTTATTAACAAAATTAATTTTTGAATCTGAACACAAACGCTTGTTGCACGCAGGACCTCAATTACTGTTGGCGTCTGTGCGCGGTACTTTTTGGCCCATCGGGGGTACAAATTTAGCAAAATCCACAGTTCATAAGTGTATCACATGCTATCGCATGAAACCTTCAATAGTAAATCCAAAAATGGGTAACCTTCCAAAACATCGATTGACGTCAATGTATCCATTTTTTGCAGTCGGAGTAGATTATGCAGGGCCATTTTTTGTAAGGAACAATAAGGGGCGCGGAATCAAAACAAGCAAATGCTATATAAGTTTGTTTATATGTTTTGCCACAAAGGCAATCCATCTGGAGCCCGTCACGGATCTTACAACTGAATCCTTTATAGGAACCTTGCGCAGGTTCATATCAAGACGTGGGAAACCCACGCACATTTATTCAGACAACGGGTCTAATTACTTGGGAGCTTCTTCAAAATTAAAAGAGCTCGGGACATTTCTCAAACAAAGTAGTACGGCTTTGACAGACTCTGCTTCACTTGAAAATATAAGCTGGCATTTTATACCAGCAAACAGTCCCCACTTCGGCGGGCTTTGGGAATCAGGGGTGAAATCCACGAAACATCACTTAAAACGGATTTTGGGTAATGCGTCAGTAACATTAGAAGAATTTTTTACAATTCTTACTCAGATTGAAAGTGTTCTAAATTCTCGTCCTCTTTACCCTATATCCAGTTCTCCCAATGATTACGACACGCTCACGCCGTCACATTTTCTAATTGGAAGAGCGGCTACATGTTTACCAGATCCTACATTAACTGACAGACCGATAAATCGTTTGTCGAGATTTCAATATCTACAGCAACTTGTCCAGCATTTTTGGAAAACATGGTCCCGGGAATATATATCCCAACTACAACATAAAGTCAAATGGACTACGAAGCACGAAAACATCAAGGTGGGTGATTTAGTCATCATTCGTGAAGACAATTTACCTGTATTACGGTGGAAAATGGGTCGAATAATCGACACTCACCCTGGAAGTGATAATGTTATACGTGTAGTGACAATAAAAACAACCAATGGGACATTAAAACGAGCAGTGACAAGGGTTTGTCCTCTACCCATTTGTAATGAGGATGAAGATGTATCAGTGAAATAAGTTACCAATTATATCTATTTCTTTTTCTCGATACCTACTTGTTACCATTTAGTTAAGAATCTATGTATGTTAGAATGATTATGTTTCTTTGTCTTTGTTGCTTATTGAAATTGTTATTTCAAGGCTGGCAGTATGTTACTGTTTACCGCGCTTTTTTCAAATGTCTTGTAACTCAATATAGTTGCCACACCGGCAGCGCGCGACCTGTCTCGCATTACAGTCCACTAGGCCATAGTAAGCAGACGTGCCAGCTGCGGCGTAATGCATATACAATATTTACAATAATAAAGTATATGATTTCAAAACGTTTTCTTTACTGAGGCTATTATCAACACAAAACAGTTGTGGATTTGGATATATTATGTTATGTTTCTCGTATGGTGTTAAAGTAATTTCACAATTTTTAATTGTTTGTTTTATTTGGTTTTGGTATTTATTTGTTGGATCTCTATTTAAAATTTCTAGATTAGAATCTGTTATAAAATCATTGACTTTTTCTAAATAATCATTTTTAGGTAAAAATACTAAAGTGTTTCCCTTATCTGCCCTAACATTTGTTTTTTGTTTACGTAAGCATAAAAAAGAATTTCGAGTACTCAACAAATAATTAACATAAATAACGTATGCATTTCAAAGACTCTTCTGTAGTTGTCGACATTGTGAGTATCCCTATTTTTAAAGTTATGAGATTACCAAGAAAATAAATGAATGATCCCAATAATTGCTAAGTATCGTAAATAAATTAACTAATAAAGCTAAATAATTTCTAAGCATCTAATTATATCCTACTTGTCTATCTAATCCCTTATTAATTGTAAAATCTGTTTCCCACATCCGATCTGTTACGTTGATTGACCTGCCCCGTTTAATTACCTTTTAATAGTTAATCGCCCATAAATAAATTATTGAAAAATTTACTCCAAAATTAAATCTTAACTGCATATTTGCTTCTTGCCCATACCCTGTTTATTATAATTATATATCAAATTCTAAATCTCTCTAATCATTGTCAGACTCAAAGCTTTCAATAGCTGCTACAAGTTTGACCAATATTGTTACAATATTTGTAAATATTGTCAAGATACAATTACTCTGACATGAAATTACTCAAAAATTATTATGCCCAATTAATCATTATTAAATATATATGCAACCCCTGACTATTCTCTATTTGAACGAAAGCAATTTTCCAAGCTTGTCCAACATTGTTTATACGCACTGATAAAATGTTGGAAAGATACATTTGCAATCGTTTTCTTCAAAAATCTCATCAGTAATATCTAGTGTTTCAGTCATTGTGGTGCTCGATGGGAAATTAGAAAAATAGAAATAAAAATAAAATAATGTGAAAATAAGAATATAATAATTTTGTTTCGGTAGACCTACAATTTACCATCAAGTAATTCCACAATGATTGAAGCTGCTTCGTCAAGCAAAATTACCATAATAATAACAATAAATATACTTCTTACGTCGACGCACGTTTTGTGCAGGGTTGCTTCAACAGGCTTTCCTCTCATAAGGGCTAAAATATCTTCGTGGGCTTCTACTTCAATAACACACTTGCCTGTATTATTCACCAATATTTCTTCTTTATTCGTAGACTCCTTCATTGAAACAGGGTTTTCTTCACTTCTTAAGGGCATCTTTTCTTTTATTTCCTTATCTTCATTCCTGGGCTTCCAATATTTTCTCCATAATACTTACATGAACCATCCAATTAATAAACTTAAAAATATTATAAATGCTGTACAGGTTACTATGATCAGAACTTCATGATGTGGGAATGAGGATGATGCTCCATCGGTGCTGGCGCTTGGAACCAAAACGGCTGCAGTTGGCAACGGTCTCCGAAAGACTAAGTATGATATGGCCGTGGAGAAAACTATATTCCATAACAATAGAGTAGAACTGCTGAGATACCCATAGTTGTCTGTGTAGCTGCTGGAATCCAGAATTCTCTCATTTACATAATGGCTAATCTCGGCAACAGATTCTTTTACACTGGTGACGTTAATATGAGGGACGTTCAATACCCATTGATAATTTAAACATTCGGATAGATTATGGTAAGAAACAGGATCATGATCATGGGTAGGTTTTAATGTAAATGATTTTAATGTAGGCTACTCCACATTGCAGGAATAAGGTGGATTGTATTTGCGGTTCTAGGAAGTTTATCGTTACAAGGATATCTTTGGGGAATTAGGATAGTAGAAGGATTAATTCACAATTGCAAGGAAGGTTAATAATTTTTAGGAACTTCTATTTTTTGGGATGGTTATGGATCGATGACACGACAAGGGACAGCAACATCTTCTACCTCTTCGCGAACTGTCAACACGCAGAGCAGACCATGAAAGTTGTCTGATGACTGCATCAGCTGCCCAGATTGTGGTTTCTGCCATGTTGCGGGTAGGTGGTTGGATTAGATCGCTAGTACTGGCCTACATCGTAATTGTGTCTGCATTTTCGTCGGCATTCCTCGACATATCGCAACAAATACGGGCTATTCTTAAATAAATTATTAAATATAAATGAATACACAAATAAAATCAGTAGATCCTTTCAGTCTGATAATCTGTAAAATCATTAAATTTACTATAGAATTATGCATTTATATCCCTAACAATAGAAAAATAAAATGCAATTACTTGCATTTAAATAAAGTAAAAATAGAATAAAATAGTAGTTTCCTATTTCTTATATTTCAGGTGACTAATATGTCACCAGCCAGCTTGCAATAAACCTACTCCACTACATTTATTATTGTAAACATTGTTGACCTGTACATACTAATAGTACTATTAAAAATGTGTGTCAATTATTTTTTCTAAGCTTATTATTTTAAAATCAAGACCTATTTATTACTGTCTAAACTATATTAAAAAGAAAAATTTTACTATAATTAATCATATTTCCCTATTAATAGCAAAAAATAGACTAGTGCCTCATCCATAATTAATATTTGATACTTATTGTACCAAAACTAGCCGGCAGTTCCAATATACTCCTTACACATTCCAAAAAAAAAAAAGAACCGGCGCTTCCACCATACTTGTTAAAATCTTGTTAGGCCCTGCACCGCCACTATACTTGTTATAATTTTTTGTAAGCCCCGGCACCTCCGCCATACTTGTTACGCCCTGGGGGAACGGGTGCGTAACGCTAGCGAGTCCCTAATATAAATTAGAGAATCACCAGCCATCGGGATTATGGCTGAGAACACAAATGACTATTGCTCTAACAACTAATTTTATTAAGATAAAATAAACTAAATGAACTTAGCATTACAATATAAAATTAAAACTACTTACGTATCTTACCCTAGGACCAAATTAATGAAACTCAGCATTTTCGCTCTTGAACTAGAACTCGAACTCAGACTCATGGAACTAAGACTCTTCAACTACGACTTATGGAATTAACCCCCTATCTAAGGAACTAAACCTTTTATAATGCCCCACTCGTTTTCGCGCTCCACCACATTTAACCACTCCGCTAAGCCTCGGGACGCTTTTATCTTGTCCTGTCCATTTTAATATGTCTTTTTTTTATCTATTTATATTTATATTTTTCTTTTATTGGCTTTTAAATGTCCACGTCCAACACTTTTAACGTGTGAATTGGTCCCGCCGACCTGAGCAACCATAGGTATTAGATTTTATTATTATACTTTTTCATAGCGACCGTGCCGCAACATTTTAGCACGAAATTGTCCGGAGGTGCGACTGGTTCGTGCCATATTTATATTTATATTTACTTCTATTTCCGACCACTATTCATAGCCAAATGGTAGGTTGGTGAATGAAAGGGGTGAGAGAATGGAGGAATTTATCGAGGCGAACGGGGTGCGCTTAAAACACCATAGGGTTCAGATGATCACGTACTCTAGGGGAGGGGCGGAGTCGTGGATAGAAGAAGTTAGGGGCGAAACGAGTGAGCGAGTGGCGGGTGAATGACGGCTTCGTGGTACGCGCGGAAAGAGGTCCCATCACGACACCGGTGGAAAGGTTCTCTACCCGTAGAACGGATTGGGAGAGGTTTAGATTGTTGTTAGGTAGGGAGTTGGGTATCGACGTGGTGCGCATCGAAAAGAGGGAAGGCCTGGAGAATAGTGTCAGGCGCGTCACCGAGGCTTTCCTCAGGGCAGCAGGGCCGGTTATTCCCAGGGTACGGAGAAAGGCAAAAAGGACGCCATAGTGGACGCAGGAGTTGAGTAGGGTAAAGCTAGAAGTAAACGCCCCACACCAGGAGATCGTCCGCCATCTAACCTTCGGGGACAGGCAGACCAACGATCGTGTAAACACAGTAAGGAGTATAGTTGGTTTGTGGTATTTTTTAACCCTATACCGTGGTCTATACATTAAAGAAGTTTTTTATTCCCGTTTATTTTAACCTATGGTTGTTTTTAGCGCCGTAGACTTCTCTGGCTAGGCAGGAAGCGGTTTATCACGGTCGGTTTATCATTGTCCATCTACATTCTTCCACTGCTGACTCCTCGGAATCAGAGGACGAGTCAGAAGGGGGCCGGTCCGTCCTTTAAGGATAGAGACTCCTTCGCCGCATTCTATTAACCACCCCGGGACCGCTGGTGGGAGAAGCGGGGCGCCTTTTTGCGTAGCACAGTATCGATCGGTAGGCGTGGCTCACATGGTCCTGGAATCACTCCAGACAATACCCCTCGCCGTTTAAGTGCAGCTCCTGTCGACATCACCGTAACTCCTTCGCGACCTGCTATTACGAATGTAATAGTTAGACACGTATCGGAAATCAGAGCGGCTTGGGATGGCTGGAAACAGCATGATTTTGCTTTTTTCCATGCCGTTAATAACAATTCCCGCCGACAAGACGCTTCTGGAGGTAGCTTTACGTGTTTGGTTAGAGGATTTGGCAAAAAATGGGAGTCGATTGGTTCAGCGTATGTTGAAACAGCCGGAAAACACTCGCGAATAAAATCATAAATGATGAACCTATCCACGATGCTGAAAATTTACCCCCCCCCCCCTAGCAGAAGTTGAAAGGAGGGACTTTGGGGCTCCATGCTTTGGGGGCCACTAAAGATGGAGAGGACGCGTGGAGGCCATCCAGGAAGAAGAGGTACAGTGGCGACGCTAGGTTTCTTTGGTGGGTGGGCAGACCTAAGCAATTAACAAAAACGCTGGGGCAAATGATAAAATGCTACTGGGTACACGCGAGCGGACTTGGAAAAATGGTGGTTAAATCAAGGATAGTGCAATTAAAATGACAAGTCAAAATTTCATAATTACATTTAAAAAACTACTTATTCCCAAATAATTCTGTAAATTCGATCTGGCAAAAAATATTATACGGCACACGGTCGGTAAGTGCTTACCTACAGATCTCAAAACTTTTTTCGATCTGTTAGAGAGCACTTACCGACCTTGTACCGTTATATACTATTATTTAAGCATGTTTTCATTATCGAATAATATCAAATTTTTCAATGTTTGTAGAAGTTTTCTAATTCTTTTTTCACTGTGAGTAACGTCTATACCATTATCAGTAGCGTATTTAACGGCCTCCATGTACACTTTTTCAAATTATGTTTTTATTTCTATAGTCTAAAAGTATTTGTTTTGTAGAAGACATTAAATCTATGCTTTTTATAATATCAGTATCTTTACCTTGCAAATAATCTGACACCTTTTTTAAAAATTCCAAAATTTCACAAAACAATACCAAGTTAAAAACAAACGTAAAATTGATACTATTTTAACAGTCCTTTCGCTTCAGTTGAACGTCCATTAATTTAAGAGATACTTTCTGCTTTTTGGCAGAACTTAATTAATTGACAGGCACTACTGAATCCAGGTTTGCTGGAATCACTATCACGATTTCGCTTTTGGACAAAAAAATCGCGAATACTTTTCGACATTATCCCGCTTGTAATTTCAACTAAACTATAATTGGGAAATAACTGAACTGATTTAATTTTTGTATACTAATGTAATGTCGAGTTTTATTTTTTCAAGAATGTAGAAGGGGAAAGGGTTCTGTTTGGGTTTCGTCGGCATATCTAAATCAAAACAAGCATACTGTACGTGTTTCAAATTACTGTTGCTTACATAATAAAGTTCAATTTGACTAGTTCAATAGGCTAGAGTTTCCGAGAATTTATATTATATAAATACCATACAATTTACGTGCCATAAATGTCAATAATTACAAATTTTAGTCTGGACCATGTCTCGACGATCTGCTGCGATCTGCTCATTCAATGAAATTTGGTATTTTTAGCATACAATTTTCTATAGATACCAGGGTGGGCGGTAGGGTGGCAGATTAAATTGTAACATGGGCTACTGCCCACACCAGCCCACCCCTGGCGCCGCCACTGAAGAGGTAACTTGGTTTTCGGACAATTGCCTACCTCCCTGCTCGACAATAGGACCATATTAATACCTAAGGGGGGGGGAGATACGAAAGAGGTGGATAACTGGCGACCCATTACAATCGGATTCATCCTTACACGCATATGCCATAAGATGCTCGCAATTCGACTTTCCAGTTTATCACTCCATCCCCACCAGTATGGTTTCCGCGCTATTGATGGAGTGTTCCTCAAGACACTAACAGTCGAAGCCCTTATTAAACATCGGAGAAGAGCGGGTAGGCAGTATCACATTTTATGCCTTGACGCAGCCAAGGCATTTCATACGGTCTCCCATTTTTCGATTGAGAGGGCACACTGACGTTTTGGGGTGGACGGTTGAGGAGTTTCATCAATGGCGCCCGTACAAGAGTCGAGATGGCCCCAGAAACCACAGAATGGCTAACCATCACCCGTGGTGTTAAGCAGGGCGATTCCCTATCACCGATTCTCTTCAACCTCATCATGGATGAACTAGTGGAAATACTGAAAGGGATGAACCTAGGACTCCAAGCGACGCAACACCTCAATGTAGCGTGTCTGGCTTATGTGGACGATCTAATGCTCGTCAGTGACACCTTTGAAAAGAGTCAGCGCCTGCTGAGGACTTCTTTGAAGATAGAGGGCTAAGCTTAAACCCAACCAAGAGCATTTCTCTTGCTGTTCGCGTGGTTCAGGGGAAAAAGGTATTGTTCTCGTCCTCCACATCCAGGTTTTATGTGTATGGACGTCCGATCCAGCAGTTAAGGCTGACAAATATTTTAACCTGGGGGAAAACCTCGGAAAAGGAAGGCAATTGATCTCTTCACTGAAACTCCAATTGTCGAGGATTGCTGCTGCACCTCTTAAACCGGCCCAAAAATTCTCGATTTTAAAGACCTATCTCCTGCGGAAGATTAGTGCGGTCCTGGTCAGTACAAGAGTGACGCGGGGTCTGATGAAGGAGTCGAACAAGATTATCCGAATGTGGGTACGAAAGGTGCTTGACCTGAATCGTACCTATGCCGATGCCTGGGAAAAGTTAGCCGGCTGGACTGCAACTTTTGGCACTTCCAAGGCTGCCATTTGGCGAGTGTCGGAGGCATCTTACACCGGTAATGGGCTGATACAGGGCAGAAACTCTTCGAATTAGGGTTCCTGCATCGACAACCCTCCGCCGTTCTGGTCGAGGGTTCAGCGTCAGGATCGAATCTGTGCTCGCCTCAAACATCTGGCTAAGAGGGGTTCTTGGTAGAAGACGAGCCTAATATTCGTCTTGCAAATGGTTCTCTACGTGTTTGTACTTTTTAGTTAGTTACAGTTTTTAACTTATATTGATTACTTGGCAATAAAAAGATGTTTTTTAGAGCTGATAAAAAGAGAGCCGGCGTTTAAAAAAGAAAGGTTGTTGATTTTTGAAAAATAAAATAATTTTTCTTGTTGACAAGTCAAGATTTTGTCATCTAAAATTTCTTAATTACTTGTTACTGATTAACTAAAATTAAATATTTTGAATATTAATTTAAATAAGTGTTTTTCCCGACGATTACAAGAAAACAATTAAAAACAAAAGTGAGTCGGTCTTGCAAATAAATATTATAGTAATTTGTTAGAAGAAATTACAAAAGAAAACATGGTCCTTCGAGCCGGATTTCCGGGAAAATTCCGGAAATTTTCAGTTTACAACATATGTAGGATTTTGCATAGAACCGGATATGGATGGCAAATATTTTATATCAAATTTACTTCAACTATACCTATACATTGCCTAATTGCGGTTAGTCGTCATAAGTGACCAGGTTAGTCGTCATTTATCATTTTATGCTGTCCTAAAAAATTAATGCATCTCTATTTGTGTAATCAAGTTACTGTTGCTGTATTCATTAATAAGTAATACCAAATTACTTGCTTTTACTGTCGTGCACTGTTGCGAGGGTGTAACGACGCAATTCTTGGGGTGTTGAATTTGGTGCGTCGTATATAAGACGCCATATTCCACATTCCCATGATAGCGTCGTTTTGGCCAAGAAGTTGACGTCATTCGGAGGCGCGGGCAACAACTTCTCCTTCTACGAAGGAGAAGGGACGGTCCGCGTCGCCATACGAAGAAAGCCGACGATCTGATATAAAACTGCCGCTCCGGTCAATTTAAAGGTGGTCGAAGTCCGGTCCGAACCTCTTTATTCTGATTAGACTTTCCGATTCAGTAGTAATTTTGGTTGTCCAAGTGTATTTAAAAATTTAAATTGAATCTTCAATTCCATTTAAATTTTGCCATTTGCCCTGAATCAATTTCCGGCATTCATATTGCCGCAAATTGATTATTTGTGAATAAAAATTAATTTTACAACTTGTTTTCATTTATAGTGAAGTGTGGTCACTGCTTTTAAGTAAGTAATTAATTTTAATTTTGTTCTGACCTGAAACACCTGACCTGTTCCGTTCCCGAATCCTCTCCTAGTTAGCATAGTTTATCCTGGTGGACCGTATGTGGCATAATACAAGACGGCTTTCATCAGGGTAAGCTTCCTAAGGCGGTACATATGTGCCTGCAATAAGTGGACCGTCTTTTTGTAATCCCCAATTATTTAAACCCCGTAGTGTTCTGTTTCTATGAGTGAATTTAGTAACACGTAGAGCAGAACACTAATAACCCCGTTCCGAACCCACCCTACGGAGTCTTACCCTATATGTGACAGTACACGTAACAAGTAGGGTAAGCTGCACGTACCGTATCCCGAGTCTTGTCAACCGACCTGGGTCAGAACTGAGTTGGGTTCTTCAAACCACCCCGTAACTTAATTTTAATTCAATTAACTTTTATACGACCTTGTACATTCATTAGGTCAAGTAAATTCATCAAACGCCGAACAATATCTTTATTTTTGAGACTTACCTGGTCACACTTTCACTGATTCACATTGTTTTGCACCTCATAGCCTGTTGCCTTGTCACATACTCTTTGTTTTAAACAATCTCCCCCAGTTTTACAAATTCCTGTTTGTTATTCCGCCATGTTGACTTGGTGACGTCAACCATAAAGTAATTTCGTTAAGTTAACTTAACAGAGGCGACCCCTCTGGTCGATCTCTATAACCGCAGCTTTTACCAGTACAGATCCCTGTAATTTTGCAAAGTTCAGAGCCGGACTTAAATAATTATTCAAAATTGGTTAATTTTTATTAGTTGTACATATTACTATTCTTTCATCCGTTTATTAATTTTTATTATTAGTTGTCTATATAATTTTGTTTAATTTCAACAACATTGAACAAGTGTTAATCAATCCTGTAAATATTCCTGTAAATAAATTTGTTATTTAGATTCTTAGGTTTCATTTTCCAAAGTCCAACGAACCCTGGGTACTCAGAGCTACTCCCTGACATAAATAAATTCTGCGGCGATCTCCTCTCCATAAGCTAGGGAGCTAGATCGTTGCAAGGGATTTTATGTCACTTTCACAGATTCAGATTATTAAGGTCTGCTAATACTAGAAGTGTTTTAATAAACACAGTACTATTTTATACTATCTACATTTGGGCACTGTCGCCACAGTAGTTATTATACTTATAATACTTTGACTTTATTTCTATCTGCTTGTCATGGCAAAGCAGGTCAAACTTTTATTAGCTACCAAGCAATCGCTCATCGGCAAATTAACTAATTTTGAGCATTTTGTAGGGTCAATTCCAAATAAATTCACTGATGCTACTACTCTTACCAAATTTCAGTTATATTTAGATGACGCTAAAGGTTGGCCCGTAAAATATGAGAACTATGTATTCAGCTTTCGGTTTTGTCGGAGCAACAAGATAAAACAATGGGATAGAATGATTTGTATGATAAATATATTAGTCCTAGTTCACGCGCAAAAGTTTTGTTAGCAGATTATTCTATAAAAACAAGCTCATCAGAACATATTGATAGTGGTGGTTCTTCCTCAACTGTAGTAGCGCTAATGCTAAATTAACGCAAATTGCAGTTCCACCTTATGATGGAGATAATACTACATTTATTTCTTTTTACGAGCTATTCGTTTCGTTAGTTGATGATAATCATAGTATAAGCGATGTAGAAAAGTTTGTTTATCTTAAAACTAGTTTAACTGGTATAGCAGCTCAAACTATATCAGGTATACAAACATCTGGAGAAAATTATAAAATAGCTTTTGAATTAATATGCGGTTTAATAATCGGAAATTAATTATTCTGAATCATATAAAAGGCATCATGGATTTAAAACCAATAAGCAAGCCTAGGTCTGAGGACCTAAGAAAATTAGTTAACAAAATTAACAAAATTTAAGGCATGCATTTAAGGCGATTTTCTACAAAACTATTGTGAGGTGCTAGAAGAAGTCGATACAAATAACAGTGGGTTCATTAGAAGAATGGCGGGCGATGACCCAGGCGGCGATGACGGTCGAGCGAAAAAATGTGGATACTGTAGTAAGTCAAAAGTAGTTAAAAAGTTTGTGAAGTGCAGAATGTGCTTGGCAGTGTATCATGGCAGCTGTGTAACACGAAAAACGAATATAAAACTCACCGAAAGTAGTGAAATAATGAATGTTGGTCTATAAGCAAAGGTGAGGTTAGGAATGAGGAAACTAAAGATGATGCAAGCCAAACTGAAAACAAATTATTAAGGAAATTAGTGAAGGAAATGGAAGAGAAAAACGCTCTATTGGAGGAAAAAATTGTTTTTCTAGAAAAAGAGTTAGAAGGGAAAGTAAAACAGCAAACATACGCAGGAATGATAAAATCTGCAGAACCAAATATTCGGGAACGTAAAAATATTCCCAATATCATTATTAAACCGAGAAACCAACTAGCATCAAGAACAAAAGGGGAACTGCAGGAGATCCAGCCAGCTGAACTACCAATTGGAGTAAGAAACATAAAAGAGACAAAAAACGGGTCTGTGATTATAAAATGCGAAAAAACTGAGGACGTGGACAAATTGAAAATTAAACTAAACGAGAAGTTAGGGAACTTATATGAACCAAAACATGTCTGTTAAACGTTGTGCTGCTCTCCATTTTGACATTAAATTTAAATCATCGTCGTCAGTATTAGTACAAGGAGGTGCTACGTATGATTGTCCAATTAGAAAATGATTTGGGGTCAATACTTCTGCGTCTGTGATTTCATGTGGCTGTAATTCTAAAGAAATGCTATCATTTTGATGTTCCTTTCTACATCTCTTTAAGAAGCGTAACATCCACGCTGTTGTCCTTAATAATCTTGTCCATTTGGAGAATCTTTGAGGGTCTGGAACTACCAAATAATTTATTTCTGTCACTGAATACACAAAATCGTTTTTTAGTTCTAAAATGTTGGGTTCAAATTCTTTCTTATGAAGATCACATTCTTGTGGCCATTTGTCTGGTGAATTTAATAAAAATTCTGGTCCATTTAACCATCTACTATTAGAGGAAAAGTCAACATTTTTTGTTCGTTTAGTTCCTTCATCAGCAACATTATCTTTTGAAGAGACATGTTTCCATTCTTCAGTGTTTGTTAATTCTTGTATTTCGCCTAGTCTCTGTGCAACAAATACTTTAAATCTGCGTGCCTCAGATCGGTCCAGTAAAAAAAAATTGTTATTGGAATGTTCAATTCTGTTTTAATCATGTAGCCCAGTCTTGCGCCCATCAGTGCTGCTTGTAATTCAAGTCTTGGGATAGAAACGGGATTTAGTGGAGCAACTCTAGCTTTTGCAATTACAAAAGAAGTTTGTACTTGGTCATTATGCTGCCACCGTAAATATGCTACTGCCGCATATGCATCTTCCGAAGCATCGCAAAATATATGCATTTGTATGACGCTAGTTTTTATATTCAACGTCCAATATTGTCTCTTCAAATGAAAATTATTTATATTTTTCATATCTTCTAACCACAACTGCCATTTTTCATTTAAGTTGTCTGTTATTTCGTCGTCCCAGTCTAATTTTCTGCTCCAAATTTCTTGTAGTAAAATTTTTCCTTGTATAATGAAATTTGCTAAAAATCCTAAAGGGTCAAAAATTGACATTACTATTTTTAAAACTTTTCGTTTGTCGTCGGTCGTCGTTGGTTTTCAATAATAGCTTTACTTATTTTATGAAACTTAGTTTGATACGTATAACTGTCCGTGTTTGTATTCCACCATAATCCTAAAATTCTTTCAGGGGTATCTTCATAATTTTTGTCGATGCTTTTCTCTCCAACTGCAGTCAATTTACTGTCAATATGTTCAAGAACAGTTTTTGAGTTTGAAATCCAATTACATATAACAAATCCACCACGACTGTGTACGTGTATCACGTCATTAATAAGTCGAATAGCGTCTACCTCGCTGTCAGCCCCCCCTAGATAGTCGTCCATATAGTGCTGTTTTATTATTGCCATTGCTGCTTCTGGATATTCATTTGCAAAGTTCTGAGCATTTCTGTTCTTAGCTTCCTGGGCTAAACAGGGGCCAGAAGTTGATCCAAAGAAAACAACTTATATTTCATATATTTGTGGGTCTCTATTACGATCCATTCCACGCCATAAAAGTCGTTGAGAACATCTGTCTTCTTGTCTTACCTTAACTTGTAAAAACATCTCTTTGATGTCTGCAACAAAGGCGATCTTTTTAATTCTAAAATTAAGTAAGATGGTATGCAAAGAATTATATAAATCAGGACCTGTTAACAAGAAGTCATTCAAGGCAACATTATTTGACTTAGCAGCAGCATCAAAAACAATTCCAATTTTCTTGTGCTTGTTCGGATTAATAACTCCAAAGTGGGGTAGATACCACGTTTTTGAATTGTCTTCGACTGCTTTCTCTTCGGTAATTTTTCGTATGTAACCTTTATTGATAAAATCTTCCATCTTCTCGGAATATGCCTTAGCATACGTTGAATCCTTGTCCATTTTCCTTTCTGTGCATCGCAGTCTATTGAAAGCGTTTGTTTTGCTTTATGGAAAAACAATTTGGTCATGCTTCCATAACTAACCTGTCTCGTACCTGTCTTCATCTTTGATTCTTCTCATAGTAGCGTCTAAAATTCCTTGTGCTCTCAAGTCTTCTTTGGACATCGGGCCATTGTCCAATGGCTTAACACCAAATGTTTCGAGCTTCCACTGGTCTTTTATCATGTCGTGTAGAATATCAATATCGTCTCTTAACCTCTCGTTAATAAAGAAAGTAAATTGATCATTTGTTGGTTCATAATCATTAACCATTCCATGAAGAACCCAACCGAGTAAGGTTTTACTTATGACTGGTCCATTCGAAGGTCCACTAATCATTTTTCTATTTACAATTAATGGCCAGTTATCTTGTCCTATTAATATCTTCGGCTGACAATCTTTAACATTACTAATTTTAGAAATATCCAAATAGGAGTATTTCTTTGAAAGTCTGTCAATATCTGTTGTCTGCGCAGGCAATGACAATCCTTTGATTGTACGTACATGTCTCAAATAATAGTTTTTATCTTTAACGCTGCTGGCTCTAATCTTCAAACTCACTAGTTTCGAATCACTTTGATTGTTGATTTCATTATTGGTCCACTGTACGCATAATGGATATGTTGGTCCGTCCAGGCCAAGTTTATCAGCGAGTGAACAATCTATTAATGTTACCGTCGAGGCATCATCTAGCAGGGCGTACGTGTCAATACTCCCTGCGTTTCCTTGTACTGTAACAGGCAACACTTTTAGTAGAACTCTGTGTGAACTATTAGATACATGGCAATTAGTATCCAAATGTATTTCATCATTCTTATCAACATTGTGAGTTAAACTAACTGTCTCTTTGTGCAATAAACGATGATGTGGTCTGTAACAATTGTTAATGCCGCAAACTTTTTTTCTAACATTTCTAACTTTTTGTTTAACATGTCTGGGTAGAAGGCAGGAAAAGCAATAATGGCTAGAAGTTACAAATTCCCATCTCTTGTCAGGAGTTAATGCTAAGAACTTAGGGCATTTAGTCAGTTCGTGACTATTGTCCGTACAGAAAGCACAATTTTCATTTTTATATGTCGTAATCTTTGATGTCGAAGTCCCAAGAGTAGTTAAAGTAGAATCCTTTTTAATTTTAGTCGCAATTTTATATTTGTCACTGTCATTATTGACACTTTTATGAATGAGAAGGTGACTAGCTGTATCAGCCTTGTCATCAAGCCACACTTGAAATTCTATTAATTTTGACTGACAGTTTTTTAAATTCTTAACATTTTCAATCCAAACCATTTGAAGACATAAAGGTAATTTTCCAACTAGTTCTTGTAGTAAAATTGGATTGGAAAGATGATCGGTTTCGTTAAGAGTTTGAAGTGTATATATTAAATTTCTTACAGCGTCTGAAAAGCCAACAAGATTGTCTAACTTGTTTTCTTTCACATAAGGAATTTTCCTGACATTGTCTAATAATATAGTTATAATGTGTTGTGGTCTGCCAAATCGTCTTCTGAGTGTGTCTATAACTCTGTCTACATTTTGTGGTAAGATCAATAGAGACTGTACCACCTCTTTGGCCTTACCTTTCAGGCATTTTTGAAGTCTAATCTGATTTTCATTCTTAGATAAGTCACAGAAAGTTGTAGTACTATTATATTGTACAATAAAATTAGGCCATTCAGTTGGTTCACCACTGAATATAGGCCGATCTTTTGAGATAGCTTGTCTTGAATTCAATTTTGTTAAATTGTGCTGATTACCACTGACCTGGATCGGTGAGGAGAAGTTATCTTGTTGAATTGGCGGCAATGTAGTTAGTGGTACATCATGTTTCACGTCTTTACTTTGAAACTGACAGTTATATGTACCAGCTTGACAATTAAGATCCTCTTCAGGTAGTGCTGTCTGCAAAATCAGGTTTTGTCCATTAACCCAATGTTCTACCCTAGATACTTGGCTACATGATTTGTTATCATCTAATTCCACACTTTTCTCCTGATTGCTTTCGCACATTTCATTTATAGAAAGTCTTTTGAATTCCAACTCCTTCAAAATTAACTGTTTTCTTTTTTCAGCTTGTTTATTTCGGAGCTCTCTACGTTCCTGCTCTTCCTCAATTATAGTAACTTGTCTCATCGCTTCTAGTTCCGCTACCTTTAACTTTATTTTAATTATGCTACTAGAAGTTGTACCAGCTCTTGAAGATTTTGTTTTCTGACTTGTATTATTCAAACATATTTCAGAAGATTTTGCTAACTGAACAAAAGATTTTGCTGATAATACTTCAGCTGTCAAATCTTTGTCGTCTGTTCTGTCTTTTTCAGGTATCCCCTTTTCTGCAAGTCGCATGCTGTAACGTGGTTTTTCTGACATTGTTACCCAAGTGCTGTTCTATAGGCTTCGAAGGACCATGTTTTTACCTTAAAACATTTACATTAAATATAATCCGGCTCGAAGGACCATGTTTTTACCTTAAAACATTTACATTAAATATAATCCGACTTCTAAGAACCGAAATTGTAATAAGAAGTCGTCTATAACTTTTTATATCAAAAAATATTTTATTAATTTTTGTCTCGTTCTTTTTTACATAGTTTATTATGACAACACTCAAATATAACAAAAACTCTTCATTACTTGATTATTTATTTTAAAAACTTGTATCACAGCAACATACTTCCCCCAGTAATTGTTGTTAGGAAAACAATTACTCATTCGTTGCTGCTCACGTTCAACACACAGAGTTTGGATACGGAACGTCTATAAATGGTTCCTGTTGCAGTTTTAACGTCAGCAACTCGAATACGTCCATCCTTACCAGGATACGTGAATATCACCATACCTTTTTGCCATGTATTACGAGGACCGTCGGAGTTAACGATTACAACTACGTCTCCTACTTCTAATTTTCTTTTTTCTTTGTACCATTTCGTCCTATTTAGGAGAATAGGAAGATACTCTCGAGTCCACCGCTTCCAAAACATGTCTGTTAAACGTTGTGCTGCTCTCCATTTTGACATTAAATTTAAATCATCGTCGTCAGTATTAGTACAAGGAGGTGCTACGTATGATTGTCCAATTAGAAAATGATTTGGGGTCAATACTTCTGCGTCTGTGGAATCTAATGATACGTGTGTTAATGGCCGGCTGTTAAGAATGTTTTCACATTCAGTCAAAGCAGTTCGTAGAATATACTCCTGAGAGAATCTCTCTTTCAATACTTCCGCTAGACTTTTCTTTATAGATTTTATTAAACGTTCCCATGAACCGCCCATGTGTGGTGCATATGGCGGGTTGAAATGCCATTTAGTATTGTTCATTGTGCACGTTCTAGTAATTTCGTCTTGGTTGAGGTTTCGGAGTGCCTGTTGTAATTCTTGTTCTGCTCCTTTAAAATTTGTTCCATTATCTGAAAATATTTCCTGTGAAAATCCTCGTCGACATCCAAATTGTCTATAAACACAAATGAAACCATTTGTTGAGTCGTGAGCCAGTTCAATATGTACGGCTCGTGTAGCCATGCACGTAAAAATAACACCATACCTTTTTTCATGACTACGTTTTACTGTTACAATTATAGGTCCGAAGTAGTCAACGCCTGTTCTAATAAATGCTCTTATTGTCGGCTCGATACGACATGCTGGTAGTTGTCCCATAATTGGTTGTTCGGGACGAGCTGTCCGAGTTTTACACTTTTGGCATTTTGCCCAAATCCTTCTTACAGCTTGTCTGACTTTCAAAACCCAAAATTTTTTTCGTAAGTTATTTATCACTATTTCTTGTCCATGATGATTTACTTTTTCGTGGTAATAATGTAGCAATAATTCCGTAATTTTGTGCTTTGAATCAAGAATTATTGGTTTCCTCGTATATTCATTTAACCATACAGCATTGTTCAGTCTACCATCAAGTCGAAGTAAATCACTTCCATCAAGTTCACAAGTTAGTGTGTACAGTCGGCTTGATTTTGAAGAATGAATCAGTTTGCACTTTTCTAAATAAAAGTACTTCTGCGTCTGTGATTTCTTGTGGCTGTAATTCTAAAGAAATGCTATAATTTTGATGTTCCTTTCTACATCTTTTTAAGAAGCGTAACATCCACGCTGTTGTCCTTAATAATCTTGTCCATTTGGAGAATCTTTGAGGGTCTGGAACTACCGTGCCTTCATTAAAGATTGATACCCACGTGACCTTTGATCCGTGGTGTCCTTGGAAGTTTCAGATTTAAATGTTGAAGTCAGGTAGGATTGGTACGCGTTGTAACTAAACTAAGTAACTAAAGTGTCAATGTCTGCCCTAATTTACGTACATACAATCAGTTAGGGAATTATTGAATGAAGGTTTACCAACTATGTAAGTTGGGTTGCCTATATTTGATGGTCACGTGGGTATCAATCATTAATGAAGGCACTGTACCAAATAATTTATTTCTGTTACTGAATACACAAAATCGTTTTTTAGTTCTAAAATATTGGGTTCAAATTCTTTCTTGTGAAGATCACATTCTTGTGGCCATTTGTCTGGTGAATTTAATAAAAATTCTGGTCCATTTAACCATCTACTATTAGAGGAAAAGTCAACATTTTTTTTCGTTTAGTTCCTTCATCAGCAACATTATCTTTTGAAGAAACATGTTTCCATTCTTCAGTGTTTGTTAATTCTTGTATTTCGCCTAGTCTCTGTGCAACAAATACTTTAAATCTGCGTGCCTCAGATCGAATCCACTGTAAAACGGTTTTCGAATCGGTCCAGTAAAAAAAATTTGTTATTGGAATGTTCAATTCTGTTTTAATCATGTAGTCCAGTCTTGCGCCCATCAGTGCTGCTTGTAATTCAAGTCTTGGGATAGAAACGGGTTTTAGTGGAGCAACTCTAGCTTTTGCAATTACAAAAGAAGTTTGTACTTGGTCATTATGCTGCCACCGTAAATATTCTACTGCCGCATATGCATTTTCCGAAGCATCGCAAAATATATGCATTTGTATGACGCTAGTTTTTATATTCAACGTCGAATATTGTCTCTTCACATGAAAATTATTTATATTTTTCATATCTTCTAACCACAACTGCCATTTTTCATTTAAGTTGTCTGTTATTTCGTCGTCCCAGTCTAATTTTCTGCTCCAAATTTCTTGTAGTAAAATTTTTCCTTGTATAATGAAATTTGCTAAAAATCCTAAAGGGTCAAAAATTGACATCCATTAATTTAAGAGATACTTTCTGCTTTTTGGCAGAACTTAATTAATTCACAGGCACTACTGAATCCAGGTTTGCTGGAATCACTATCACGATTTCGCTTTTGGACAAAAAAATCGCGAATACTTTTCGACATTATCCCGCTTGTAATTTCAACTAAACTATAATTGGGAAATAACTGAACTGATTTAATTTTTGTATACTAATGTAATGTCGAGTTTTATTTTTTCAAGAATGTAGAAGGGGAAAGGGTTCTGTTTGGGTTTCGTCGGCATATCTAAATCAAAACAAGCATACTGTACGTGTTTCAAATTACTGTTGCTTACATAATAAAGTTCAATTTGACTAGTTCAATAGGCTAGAGTTTCCGAGAATTTATATTATATAAATACCATACAATTTACGTGCCATAAATGTCAATAATTACAAATTTTAGTCTGGACCATGTCTCGACGATCTGCTGCGATCTGCTCATTCAATGAAATTTGGTATTTTTAGCATACAATTTTCTATAGATACCAGGGTGGGCGGTAGGGTGGCAGATTAAATTGTAACATGGGCTACTGCCCACACCAGCCCACCCCTGGCGCCGCCACTGAAGAGGTAACTTGGTTTTCGGACAATTGCCTACCTCCCTGCTCGACAATTGGACCATATTAATACCTAAGGGGGGGGAGATACGAGAGAGGTGGATAACTGGCGACCCATTACAATCGGATTCATCCTTACACGCATATGCCATAAGATGCTCGCAATTCGACTTTCCAGTTTATCACTCCATCCCCACCAGTATGGTTTCCGCGCTATTGATGGAGTGTTCCTCAAGACACTAACAGTCGAAGCCCTTATTAAACATCGGAGAAGAGCGGGTAGGCAGTATCACATTTTATGCCTTGACGCAGCCAAGGCATTTCATACGGTCTCCCATTTTTCGATTGAGAGGGCACACTGACGTTTTGGGGTGGACGGTTGAGGAGTTTCATCAATGGCGCCCGTACAAGAGTCGAGATGGCCCCAGAAACCACAGAATGGCTAACCATCACTCGTGGTGTTAAGCAGGGCGATTCCCTATCACCGATTCTCTTCAACCTCATCATGGATGAACTAGTGGAAATACTGAAAGGGATGAACCTAGGACTCCAAGCGACGCAACACCTCAATGTAGCGTGTCTGGCTTATGTGGACGATCTAATGCTCGTCAGTGACACCTTTGAAAAGAGTCAGCGCCTGCTGAGGACTTCTTTGAAGATAGAGGGCTAAGCTTAAACCCAACCAAGAGCATTTCTCTTGCTGTTCGCGTGGTTCAGGGGAAAAAGGTATTGTTCTCGTCCTCCACATCCAGGTTTTATGTGTATGGACGTCCGATCCAGCAGTTAAGGCTGACAAATATTTTAAGTACCTGGGGGAAAACCTCGGAAAAGGAAGGCAATTGATCTCTTCACTGAAACTCCAATTGTCGAGGATTGCTGCTGCACCTCTTAAACCGGCCCAAAAATTCTCGATTTTAAAGACCTATCTCCTGCGGAAGATTAGTGCGGTCCTGGTCAGTACAAGAGTGACGCGGGGTCTGATGAAGGAGTCGAACAAGATTATCCGAATGTGGGTACGAAAGGTGCTTGACCTGAATCGTACCTATGCCGATGCCTGGGAAAAGTTAGCCGGCTGGACTGCAACTTTTGGCACTTCCAAGGCTGCCATTTGGCGAGTGTCGGAGGCATCTTACACCAGTAATGGGCTGATACAGGGCAGAAACTCTTCGAATTAGGGTTCCTGCATCGACAACAAAAGTGAGTCGGTCTTGCAAATAAATATTATAGTAATTTGTTAGAAGAAATTACAAAAGAAAACATGGTCCTTCGAGCCGGATTTCCGGGAAAATTCCGGAAATTTTCAGTTTACAACATATGTAGGATTTTGCATAGAACCGGATATGGATGGCAAATATTTTATATCAAATTTACTTCAACTATACCTATACATTGCCTAATTGCGGTTAGTCGTCATAAGTGACCAGGTTAGTCGTCATTTATCATTTTATGCTGTCCTAAAAAATTAATGCATCTCTATTTGTGTAATCAAGTTACTGTTGCTGTATTCATTAATAAGTAATACCAAATTACCAAATTACTTGCTATTACTGTCGTGCACTGTTGCGAGGGTGTAACGACGCAATTCTTGGGGTGTGGAATTTGGTGCGTCGTATATAAGACGCCATATTCCACATTCCCATGATAGCGTCGTTTTGGCCAAGAAGTTGACGTCATTCGGAGGCGCGGGCAACAACTTCTCCTTCTACGAAGGAGAAGGGACGGTCCGCGTCGCCATACGAAGAAAGCCGACGATCTGATATAAAACTGCCGCTCCGGTCAATTTAAAGGTGGTCGAAGTCCGGTCCGAACCTCTTTATTCTGATTAGACTTTCCGATTCAGTAGTAATTTTGGTTGTCCAAGTGTATTTAAAAATTTAAATTGAATCTTCAATTCCATTTAAATTTTGCCATTTGCCCTGAATCAATTTCCGGCATTCATATTGCCGCAAATTGATTATTTGTGAATAAAAATTAATTTTACAACTTGTTTTCATTTATAGTGAAGTGTGGTCTCTGCTTTTAAGTAAGTAATTAATTTTAATTTTGTTCTGACCTGAAACACCTGACCTGTTCCGTTCCCGAATCCTCTCCTAGTTAGCATAGTTTATCCTGGTGGACCGTATGTGGCATAATACAAGACGGCTTTCATCAGGGTAAGCTTCCTAAGGCGGTACATATGTGCCTGCAATAAGTGGACCGTCTTTTTGTAATCCCCAATTATTTAAACCCCGTAGTGTTCTGTTTCTATGAGTGAATTTAGTAACACGTAGAGCAGAACACTAATAACCCCGTTCCGAACCCACCCTACGGAGTCTTACCCTATATGTGACAGTACACGTAACAAGTAGGGTAAGCTGCACGTACCGTATCCCGAGTCCTGTCAACCGACCTGGGTCAGAACTGAGTTGGGTTCTTCAAACCACCCCGTAACGTAATTTTAATTCAATTAACTTTTATACGACCTTGTATATTCATTAGGTCAAGTAAATTCATCGAACGCCGAACAATATCTTTATTTTTGAGACTTACCTGGTCACACTTTCACTGATTCACATTGTTTTGCACCTCATAGCCTGTTGGCTTGTCACATACTCTTTGTTTTAAACAATCTCCCCCTGTTTTACAAATTCCTGTTTGTTATTCCGCCATGTTGACTTGGTGACGTCAACCATAAAGTAATTTCGTTAAGTTAACTTAACAGAGGCGACCCCTCTGGTCGATCTCTATAACCGCAGCTTTTACCAGTACAGATCCCTGTAATTTTGCAAAGTTCAGAGCCGGACTTAAATAATTATTCAAAATTGGTTAATTTTTATTAGTTGTACATATTACTATTCTTTCATCCGTTTATTAATTTTTATTATTAGTTGTCTATATAATTTTGTTTAATTTCAGCAACATTGAACAAGTGTTAATCAATCCTGTAAATATTCCTGTAAATAAATTTGTTATTTAGATTCTTAGGTTTCATTTTCCAAAGTCCAACGAACCCTGGGTACTCAGAGCTACTCCCTGACATAAATAAATTCTGCGGCGATCTCCTCTCCATAAGCTAGGGAGCTAGATCGTTGCAAGGGATTTTATGTCACTTTCACAGATTCAGATTATTAAGGTCTGCTAATACTAGAAGTGTTTTAATAAACACGGTACTATTTTATACTATCTACATTTGGGCACTGTCGCCACAGTAGTTATTATACTTATAATACTTTGACTTTATTTCTATCTGCTTGTCATGGCAAAGCAGGTAAAACTTTTATTAGCTACCAAGCAATCGCTGATCGGCAAATTAACTAATTTTGAGCATTTTGTAGGGTCAATTCCAAATAAATTCACTGATGCTACTACTCTTACCAAATTTCAGTTATATTTAGATGACGCTAAACGTTGGCCCGTAAAATATGAGAACTATGTATTCAGCTTTCGGTTTTGTCGGAGCAACAAGATAAAACAATGGGATAGAATGATTTGTATGATAAATATATTAGTCCTAGTTCACGCGCAAAAGTTTTGTTAGCAGATTATTCTATAAAAACAAGCTCATCAGAACATATTGATAGTGGTGGTTCTTCCTCAACTGTAGTAGCGGTAATGCTAAATTAACGCAAATTGCAGTTCCATCTTATGATGGAGATAATACTACATTTATTTCTTTTTACGCTATTCGTTTCGTTAGTTGATGATAATCTGTAACGGTTCTTTTCAACGTATTCAAATTTTCGCGCTGTGGTTTTATTTATTGTGATTTATTTTAATTTTTACCCTGGAAATTCTGCAATTCTACTTGCTTCCCAGTGTCATCGTATATTTTCCTTACCAGAAGGATATTTTTGGTATAAGTTTCCTAGTGCACGCCCCTGAAGTGTGTCGCTCCTCGAAAACTTGTTCGCTATCTCAACTCCGGGTTTTTATCTTTCATTTTGAGAAAATCTTCCTTCACTTGAAAATAGTCGGTCGTCGTGTTCATTGCGAAGTTCTTGTACAAGTTATTAAACCGTAAAGGGTTGCCCAATTAATTGGATTTGGGGATTTAAATTCTGTAGAAGAATCTTATGAAGTATGGAATTGTTTTGAGATTATGGATTGATATCATTCCTATACTGGACGATTATTTTGATCGGATTTATCTTTGCAACGGTTCCTCGACAGATTGATTTGAGTGAAAAATTTTAAAGAGCCTGGTATGTACCTTTTTCGTTCTTAATTTTCCTAGCTAATTGTTTTGTGTTCTGATTTATTTCAGAAAAGGCTTTTAAGTTATTCTTTTAAGAACCCTATGGTTCTATTGTCCTTTTGTCTTACGTTCTTTTGAGATGGTCTAATAAAAAAAAAATACCAAGTACTGTTCTAAAGGTCAACTGACGTCACCTGGAGGCCTGAAAACCTTGTGTCAGGTTACTTTGCAACGTGTAGGGAAAATTTTTCCACCAGCACATCTTTATCGCAATTTGGAATTCTTTAAGAAGATTAAACCAAAGGTCGTATGCTTTTGTTTCGTTGTACCACGGATGTGCGAAGTTAACCAAACTGCTTAGTAACTTATTCTTCATTAAACTTAAGTAATTTCTGATTATATCTTTGTTAATTAAATTGGTTTAATAACATTAACGTCTTTGTGAGTTAATTGATTAAGTTTTGATCAATTGCTGAGTTTAATTTAACATTCTAAATTAATTTATTTATTGGTTAACGAGGTATCATCGAGGTTTTAGTCATCGAATTGATAATAAGTGGCTAGTTATCTTTTGATCTTCAATTATTAAATGAGCACTTATTTCAGTTTGGTTATAAGGTTTGTACAAATTTTATTGGATTAATCCTTGAGACGTTTTGTATTTATATTTTGATATTGATTTTGATCGGGTAATTCATTTATTTTGCTTTATCTTAATTTTGATTCGCGTGATCGTTTGATAAATTTTGCATTTAGTTCGAGTGCAAATTAGTTTAACGCGCCGTCGTTTTGCAATTGAATTTAGCTAATGAGAATTAACATTGGTTAATGTCCATTCAGTTATTAGTTTACTTACTGTATATAAACTCAGGATTGTTTTATGCTTCGATTACAAGTCTGTAGTAAATATTGTGGGGAAGCAAAACTTATTATTTGCTCTAATAGCAATGGTTTACATGTTGATTGTACCTCTGTAGATTTTGATTATGATTTTGTAAGTACATGGCCTGTTGTTTTAACTAATCTGATCTTTGATCTGGTTGTTAAAATAATTAAGTATTTCCTGGCAATAATTCACGAATGCTGTTCATTTTGTGATAATTTTGAGCTGAATAGATTTAAATTTCTCTCCGTAGTCTTGACTATTATTTCTCCCTTTAAACTAATGTTAGTGTGTCCCAAAACATTAAAGTTTCATAAGCAAAAGCTTCGTTTTCTGGGCACTGGCGCCCGCTTTAGTTTATCTGCCCCGGTCCTGCAAGCAGATAAGTATTATCTTCGAACCCCACCCAATCGACTGTAGCTGCCGAAGCCTTTTGCTAGCCGACCAACGCAGGGCGGAACTTATCTTCAACGGAAGGTGGCAAATCATAGTATAAGCGATGTAGAAAAGTTTGTTTATCTTAAAACTAGTTTAACTGGTATAGCAGCTCAAACTATATCAGGTATACAAACATCTGGAGAAAATTATAAAATAGCTTTTGAATTAATATGCGGTTTAATAATCGGAAATTAATTATTCTGAATCATATAAAAGGCATCATGGATTTAAAACCAATAAGCAAGCCTAGGTCTGAGGACCTAAGAAAATTAGTTAACAAAATTAACAAAATTTAAGGCATGCATTTAAGGCGATTTTCTACAAAACTATTGTGAGGTGCTAGAAGAAGTCGATACAAATAACAGTGGGTTCATTAGAAGAATGGCGGGCGATGACCCAGGCGGCGATGACGGTCGAGCGAAAAAATGTGGATACTGTAGTAAGTCAAAAGTAGTTAAAAAGTTTGTGAAGTGCAGAATGTGCTTGGCAGTGTATAATGGCAGCTGTGTAACACGAAAAACGAATATAAAACTCACCGAAAGTAGTGAAATAATGAATGTTGGTCTATAAGCAAAGGTGAGGTTAGGAATGAGGAAACAAAAGATGATGCAAGCCAAACTGAAAACAAATTATTAAGGAAATTAGTGAAGGAACTGGAAGAGAAAAACGCTCTATTGGAGGAAAAAATTGTTTTTCTAGAAAAAGAGTTAGAAGGGAAAGTAAAACAGCAAACATACGCAGGAATGATAAAATCTGCAGAACCAAATATTCGGGAACGTAAAAATATTCCCAATATCATTATTAAACCGAGAAACCAACTAGCATCAAGAACAAAAGGGGAACTGCAGGAGATCCAGCCAGCTGAACTACAAATTGGAGTAAGAAACATAAAAGAGACAAAAAACGGGTCTGTGATTATAAAATGCGAAAAAACTGAGGACGTGGACAAATTGAAAATTAAACTAAACGAGAAGTTAGGGAACTTATATGAACCAAAACATGTCTGTTAAACGTTGTGCTGCTCTCCATTTTGACATTAAATTTAAATCATCGTCGTCAGTATTAGTACAAGGAGGTGCTACGTATGATTGTCCAATTAGAAAATGATTTGGGGTCAATACTTCTGCGTCTGTGATTTCATGTGGCTGTAATTCTAAAGAAATGCTATCATTTTGATGTTCCTTTCTACATCTTTTTAAGAAGCGTAACATCCACGCTATTGTCCTTAATAATCTTGTCCATTTGGAGAATCTTTGAGGGTCTGGAACTACCAAATAATTTATTTCTGTCGCTGAATACACAAAATCGTTTTTTAGTTCTAAAATGTTGGGTTCAAATTCTTTCTTATGAAGATCACATTCTTGTGGCCATTTGTCTGGTGAATTTAATAAAAATTCTGGTCCATTTAACCATCTACTATTAGAGGAAAAGTCAACATTTTTTGTTCGTTTAGTTCCTTCATCAGCAACATTATCTTTTGAAGAGACATGTTTCCATTCTTCAGTGTTTGTTAATTCTTGTATTTCGCCTATTCTCTGTGCAACAAATACTTTAAATCTGCGTGCCTCAGATCGGTCCAGTAAAAAAAAATTGTTATTGGAATGTTCAATTCTGTTTTAATCATGTAGCCCAGTCTTGCGCCCATCAGTGCTGCTTGTAATTCAAGTCTTGGGATAGAAACGGGATTTAGTGGAGCAACTCTAGCTTTTGCAATTACAAAAGAAGTTTGTACTTGGTCATTATACTGCCACCGTAAATATGCTACTGCCGCATATGCATCTTCCGAAGCATCGCAAAATGTATGCATTTGTATGACGCTAGTTTTTATATTCAACGTCGAATATTGTCTCTTCAAATGAAAATTATTTATATTTTTCATATCTTCTAACCACAACTGCCATTTTTCATTTAAGTTGTCTGTTATTTCGTCGTCCCAGTCTAATTTTCTGCTCCAAATTTCTTGTAGTAAAATTTTTCCTTTGTGTAATGAAATTTGCTAATAATCCTAAAGGGTCAAAAATTGACATTACTATTTTTAAAACTTTTCGTTTGTCGTCGGTCGTCGTTGGTTTTCAATAATAGCTTTACTTATTTTATGAAACTTAGTTTGATACGTATAACTGTCCGTGTTTGTATTCCACCACAATCCTAAAATTCTTTCAGCGGTATCTTCATAATTTTTGTCGATGTTTTTCTCTCCAACTGCAGTCAATTTACTGTCAATATGTTCAAGAACAGTTTTTGAGTTTGAAATCCAATTACATATAACAAATCCACCACGACTGTGTACGTGTATCACGTCATTAATAAGTCGAATAGCGTCTACCTCGCTGTCAGCCCCCCCTAGATAGTCGTCCATATAGTGCTGTTTTATTATTGCCATTGCTGCTTCTGGATATTCATTTGCAAAGTGCTGAGCATTTCTGTTCTTAGCTTCCTGGGCTAAACAGGGGCCATAAGTTGATCCAAAGAAAACAACTTGTATTTCATATATTTGTGGGTCTCTATTACGATCCATTCCACGCCATAAAAGTCGTTGAGAACATCTGTCTTCTTGTCTTACCTTAACTTGTAAAAACATCTCTTTGATGTCTGCAACAAAGGCGATCTTTTTAATTCTAAAATTAAGTAAGATGGTATGCAAAGAATTATATAAATCAGGACCTGTTAACAAGAAGTCATTCAAGGCAACATTATTTGACTTAGCAGCAGCATCAAAAACAATTCCAATTTTCTTGTGCTTGTTCGGATTAATAACTCCAAAGTGGGGTAGATACCACGTTTTTGAATTGTCTTCGACTGCTTTCTCTTCGGTAATTTTTCGTATGTAACCTTTATTTATAAAATCTTTAATCTTCTCGGAATATGCCTTAGCATACGTTGAATCCTTGTCCATTTTCCTTTCTGTGCATCGCAGTCTATTGAAAGCGTTTGTTTTGCTTTCTGGAAAAACAATTTGGTCATGCTTCCATAACTAACCTGTCTCGTACCTGTCTTCATCTTTGATTCTTCTCATAGTAGCGTCTAAAATTCCTTGTGCTCTCAAGTCTTCTTTGGACATCGGGCCATTGTCCAATGGCTTAACACCAAATGTTTCGAGCTTCCACTGGTCTTTTATCATGTCGTGTAGAATATCAATATCGTCTCTTAACCTCTCGTTACTAAAGAAAGTAAATTGATCATTTGTTGGTTCATAATCATTAACCATTCCATGAAGAACCCAACCGAATAAGGTTTTACTTATGACTGGTCCATTCGAAGGTCCACTAATCATTTTTCTATTTACAATTAATGGCCAGTTATCTTGTCCTATTAACCCTTGTGTACACGGATAGGTACACCTGTACCTTTTGCGTTTTTAAGTAAGTGTATTAACGTATTTTTTTTAAATTTAAATGACTGAGCTCTAATGACATCTTCGATTAGGACAAAATAAAGGTACTTACGAGTAAAAAATTATTTTATGTATTAGGAGTAGCCGCTTTTCACCCCTCTAACCTATAAACTACGTTACCACACGGATAGGTACGGGTGTACCTTGTTACACATTATACAGGTTTTGAGTATTGGATATTCAAAAGATGTAAGTTTTACCATTCTAAAACATAATTTAATGAAAAAAAATAAAGAAATTTCATGCTTTATTCAAAAAAACCTTACAATTCACAGGTATAACATTTAGAAATAGTTTCCGTGTGTTCATCGCATATTGGATGACTGCATACTCTGGAAGATTTTCTTGTTTTTCTTTGTTTTTTTGTCTGGGCGCGACATATACAGGGTGGATGACAAAATCCGCCCCGAGCTATACAGCTTTTAATTGAGATCGGATTGTTACGGTCGACATGGCAATCGAAATGAGTCATTAAATACTACGTTTTGATGTAGTTAGAACATTTTCAGGGCCTACTAGATTTTAGCTGCGATAGTCAACTTTTCATTTTTAAATGGGCGCCTATGTATATTTTTTGTAATTCTGAATAAGCGTTTTTTTCCGAGTTCAACGATGTATAATAAGTCACCTTACCATCACCAAAAAGTAGTAAAAAAATTGTTTAAGATTACTCTCCTGACTACCAATTTCGCAATTCGTTTTCAATAGTAGGCTTTGACTAACAAAATATTGACAACTGTCAAGCAATTTTCTAATGAAATTTTAATAGAAACTGTCAGTACCAGTACGTTTACTGTGATATAGTGAGCTCTTAAATTAAAATTAGTTAGGACGAAAATGTTTAATGAAGAAGTAGACATGTTGTAAGTATATTTTGAAAACCAAAAAAAATCTGCTGTTGCCCTACAAGCTTATAGGGAACGTTACCCTGACCGACAGCATTTTTCAAGAAGAAAGTTTAGTTTGTTGGAGACGAATCTGTGGCAACGTGGTTCTTTTAATAAAAATAAGAATTTGAACCCCTGTGACTTTTTTTTATGGGGTTACTGAAAAGATAAAGTCTACAGAACACCACCAAATTCTTTGGAAATTTTAGTCAATCGCATTTCAAACGCATGTCGCGATATTCCTTGTTAGGGAATAGACAATAATGGAGGCCCGTTTGAGTATTTAAGAAATTAAATTTAGTAGTTTAATTTAAAAATATTAATGTGTTTATTGTTTTTCTCTATATCTTTTTTTTGTAATTTAATATACCTAACATGTCCGTGTTCTTGTTCTTGTCGTATGAAACATGTTTTTCTTGTGTATTTTGAAGTTAAGCATTAACTACGAAATATTCTGTACTACTTCAATGTCCAGTGCTAAAGGTTTCGTCAAGTAGTTAACGTTAGCAGTTGTCAATATTTTGTTAGTCAAAGCCTACTATTGAAAACGAATTGCGAAATTGGTAGTCACGAGAGTAACTTTAAACAATTTTTTTTACTACTTTTTGGTGATGGTAAGGTGACTTATTATACATCGTTGAACTCGGAAAAAAACGCTTATTCAGAATTACAAAAAATATACATAGGCGCCCATTTAAAAATGAAAAGTTGACTATCGCAGCTAAAATCTAGTAGGCCCTGAAAATGTTCGAACTACATCAAAACGTAGTATTTAATGACCCATTTCGATTGCCATGTCGACCGTAACAATCCGATCTCAATTAAAAGCTGTATAGCTCGGGGCGGATTTTGTCATCCACCCTGTATAACATGAACCAACAACATAGCTTCTATGGCAATCTTTGTCGAAAACATTTTTACAACATGTGGATTTTCTGATCTTGATTCTATTGAAGGCATTGCTAAGCTACGTCCGAGATCCTGATAAAATGTTCGGCGGCTATGTGAAGACTTTTTAGCCAAAGGGTTGTTTTTGGTATAAATTATATAACTGGCTAGACAGGCGATATCAATTATATTATAAAATATAGCAAGTGGCCACCTAAGAGTTCTGCGTTTCGTAGAATAATGTGTTACCATTTTGTCCATGTTGTCTACGCCACCTTTGGTGCTATTGTAATCGTGGATAATATCAGGTTTTTCCTTTGGACCACTGACACTGTTATCGTTATGCGTAGTGGAAAGTAAAATGACGGACTTGTTTTTCTTAGGCACATATGAACACATTGCTACTTTCCCATCGTGTCGCTAAATCCAAAGATAGATGAAAGAGGTTCTCGCATTTTATTTGCCATGGAGGAATACATGCCTTATTTTTTTTCAGCGTACCAACCACAGTCAGATTCCATGACAGTAACAGCTGTGCAATTCGCAGGGAGGTAAAGAAATTGTGCATTGTGACGTTTCGGCCGGAATTTTTAAATTGAACAGCTAAATCTTGTACAACACGCTCGAATAGATTTGTTTCTCGTCCAGTTGTTGGCTTTCCGGTGTAAATTTGACCTGTAAGAGGGTACGAATTTCCAGCATCGCATATCCACCAGATCTTGATGCCGTATTTAGCTGGTTTTGACGGCATGTATTGTGTGAACCTTGTCCTTCCACGGAATGGAAAACGTTGTTCGTCGATAACGACACAATCAGATGGTACGTAATGCGATAGTAGATTCTGATTCAACATAAGCCATATGTCAGATATCGCTGCTGCTGTGTCAGTCAACAGCCGCTGTTCTCTTGTTTCACTGTTATCAAATCGAATAAAACGACATATTTCACAAAATCTAGTTATTGGCAAAGTTGCTCGATACAGTGGGTACGCATCACATTTCCATAGTTCCCGTATATGTTCTGAACTAGATTGGCGCACGCCAGCAGTAATTAGAATACTCAAGTATCCATAAAATTCTGGTTCAGTTAGAGTGCGCCACTTTTTCGCTGGTTGGTCAGGATGATCGTTATTCCACTTTCTATATACCTGTGTGGCTTTTCTATTTGTTTCTCTTATGATAATGTCACATTGCATCAGAAAATATGCACTTGAACACGTCTCTTGAAGATAGTTGCTCTGTAAATCTTACAGGTCCAGGCTTTTGGCGAACGATATTGTGCCGTTGAGTTTGAGTACGAGGCGGTGGTTCACGTTTCCAAATAGTATTGTCTTTTTCACGTAAGGTTGGAGCATCCGGGGTAATTTCTCCATTTGTATCTACTTCATCAGCATCATGAACTTCATCTTCATCATCTGAGTCAAGTTCAATTTGTATATCGTGGTCGGCCAATACATCTTCTACATCAGATGCCTCACCATCTCCCTATAATATTTTAACATTGAAATTAAGAATAGTCTTTTATTGGTATAGATTGCATTAGATAATTTGAAACAACTGAGAAAATCGATAATTTCTGATTTAGTAATATTGTCACGGTGTAATTTGTGACTAGTCTGGATTCAAACACGTCTTTCATTTAGTATAATTATATTTAAGTCAAAGTTACAATAATGAATAAATGCACCATCAAGGTGAGCTTACATAAGAATAACTAGAAGCACCAATCGGACCATGGTTGGCTGAAGTCTTGTTGTAGTCTTCGATCTTCTATGTAGAGTTCGAACCCCGGCCAGGCCTGGCTTGGAGTACTAGTTGATAGAGTGTTTTCTTGACTTCTGGTTTGATCACACTGACTCGAATGGAAATATCTTGTGCTTTTATACTAATTTGCATATCCAAATAAGGAATATGACCATGAATACACGTGGAGCACCAAATTTCATAAGAAACCTTGATGAGTTGAGTCAACAGAATTGCACAATTGTGTCCGAGAATAATCTATACTTAGATGTAACAAGAATATGTTGAACAAACCTTGAAGTTATGTGTTTTACTTAGATAATTACAATAATCATTCTTTTTACTTTAATAAGTATTTCAAATACTTCATGACATTTCTCCCCCTCTTAATTAAGCGAGAATTTATGATCGCGAAAGGAGCAATTTTACGTCATGAAGTGATTGAATCATATCCGTAACACTCACCATGAATGGATACAAACAATAGTTCTAAATAGATATGGAATATGCTACAATAAGTTCAGTAGGTTATTATAATAATACAGGTTTAAGAGATATATGCCAACATAATATATAAATACACAAATATTAATTGTGCAGAGTAAATGGTTATACATAAAATATATTTGTTACAAGTAGGTGCTGTGGTATATAGTTCAAATTCTAAGTTATAATATTGTATATTGCATACACATACTGTACATTACTATTGTTGGGCACCATGTATATGATTAGCTGACGCGGTATCTTCTATAGTGATAGTGATAAGCTAGTAATAGCTCAACATGTGCCAACAGGGGGCGTAAACGTAAGTAAGTGTAGTACACTGTTAATTCTAAGTTCCATTATATATGCTAAAACATAAGTTCATTAAGTGTTATATAGGTGGCATGGTGTACATTATGAATATTTTTAAATATTTGAAAAGGTAAGTAAACTTAAACATTTTCCAAACTGAATGTAATTTGAAAATTGGCTATAATATTCAAAACTTAAAGATTCGTTTCACTATCCATTAAGGTACTCAAATTTGTCATTATGAGTTAAATAATTACTGAAAATTGAGAAAAAGGTACTGCTTATTTCGCAGGCGTAAGAGGGATTTTTTATCTTTTGCTGAATTTGCACATTTATCCTATAAAACAAATTGGTCTTCCCGGGAGGAGTCATTTGTTTACAATTGTTCTACCCTTTATAAACAAACCAAATCACCATGAATTTTGAGGCGGTTCAAGTGTTGACCCACACGGCGTCACCAATCGACCCTAGCCTGCTCCCAGCAGTTCGTAAGTACTTATACAATTTTGAAAAGGATTTTCATTTAATTTGTTGAGATGTATCTACCCTTTGTTTTTCATTTCTTCAGAAATTTTCGAGGGGTTCAGGCTCCAAGAAGTAGTGGTCAGGGAGGGTTACCCCCTGACCATTATTATATCGGGGGTCCAAACCGAGCTGGGGCCCGGCAGGATCTACATCGTTGGAGGGCACGGCAGCTTCCAGCTATATGGAATTAACGTGCCGGAGGATTTCGTGACGGTGAATGTGTATGACATGGGGGCCGGGTTTACGAGGCTTGACCTTTTTTACCCGTACCACGATGCCGATACACCATCGGAGGACCTGTCACTGGACCTCCATGAGGCACCGCCCGCAGCAGCTCTGGAGCCCTCCGAATTGTCGCCTTTTTCTCCCGCAGCGGGGCCGAGTTCTCCTCCAGTAGTATCTGATGATATACTGGAGGAGATTTTGTCGCATCTCGGTCCCGAGGGGAGCTGAGTGCTTTTTGTAATTGTTTTTTTCTTTTTTTTTTTTTTTGTATGTAGAATATGTAGGTTATAGTTTTTGTGTGACAATATATTTTTGTGAAAAATACCAGTTTGCATTTTTTCTCGTACAGCCTTTTTCTTAGTTTTCAGGATAAGCAAAAGTTAATAAAAAAAAATAAAAAAACTTAAAACAAATAAGAAATTTAGTGTTGACTGTAAAGGAAGGTTTGAATATTTTTATGCCACCAAACCGTATGGATCTTGCTTTAGCGCACGACCTTCAATGAAATTTCAACAAAGTGAAGTTTTGTGCACATGTACCGATGAAGCTACTTGAAGCTTGTGCGTAGCAAGTGTTCTCCTAAGCTTAATAATTATGGTAAGTAGATATTTATATTAAAATAAAGACAGTTATCCTAATAGTACAAAGCAAAGTAAATTTTTAAAATTCCAAAAAGAACATAGTACGAAAGTTTTGGAACGTATATCTTATAACAACAGCGTAATACTTATGCAAGTTTTCCTGTACATGAATCTTATACTATAGCTAGCTAATATTTTGACTAGTTAACACACTCTGTAGGAAAATTATGACTTGAAGAAAATTATTTTTTCTCTGACGAAGAAAATTATTTTTTCTCTGGGTCAGAAGTTTCCCAAGGGTAAAAACTAATCGATAAAAAGTTATTCTTTTAGTGTAAACAGGAGGGTTATACTTTTATAGGTACTCTTATATATAAAAAAAAACTTTTAAAGTTAAAGTTAATTAATAATTAAGTAATTAACTGGTAGCTAAAATTCAGTAGCAAACGCTTTGTACAATGTTATATTTTGTTACAATGAACTATGTTTGCGTAATTCAGGGGCATTTTGAATAGGTTTTTCTCTTTTAATATCCATCATATCAAAATTTCTAGCCAATTCTTCCAAATGTACACGGTCTCGTCTTGTTTGTCTAACTTTTAAGTACTTTCTTAAAATTCTTAAGGAGATGTAGGGAATTGTCAAAATAATTAGACTGAACAGGAAATATTGCATGTTTGAAAAACTTCTTGCACTGGAGTTTACTGATTTGTCGTTAATAATTTTTGTTGCTAACTCATTTATCTCGTCAAATCTATTACTTAGCCTGCTTAGATCATCCAAATTTTTGGGTATGGAGCGATAATTTGAGCTGAGATTCATCTGTGGTAAAACGTTTTGAAAATTTTTAAAAACAGAGTAGGTCAAATCCAAATTAATTGGTGGAACATATTCTAGCCTAAGCTCCTTGCTTACTATGTCATTATGCGGTAATAAAACTGCATTTTTTGTATAACCTGAACACCGTGAGGATAATGTAATTTCACCGATTCCTTTTAACGTTATGTCTTTAGAAAAAGAGTCGCTACAAACGATTGTTATAATTTCATAGTCAGGTATTATAAATATCCAGCCATTTTTTACTGACATTTGAGACCAAATTGATTGGGATATTTCAGTAACACGTTGGTCACATGTGTTTGGTATTCGTTTCGATCCTTTAAATAACAAAATTTCGCAAATTTCACTTTGAGAGGATAGTAGTAATGGTTGTTTTTGTTCACAAAGATATTTTTGTGTTCCAAATTTTTTGCAATCATTAAAATCTTCGCTTGATAATGTAAAAAATTGATGTCTTTCGAGGGTTATTGCCACATATTTTGAAGAAGGTTGAATAAAAATGTATTTATTGTCAGATAGGTGAACTGGTAACGCAGAGAGTTTAAACAATTCACACTGGACTCTATTTGACAACGGAATTTTTATTGTATAGACTAGGTTGGATTTTTGAAAATAAACTGTTAACTTGATTAATTTTTGTAAGATATGAGCGTTTCGTAAGAGAGGAGCAACGGGGAATTCTAAATTTTTTGGTAATAAATGTGACACTTCTTGAAGTTCATTTATAAATTTCTGGGGAGGTAAAATTGCAGGGTGTAATGTTCCTTGTGAAGCGAACATGACTGCTTCAAGTAAAGTTTTGACTTCGAACTCGTGTTCATGAAATAATAAATAAAATAAGTGGATGTGTTCATTTAACATACTTTTGATATCAAAAAAGTGTATTGATCTAGTTTGATTATAAATCTGATTTTCTATACGTTGAAGATTTTTGGCCAATAATTTTTGATTAAAGTATAAATCAGTTGCAGTTGTATTGAGGGTAGAAAGTGCTGATTTTGTTAAAAGAGTTTGTTCGCTTATTAGTTCAACCAAACTTTTCCCTTGTTCTTCAAATTCTAAAATTTTTTGATTGTAAAAGTCACCATCACTACTGTCTAGTGTGCCAAATAGCATTTTTAAAAGTGATCCACCCCCATCAAAGGGACTTCGTTTTGTTCTTTCTTCAGCGAATCCTACCAATTCCTCTAAATTGGTTTGATCAAATTGAATTCTTGAAATACCAGTATTGGCTGTTTGAACAAAATTATCGCATATTCGGACGTTATCTAGCATCGATGTGGTATTAAACCATTTTTCTTCCCGCCTACGTTCATGAGAACAGATATTTGTAATTTTATTGAAGTAGGTTCGTAAATAATTAATTTTATTATGATAATTTTTCATGTTAACAAAAACAACAATGGTTGCTTCATTGTTAAATACTTGAATTTGTCCAATTTTTTCGTAGTGTAATCCAGGGTTGAAATTAAATTGTGTTACATTGTATTCCGCTATAACGTGCGTTCTGTAACAATTAAAATTGTTAAAATTTTGGTAGACAATTTCTTGCTATATGTTCTAGATAATTGCTATATTTTTTGATTAGCATGGATTTTATTTCTAAAGAGGATTTAACCTTCACGATATTCTACCAGTAGAGATGAGCATCTTAACCTTGATGTTTCAATTCATTTCCTGTCAGTAAGATATGAATAACTATTTTTATCAGTAATATTTCTTGCAGGTGCGGTAGTGCACAAGGTCTGGAAGCGCTTTGGCATTGAATTTGTTGTCATTTAAGCATTGTTTTTTCTAATCTTAACCTTGCACTGAATATAATTGAGATACGTAACAGTTTTTATGTCTATCCACGTTCCAAGTTATCTGTATTTTACTTTAGCTTACAAAATTATTCTTTTAATTAAAGCTGCATTTTTTTTTAAAAACTAGTATTAATTAAGTAATCGTATTTTTTTTTTTTGTTCTTCTTTTTGTTAATTTGGATTAAAAAGATAGTTAGCTATCTAACGACTTAAACATTCCTTTCAATTAGGAAGTTTCAGCTTCTCATTTACCCCTAATTCACATATGCGCGACTTTAAATAAACTCAAATGTCGTTAGATTTCCTCTTGCTTTAAATTCTTAAAATCACTTCTTAATTTTCTTGTGGCGCCCCAGAAAACTTTCCAATACTGGAGGACAGTAATTTTAACAAAGTAAACAAAAGACTAGGTGTCTCAAAAAATTGAAGTATACTTCCCGGCGAAAACAGGGGTCTAACAATGTCTCTGACATATGTTATCAAAAAAAAAACGGAAGTATATCTTACCTATATAGGATTTCGGACAACCTCTTTGCCAAAAACTTGATTATGCCTCTATAATCAATTTGACAGAATTCATATACCGAGAAAAATCCATTTCTCTAAAATTAATGCTGCAGGAAAGGCCCTTTTAATTCTAAAGTAAGTGAAAAAAAAAATAGTTTCAGTTAGATGAGAATTAATTTCCTGAGTCCGGCGAAGCTAACCTTTGTTCATGACATTATTAGGATGTCATATAATCATTTATTAGTATAACTTGGAATAAAGTGGCCCGTTATCACTAGAGAAGCTAACAGACACGTGATAACAGAAATTTTCTCTCTTTGAGGCTAATGACATTGTATATTTTTTTCTCTTCTAATAAATTACTTGATAGATTGCATTGTATTAATCACATTTTTATTTTTTTAGAGCTTATTCAAAATTCAAGCTCTCCTCTAATTCATCCGAGGGTCCATTCGGATTATTGTCATTAATCGAATCATCTGTATTGTCACTGTTAGAGGACGTATCATCATCTGCTGGAGGAAACCAGCCGTCGTTATAAGGTAAAATTCTTGAAATGTGGACAACTTCTTGTTTAGCATTTGATGCTTTACCTTTTTTAATTAAATAATCAACTTCAGATAATTGTTTTACAATGTAATATGGTCCAAACCATCGTAATAAAAGTTTTTCACTTTACCCACCTTTCGTACAGGTGTAAAGACTTTCACTTTCTGGTTAATTTCAAAATTAGTTAATCTGTGTTTTGAGTCATAACGACTTTTATCTTTATCTTGTTGACTTCTAATATTTTGAACTGCTAAATTTCTGGCGAATATTGCACGGTCGCGTGATTCTATAACATTGTTAGATTCAACAGGTATATTTAATTGAACATCCGTTGGTAATCTTGGTTGTCTACCATAAACTAACATGAATGGGGATAATTTAGTTGTCTCCTGGCGAGATACATTATAGGCCCATGTAACATGGACTAGATGATGATCCCAATCAGTTTGTTGTGTGTTTGTGTAAACACTAAGCATATCCACAATTGTATGATTGGTCCGTTCAACCAACCCGTTACAAGCAGGATGATAAGCAGTTGTGAATCTGCTGTCAATACCCATAATTCTTAGCAATTCAGTTACTAGTTGGGATTGAAATACTTTTCCGCGATCTGAAATTATATATTTTGGACTTCCATGTCTGCAAATAATTTGTTCTAATAGAAACTGTGCTACTGGTTCACTTTTGCCGCTTGGTAAGGCTCTTGTTTCACAATAACGTGTTGCGTAATCCGTAGCTACAACTATTGTTGTTTTTCCTCTTTGACTTTTACGGAGTGGACCTACCAGATCAATTCCATTTTTTTCAAATGGTATTCCAATAGAAATCGGTTGTAATTGACCAGGTGGCTTTTGAGTACTTCCTTTTCTTGCTTGACACGATTGACATCCCGAGACATATTTCTTTACGTCTTTTAAAAGACCATCCCAATAATAATTCATTTTTATTTTATGGTATGTTTTAGAAATGCCTAAATGTCCTGCCATTGGAGCATCATGATTATTATATAGAATTTCGAATTTAAGAGAATTTGGTACTAACAAAAGATACTGAGAACCTTCTGAAGTAGGATTTTTCTTGTAGAGGACATTATTTATTAATGTAAAGGATTTAGCTCGTCTACGTTCACTAATTGTTAATGTTGTATCATTTATATTTTGTAATGCTGTGAAAAGTTTATTGAACTTGTTATCTTGACGTTGTAGATTACCGATATCGTCTGGTATTGTGAAAAAAGTTGGAACATAATCTGCTTGAATATCGTCAAATTCAGTAGCAAATTGACAAGGATTACGAGACAAAGCGTCAACATCCTTATTCAAAACTCCACGTTTGTGTTTAATTGTATAATCGAAGTCTTGAAGTCGTATGGACCAGCGTATGAGACGTCCGCTCATACCTTTGGCGCTCCGTAACCAACAAAGTGCATGATGGTCTGTAACGATGGTAATATGTTTACCATAGACATAAGGTCGTAGGTAAGTTAAATTCCAAATAGCTGTAAGTGCCTCCAATTCGGAAATAGAATAATTTTTTTCAGCTTTGGTCAGGCTTCTTGAAATGAATGCAATTGGAAAAAATTCGTTATTAAATTTTTGAAGTAGTATCGATCCCAGGCCTTCACGGCTTGCGTCTATTCGTAATTCTGTTTCGGCCTCAGGATTAAAATGGTGTAGGATTGGTGCAGAAGTTAATTTATCCTTGAGTGTATCCCCTGTAAAAAATGATGGATTAATATGAATTAAAAAGTATTGTGAAGCATTTGGTTCTTATCCAATTTTATCTTCAAGAGGTATAGACATTTTCCAAGGATGTAAATTTATATCCTTACCAATCCCATTTCTTATCCTCCCCATCTCTATTACAAATTAAATACTTAAAGTTATTTCTTACAAATATTTTTTGTATCCTTTGTAAATGCATTCCTTTCTAATTAATCGGTAAGGTTAACTTTTATATCCTTATCTATCAACGTTCTATCCTATCCATTGCTATCACGACATAAAGGTTTACATTTAATACGTTTGAGTCGCGTTTTTGCTACTTCAAATAATTTATCCATTCGAAATCATCAGTAGCGATACACAGTGAATACCATTCTGTCACGTTTTCTGGAGTCGCGGCGACTTTATCCTTTTCAATCAACGTTCTATCCTATCCATTGCTATCACGACATAAAGGTTTACATTTAATACGTTTGAGTCGCGTTTTTGCTACTTCAAATAATTTATCCATTCGAAATCATCAGTAGCGATACACAGTGAATACCTTTCTTTCACGTTTTCTGGAGTCGCGGTGACTTTATCCTTTTCAATCAACGTTCTATCCTATCCATTGCTATCACGACATAAAGGTTTACATTTAATACGTTTGAGTCGCGTTTTTGCTACTTCAAATAATTTATCCATTCGAAATCATCAGTAGCGATACACCTTTCTTTCACGTTTTCTAGAGTCGCGGCGACTTTATCCTTTTCAATCAACGTTCTATCCTATCCATTGCTATCACGACATAAAGGTTTACATTTAATACGTTTGAGTCGCGTTTTTGCTACTTCAAATAATTTATCCATTCGAAATCATCAGTAGCGATACACAGTGAATACCTTTCTTTCACGTTTTCTGGAGTCGCGGTGACTTTATCCTTTTCAATCAACGTTCTATCCTATCCATTGCTATCACGACATAAAGGTTTACATTTAATACGTTTGAGTCGCGTTTTTGCTACTTCAAATAATTTATCCATTCGAAATCATCAGTAGCGATACACAGTGAATACCTTTCTTTCACGTTTTCTGGAGTCGCGGTGACTTTATCCTTTTCAATCAACGTTCTATCCTATCCATTGCTATCACGACATAAAGGTTTACATTTAATACGTTTCAGTCGCGTTTTTGCTACTTCAAATAATTTATCCATTCGAAATCATCAGTAGCGATACACAGTGAATACCTTTCTTTCACGTTTTCTGGAGTCGCGGTGACTTTATCCTTTTCAATCAACGTTCTATCCTATCCATTGCTATCACGACATAAAGGTTTACATTTAATACGTTTGAGTCGCGTTTTTGCTACTTCAAATAATTTATCCATTCGAAACCATCAGTAGCGATACACAGTGAATACCTTTCTTTCACGTTTTCTGGAGTCGCGGTGACTTTATCCTTTTCAATCAACGTTCTATCCTATCCATTGCTATCACGACATAAAGGTTTACATTTAATACGTTTGAGTCGCGTTTTTGCTACTTCAAATAATTTATCCATTCGAAATCATCAGTAGCGATACACAGTGAATACCTTTCTTTCACGTTTTCTGGAGTCGCGGCGACTTTATCCTTTTCAATCAACGTTCTATCCTATCCATTGCTATCACGACATAAAGGTTTACATTTAATACGTTTGAGTCGCGTTTTTGCTACTTCAAATAATTTATCCATTCGAAACCATCAGTAGCGATACACAGTGAATACCTTTCTTTCACGTTTTCTGGAGTCGCGGTGACTTTATCCTTTTCAATCAACGTTCTATCCTATCCATTGCTATCACGACATAAAGGTTTACATTTAATACGTTTGAGTCGCGTTTTTGCTACTTCAAATAATTTATCCATTCGAAATCATCAGTAGCGATACACAGTGAATACCTTTCTTTCACGTTTTCTGGAGTCGCGGTGACTTTATCCTTTTCAATCAACGTTCTATCCTATCCATTGCTATCACGACATAAAGGTTTACATTTAATACGTTTGAGTCGCGTTTTTGCTACTTCAAATAATTTATCCATTCGAAATCATCAGTAGCGATACACAGTGAATACCTTTCTTTCACGTTTTCTGGAGTCGCGGCGACTTTATCCTTTTCAATCAACGTTCTATCCTATCCATTGCTATCACGACATAAAGGTTTACATTTAATACGTTTGAGTCGCGTTTTTGCTACTTCAAATAATTTATCCATTCGAAACCATCAGTAGCGATACACAGTGAATACCTTTCTTTCACGTTTTCTGGAGTCGCGGTGACTTTATCCTTTTCAATCAACGTTCTATCCTATCCATTGCTATCACGACATAAAGGTTTACATTTAATACGTTTGAGTCGCGTTTTTGCTACTTCAAATAATTTATCCATTCGAAACCATCAGTAGCGATACACAGTGAATACCTTTCTTTCACGTTTTCTGGAGTCGCGGTGACTTTATCCTTTTCAATCAACGTTCTATCCTATCCATTGCTATCACGACATAAAGGTTTACATTTAATACGTTTGAGTCGCGTTTTTGCTACTTCAAATAATTTATCCATTCGAAATCATCAGTAGCGATACACAGTGAATACCTTTCTTTCACGTTTTCTGGAGTCGCGGCGACTTTATCCTTTTCAATCAACGTTCTATCCTATCCATTGCTATCACGACATAAAGGTTTACATTTAATACGTTTGAGTCGCGTTTTTGCTACTTCAAATAATTTATCCATTCGAAACCATCAGTAGCGATACACAGTGAATACCTTTCTTTCACGTTTTCTGGAGTCGCGGTGACTTTATCCTTTTCAATCAACGTTCTATCCTATCCATTGCTATCACGACATAAAGGTTTACATTTAATACGTTTGAGTCGCGTTTTTGCTACTTCAAATAATTTATCCATTCGAAATCATCAGTAGCGATACACAGTGAATACCTTTCTTTCACGTTTTCTGGAGTCGCGGTGACTTTATCCTTTTCAATCAACGTTCTATCCTATCCATTGCTATCACGACATAAAGGTTTACATTTAATACGTTTGAGTCGCGTTTTTGCTACTTCAAATAATTTATCCATTCGAAATCATCAGTAGCGATACACAGTGAATACCTTTCTTTCACGTTTTCTGGAGTCGCGGCGACTTTATCCTTTTCAATCAACGTTCTATCCTATCCATTGCTATCACGACATAAAGGTTTACATTTAATACGTTTGAGTCGCGTTTTTGCTACTTCAAATAATTTATCCATTCGAAACCATCAGTAGCGATACACAGTGAATACCTTTCTTTCACGTTTTCTGGAGTCGCGGTGACTTTATCCTTTTCAATCAACGTTCTATCCTATCCATTGCTATCACGACATAAAGGTTTACATTTAATACGTTTGAGTCGCGTTTTTGCTACTTCAAATAATTTATCCATTCGAAATCATCAGTAGCGATACACAGTGAATAGGTACCTTTCTTTCCTTTTTGCTGGATATGCGCCGTGGCTTTATCTTTTTTAATGAATGTTCTATCCAATCCGTTTCTATCGCGATATAAAAATTAACATTCAATGCATTTAAGTAACGATTTCATACATAATTATCGTTTCCAATAAAATAAAATACACAGCCGTAACTATAAAGGAAAGCCCGGGCTTCTGAGTGCCTGCAGAACATACCGGGCTTGGTATTGGTAGCCATATGTGTATATATATATATATTATGAAAAAATATTAATATTATCGCTTAAGAGAAAGCTAGGTAGCTAACACATAATATTTTTAGGAGTAGCTATGAAAGCGCTATTCAATATCAATATAATAAGTCAAGAGATATTAGCAAATAAATAAGGTAAGTATATCTCTAGGTATAGCTGCTAAGGTGCGTATTCGTATCATGTTTTATTATTTTCTTAGAAAAACGAGGTAAGTTCTTACAGAAATTATGATATTTTTGCATATTACTGTATTTCAATAAAATTAGGAAAAGTACATACATAAGTAGTATCAAAATCTATATAAATGCATTTATTTTTTATATGAGAAACAGGATAAATTTTACATCCACCGTAAACTGTTTTGTCAATTTTATGTATATGTACTAAATTATTGAATTCGTCTTGAAAATTTTCACATAGCGTTAGAATTTTAACATTCATAAGAAAACCATGTTCTTCTTTAAAAAAATATTCAATTTGAACAAATTCTCCCGTTATAAGTTGAACTGCTGTATTGTTTCGTTTGCCGTCGTTTTTACTATACAATGTTGAACAGTATTCACTTTTATTAATTATGCATTTTTTAAAGTGTCCCTTATGGTTTGCTTTTCCCAAAAATTTGATAATGTTACCGCTATCATTTGAAGTTTCAACTTTGATTGGCGAGTTATGACCATAAAATAGTGAATTACAGTAATCTCTACAAATATCACCGCCTGTTTCAAATTTAATACATTGTTTAAATTTTTGTATTTGCAGAAATTTTTTTACTACCTGTTTTTCTACTCCTTTAGGACCATTGATCTGCTGTTTAAAAATATAGATTTCACTTTCAAATGGAAATGTTGATGTAGCCCATAATGGTCCTGAATATTTGACCGAGTCAACTAAATGTAGAAGACTATGAAGATTAAAAGTTGAATAATCCCGCCCGTACAAAATTTCGAATTCTCCAATAAATCGTAGAAGGTCATATTCTGCAGTTTTTAAATCCTCCTCCGTAATGTGGACTTTCAGCAACGAATGGATACTACTAACAAGTAATGTAAAATGTTGAACAAATTTTTTGTCCAAAATTCCATTTAGAACTGGAATGGCATAAAACAACAAAAATGATTTCCATTCAGAAGCTTTAAAATTTTTAAAGTCCGACATTTTTCTTGTCAATCGATGAATCTCATTGGGAGGTTTAATTCTAATTATTCTTTCATCTATTTCTCTCTTACTTCTTAACGTAAGAGAAAATGTTTGTTTGGGAGTACACGACCACAATACCCACATATATTTTGTTACCCCCAGTAACACGCCATGCATATAGTCAACTGGAAAACCCCATACAATGTCAAAGAATGGATGAGCATTTGCCAAAACTGTGTTCCCTTTAATGCCATTAATGAATCTGTTTAAGAGAAGCGCAGTTTTAATGTCTTTTACGTGGTTTGCATGAGTCCGTTTTTCAGAATCGGTTTCTTCCAAAGGATATCGGACTGTTCCATTGACATGAACACCATTGTGAAGACACCAACTGCAGCCCTTATACCCATTAAACTGAACTCTATTTTGTAAAATCGGCCTGGCAACTGTATCAACACAAAAACAGAAAGGTACAGCTTTTAACATTATTTTTTCGTTATCAATAGTAATAAATTGAAAGGTATTAATTTTTTCAATTTCTTGTAAAAATGAAGATAAGAACAAATTTAAGGTGTTTGCTTTCGGTTCAGATTTTGTGATCCAAAAGCCGCATAAAATTATATTTCTAAATCGGTACGTTGGTGACAATTCATTAATAATAGCCTGTATGGGCCACATGGATCTTTTCGAGTTATTGAATATTGGTGCACCATCTGTATTCATATTCAAAGTAATATAATTTTTATTATGATCATTATAAATTTGTTCATACAAAATTCCGTCTTGAACATCTGATACGGATGAATAATCATTATTGGTATTATTTTCATTTTTATTAAATATTCTTTCTGATAAATCTCTACACACGTTTTTATCTGAAAACAGAAGTTTGAGTTGGTGCTCAATATTTATAGTAGTGAAGCTACAGGAACTTGAATTAACTTGGATATTTTTCTGGCAAAATTCACAGTGAATAGCTTGGGGTTTAAATTGGTCTTCGGTAGTTGATTTTAATATAAATTTACCACATTCTTCACAATAATAATGATTTGTTATTAAATGATTCGGAGGATCGAACATTTTTGCAAAACGATAGTTTGAAAAATTGAAAGATTCAAATTTGTTTCCAGACAATTGTTTTACTAGATTAAGTAATTCTAATCTTCCCAGTTGCGTTATATTAAATTTTAATGTAAATGCTTGAATCATAACTATTACATCCTTTACAGTTAATTGTGATTCTTGAAACATAATTGTTTTCATAAAAACGTTGTCGTTTTTTTTTCATCAGCTTCAGTATCAGAGACAGTATTATTAAAGTCATCATCTGAACCTAATTCTATGTCACAGGTGTTTTCTGAATTATTGTCTTTGCCGTTGTAACAAGATTCGCCGACATCCATCAATCCGTCTTTATTTATCGTTTCCTCATTTGATGAAGATATAACGGAGCACACCGCATGAGAATCCGACGACAAATACGTCTGATGATTATTATTAGGGGCCGGATTGTTTCTTCTTATAGGAATTTTCTCTAAAAATAAATAGAGTGATTATTATGATGAATTATGCTACAAGTAATTGCGCGGACAACAAAATGGAAACACCACTTTTTTTATTTTGTGAAAACGTCTTTTCCAATTTCACAATAAATTTACTTATACCTGTTTAAAATGTTTTAATTTAAACGTTTCTATTGTTAATTATTTAGAAGAAAACAAATTTAAAAGTTTTTGAGCTTCATAAATAAAACGCCCCTAATTTTATGAGATTTTTTAAATCAGTGTGACGTGAAAGACATAATCACATTGTCGAAAATTAGTAAAGAGCGAGCAATAGATTGATGTTGGTGTTTCAATTTTTTTGTCCGCAATGTACCTACATAAATTATCTAACTGAAAAATATATAACGCATTGTAACGGATCAGGCGCCATTGCGCGTAAACATATATGCGTTTTCCATATTATAACAAATATGAAGAGCAGATTTGTACTCACCTTTCGCAATTAATGCACCATTATTAATTAGCAACTTACGCCAGCGGTAATTTGTAACAACACTTACTTTTTCTTTGGAATAACTTGGGTCTAAAAAGATTTTATAACTACGACGTTTTTTGATTTTATTATCCATTGTTAAATGAGCAAATTACACTGTAAACTTTAAATGTAACTTTAATTAAACAAGGCATGCAAGCATAATTTTTTATTAAGTTGAAATATGAAAAATTTGAACGGCAATGTGCTTTATGACGCATGCGTGTCTGGCCATTGCACCCGCCAAACGTGCTCTGCAGTGCTATCATTGGCTATGCTTCTAAACCGACACCTGACTCCTGAGTTCTGGCGGTCTGCACATGGTCTCAACTGCCGTTGTCGTTCTGCGATAGATGTGTGGTTGTGTGTATCGTTCTCTGGAGGATATTAAATACTCAACACCATATAATTAATACATTATTTTCAAGAAACCTTTTTATTAGAATTGCGTGAGCGGTGTCCACGGTTAAGTTTTACCAGTAGTGGCTTCTGCTGTTTATATATTTAATTTATGCAGTGTTTCTAAAATTTCGATAATGGCCGATCACCACGAGGCATACACACACGCATACGTGTATTACATCGACACCCGAGAAAGGGACATAGTATCTCTTGATTGTGTGAAAAATTTTCAATTGGAGAGTTATAATCAGAATAAAAAATATAAAATCTTATGGAATTCAAAGGAATATGAAGGCACCGTCGTTTTTCTTGGAGGTTAGTCGATAGTAGGTGTTGGTGAAAAAAATGTTAGTGTGTTTTGTTCGTATTTTAGAATCATTTGAAGCTGTGCAAGCACGTGCTGACAGAGAGAGACCTCGGATTCCTACTTCTTCACTACTATTGTCCAACAGCAGTGAATCGGAGAGTGATGCCAAACAATCTGGCAGTAAGGTGGTACACAATACATCGGAGAAATTGCAGCTGCAACTGTCAACCAAATTAAATAGTCTAACTGAACGGTAGGTGACATAAGGGTCTTGTCCTTATTATAAATATAAATCTCTAGCAATAAGAAACGAAAAGCTGTTGATAATCGCGATGAGAAAAATGAAATGCCACCTCCAAAAAGCAGTAGAAAACCAAGTGATTTGAATAAGGAAACTGAGATATCCCTTAAAAGAAATGGCACGCCACAGGGTAGTGGTAGCAGAAATGTAAGTGGTTCCATATTCATTATTTTAGCAGTAAAACCTTGAAATATGTTTTTGCTTTTTAGTATCGGGTAGATGCAGATTTAGAAAAGGAAAATGAAGCACTAACTCCCAAAAGCAGCAGAAAAGCAAGTGATTCGAATAAGGAAACTGAGATATCCCTTAAAAGAAATGGCACGCCACAGGGTAGTGGTAGCAGAAATGTAAGTGATTCCATATTCATTATTTTAGCAGTAAAACCTTGAAATATGGTTTTGCTTTTTGTATCAGGTAGATGCAGATTTAGAAAAGGAAAATGAAGCACTAACTCCCAAAAGCAGCAGAAAAGCAAGAGACTCGAATAAGGAAAACCAGATATCCCTTAAAAGAAATGGCACGCCACAGGGTAGTGGTAGCAGAAATGTAAGTGTTCCATATTCATTATTTTAGCAGTAAAACCTTGAAATATGTTTTTGTCTTTTTAGTATTAGTTAGTTGCAGGTTTAGTTAATGTGTTTTTTTAGGATTGCTGTATTAATATTAAAAAAAAATATGGTCGACTATTACAACAACATAAACTGTTAACGGAAAAAACTGAAGGACTGGAAGCAATGTTACGAGATTCCCAAATCTTGAATGTCGAGTTACAAAAAAAAGTTATTACTGGAATGGGAACAGTACAAGGTATAAATTCAAATTAAAATGGTATTTAGTAGTTACATAAGATTTACTTAACAGAAACTCTTGAGCGTTTGATCAATAGGCCAATGGCAGTAGCACATAATGAACAATTGGAGTACCCCCCGGTAGCCTTTAAAAGGTTATCTGATAATCAAGTAAGTTCATTTTTACAATGTTAGTGGATGGAACAAAGCTGTATGTGTCATTAAATTAATTAATTTTGGTTATATATTGGAAATCCATACTCGGAGAAGTAGTATTGTTTAAATTAAAGAAAGATGGAGACTGAGAGTTTTTTCTTTAATTTAATTTTGGTTGTTGAGAGCCCTAAACACTAACTCTGAATGTACTTAAAAGTAAATATTATATTGTAATCAAGTTTCATACACAGGTTCATATCGGACGAGATATGTGGATCTCTAGCCAAGTTTACGATTCAATATTAATTAGTAGTCGAAGTGCATCATTATTTGTCAAAAACATGGCAGTTGCCGTTTTTGGAATTGAAATGTTAAAAAAATCCACAGTTAAAGGAAAGGTTTCCAATCGTATGAAAAAACAAGGTGCCATTCCACGACCTCCATTGGATCATTCAAAAGTTTTAGCAATAGAAGGTACATTTAAATGTTTTTTTTAAACAATGCCATTTAGTTGTACTGGTTTTATAGATATTTTTCGGCATTGGTTAGAGGAGAAGCAGAGACTACCGTCGACTGAAATTAATTATCTAGCCTCGCTCGTACCAACGTACATAGCAAAAAAAATTTCTCAGCTTAATGCCACGCCAAAACCTAAACTTACTGTAAATTATCAAAGAAGTCAAATATTGCAAAATGATGGTAAGTTAAAACATATTTTTGTTAATGTAGGTAAAACTCTTAAAAGTTTTTAATGCCGTGTTTTTAAACACTTTATTTTCAGAAGGAACATTTGACTTTGATTCTTCCGAAATTACAAACGCTACCGAAGAAAATGATTTAAATGATAATATATATTATGAAGATAATGAGTCCGATGAGACCGATGTTAACAAATCTTCGAAATCTTCTGATGCTGATGATTATGAGTCAGATTAGGTTTCTTTTCTGATGCACATAATGCAGTCCAGATAATTTTTTTTTTTAATATGTTTTTGTGAGTTCCTATTATTTTTTTATTTTTTTATAACATATGTAAAACATTATTATGGTTGCTAGTACCTTATTTTTTCTTAAATATATATGATTTTAATAATTTATTGTGATTCACATTATTGATGTAAAGCTAGACTTCTATTAAGGCCAGTTTCAAATATTGCAATATGAGTGGTAAAGTTCGCTCGCAACTCGCTTCAAACGAATACTTTGTTCACAATATAAAAACTAAAAACAAGGATAAAAAGCATAAGGAGTCCATTGGATATACGTGGATAAGGGACAATAGTGTAAATGAGTTAAACACAATAACAGAAAAGAAATACTTATTGTGGAGTACGTATTAAATAATTTACTATAGTGTGATTGCCGAGAACATATGTGCACGTCGCACACTAGAATTATTAAAAATTAGTGTTTCCACCGACGGTTTATTAAACAAAATTCTGAACTTGCTTAACTGCAACCTGTTTGCCATAAAGTTGGTAATAAAATTATTTGAATTTAATAACAATGAATGCTATGTTTAAGAGTAGAACAAGAAAGGAATGGTAAGTAAAATAACGTATTAAAAGTATTTAAATATTTGTTCACAATCATGATTTAAAATGAATTACAATTAAATATAATTACAAAGATATCAGAGGATAAAAATGAATGCTATGTTTACGAGTAGAACAAGAAAGGAATGGTAAGTAAAATAACGCATTTAAAGAATTTAAAAAGATCTCCATAATCATGATTTAAAATGAATCAAAATCAAATCTAAAAACAAAGATATTGCAGGATAACAATTAATACTATGTTTAATAGTAGAACAAGATAGAAATGGTACGTACAATAACGCATTTAAAAGTATTTAAATATTTGTCCATAATCATGATTTAAAATGAATTAAAAAGCAACATACCTGCCATGAATACGTGTATAAATAAAATAAAATCAGAACAAAAGACAGTAAAATATTAAAAATATGAGTACGCTAAAAGAATGGACTGAAAAAGGAATTGAGTACAAAAATGTGTATTAATAGTTATTTAATATTTTAACTGCAATGTGATTTAAAGTGGATTGATTAAAAACTAATCTCATATTATCTCTAAAGCTGGTTTCAAAAACGATATTAAAATGGATAGAATTTTGTTTTATCCATTCCTATCCAAAGTTTTTTAAAGGGTCAAATGCGTTTTGTTGAATCTCGTCCCAGGCAAATTTAACAGAAGGTTTTGTAACGTCATACAATGGTTTGGCTATTCTGGCATAATTTTCTATATGTTTTCTATAATAATTACACATTCCTAGGAATGATTGTACTTTTTTAGGTGTTTTTGGTGTGGGAAATTTCGTTATAGCTGCTATTTTGGTACTATCTGGCAAAATGCCTTGTGCATTTACTGTATGACCGAGAATAGTTAATTCCGTTTGTGCGTAACTGCATTTAGTAGGTTTTAATGATAATTTATGATACCGTAATTTCTCGAAAGCATGTTGTAAACGAATCAAATGTTCTTCAAATGTTTTAGAAAAAATTATAATGTCATCCATGTATATAAGTAATTCTTTAAATTTTAGATCTGCAAAGACTTTATCTGCCATGTTTTGAAATGTTCGAGGCGCATTTGTTAAACCAAAACTCATTACATTAAATTCGTACAGTCCATCTGGTGAAATAAACGCAGTTTTTTCCTTATCACTTTCTTTGACATTAATTTGAAAATATCCGCTAAACATGTCAAGGGATGAAAAGTAACGACTCCCTCTTAGATAACTGATTATATCGTCTATGAGAGGAAGGGGATAACTAAATTTTTTCGTGACTCCGTTTAATTTTCGATAATCAATACAAAATCTAATAGTATTATCTTTCTTTTTAACGAGGACTATTGGAGATGCCCATCCACTTTGTGATTCCCGAATTATGTTGTATTTAAGCATGTCATCTATCTGTTCCTGAATAATCTGTCTCTCTTTATGGGACACTCTGTATGGTCGTGATGTAATTGGTTCCGCGTTCTCAACTATTATTTCATGTTCTACTAAATTAGTTGTTCCCATTTCGGAGAAATTGGTTGCAAAAATATCCTGGTATTCATCTATTAATTTTTGTAGTTGTTCTCTCTGAGTCGTTGTTAAAGTAGGGTTTATGTTGTTTTTACTTTGGTTAGGGTTTTCACAAACATCAAGAGTTGCTAATAAATTCAAATCGCCAAGTATTTCAAGATACGCTAATGTAGTTCCCGCCAGTAAACGTATTTTATTTAAATTGTTGGATTGTATTGTAATTTTCCAATCCTTTGTATTAATTTGATCAATATTAGTTACAATTAATTTATGCTTAGACAAGAGAACTTCTTGTAAGCATATTTTATAGGAATTAAGGGACAACTTGTCAATATTGTGTAATCGTAAGTCTACAGTAGTAATTGCGCTTGGTAGAATTTCTATATCGTTAATTAAGCGTAATTTTCCCCGAACGTTTTGTTCATATGGTATATCAATGTTGTCTAAAAAGTTTCTAGGTTTATAAAATAAATTTGAGGAATTTGTCCAAAGGTCCCTGATATTTGTTTTATGCATTTTGGTTGTAATTGGTTGTGCTGTGGTAGTATTAAGTGTAATAGTATGATTGTGAAAATTAATTATACTTTTATGTTCTAGTAAAAATTTCATTCCGAGGATCAATGGTCTAGGAGAAGATTCGATTACTAATGCCGAAATTGTGGTTTTCCAATTTAGAATGGTTAAATTTACAAACGATGATCCTAAGATTGACAATTTATGATTATCCACCGTTGATAAAAATGAAATAGGACTAGGCTGTATTACTGTATGTACAAAATTTTGAGTTATTACGTTTTCTACAGCACCTGTATCTATTATAATTTCTACTTCCTTGTTATCAATATACCCTACTATCAATAAAACTTGTAATTTATTATGAAAATCAGGGAGCCTTTGATCAGTATATAGGACAGCTGGTAGGCTCAGTGCTTGCGCTGTCCTGTTCCGTTTCCCGAAGAATTAGGTGGAACGTACTTGTTACGGTTAGTTGCTCTACCCCACGTATTTGTACTGGATGGGTAACGTGTTGGTTGACTTTGTCGCGAATTGGTATATGTCGAATTATTTTGTCTTATCATGCATACACTGATAGTATGTCCTGGTTTATTACAATAAAAACAGATTGGCCGCCCGTCTGAAGTACGTGTTGACCGATAGTTATTAAATTGTCCTCTTCGATAAGTATTGCTGTTGCGTTGATTACCTTGATTATAACAAGTTGTTTTATTAAAAGTTCCGGTACTGCTTGTCGCGTTAATATTTAAAACGGGAGTTTCCGTTTTTTCGAGCTTAGCCAAGCTCTCGCGTTTTTTAGCATCACTTATTTTAAGTACTAATCGTTTGAGCTTTTCCAAGTTCATATTATCCTCAGCTAATACCGAAAATTGATACTGGTATGAGGGATGTAAGCCGCATTCGAAATAATCAATTATTTCCGATTCAGGCATGTTTTCATCTAAATTATAACACACATCTAGGATTTCATAAAAGAAACTGTTAATGTCTTCAAATTCCCCTTGTTTACGTGATCGTAATTTAAATTTTGTTTCGCGATTAATCGCAGCTCCTGCGTATTCTCTTAAAAAGTAAGTTTTAACATCTTCCCATTTGAAATCTTTGTGAGAGGGATTAGTAATAAATTTTTCGTACCATATTGCTGCAGGTCCCATCAAAAATGATCCGAAAAAACAAATCTTATTTGCGTCTGCCCAAGAATTTACAGCAGCGGCCCTTTCGTATGATTTTAAAAATTTTGCAGGATTTTTATCCTTAACCGGATTAAAAATTTCGGGGCTCATGAATTTAGGTAATGTTGGGGTTGCTGGTGTCACGAATGCATCGGAAATTGTTACGTTTGCCATTGTTGCAATATTATTTTCAACCGATTTAAAGAGATTTTTATTTAATATGACTGGTTCTATAAAATTTGGTACTTGGGTTTCGTTTTCAGGTGAATTAGACCCTGAAGAATTTCCAAATACTGTTTCTGGTGTTGCTAAATCAATAATGTGTTGCTGATCGGAAACAGCTACGTTTGACAAGGACTTTTCTTTGTATTTTTCCGTATTTCGTAATTCTAAATTCTTAGACCTCGTAACCGGCGGTGATCGTAAAGTCATAACCCGTGAACGAAAAACTTCAGTTGGGGGAGATTTAAGTGTATCTTCATATTCAAAAAATGAGCTAGATATATTAAATACTTCGGAACTAGTATATTTCGGTTTAAAATTGGCTATATGCTCTGGAAGAGCTGTTGAAGTTGATTGATCAGTTTCAATTGTCTTTTTTGGTACAAAGGGTTTCCTACTTAGTTTATGCTTAACATGTTCAGATCCAGACATCGTACAGGGACTTATAGCCCATTTTGAAATATTTAATTTTATTTAAGAGTATAATATTTCAAAATGATAAACGGCAACCTCCACCAAATGTCACGTTGTAATTTGTGACTAGTCTGGATTCAAACACGTCTTTCATTTAGTATAATTATATTTAAGTCAAAGTTACAATAATGAATAAATGCACCATCAAGGTGAGCTTACATAAGAATAACTAGAAGCACCAATCGGACCATGGTTGGCTGAAGTCTTGTTGTAGTCTTCGATCTTCTATGTAGAGTTCGAACCCCGGCCAGGCCTGGCTTGGAGTACTAGTTGATAGAGTGTTTTCTTGACTTCTGGTTTGATCACACTGACTCGAATGGAAATATCTTGTGCTTTTATACTAATTTGCATATCCAAATAAGGAATATGACCATGAATACACGTGGAGCACCAGATTTCATAAGAAACCTTGATGAGTTGAGTCAACAGAATTGCACAATTGTGTCCGAGAATAATCTATACTTAGATGTAACAAGAATATGTTGAACAAACCTTGAAGTTATGTGTTTTACTTAGATAATTACAATAATCATTCTTTTTACTTTAATAAGTATTTCAAATACTTCATGACAATATAAAATAGTATAGTAATAGAAAGTAATTTACCTGACCACTATTTACACACTGCTTGGACTGTAATTGCAATTCATCATCAGATCCATTATCTTCATAGACATCGTGACTCTCATTGGCCACGTCATATTCGGAATCGCTTTCATCCAGAAGCGACTGCAAATACACCTGTTGCTCCTCATATCTCATACTATAAATAAATATAGAAGTATTTAAAAAGCGCAATCTTACTAAAGGAAAACAATTACCGTTTGAATTCTGCACTAGACACTTCTTTTCTGTTGTCCATTTTTAACAATAACACGGGCTAGGCGCTCAGTCACAACACACGCAACAACTGAACTATTTCCGCAACGAAGCTTATTCCTCATTCGGTTTGATCGCGCATGCGCAATCCAAACTGAACCCTACTGGTAAAAATTTACTTGGAAACAGCTACAGACAACTGCTGAACACGCTATTTAATATAAGTGCAAACAAAGGCTTAATAATTATGTAAAGGTACACGTGTACCTATCCGTGTGTTAGCAAATAAACTTTTATCCGTGTACACAAGGGTTAATATCTTCGGCTGACAATCTTTAACATTACTAATTTTAGAAATATCCAAATAGGAGTATTTCTTTGAAAGTCTGTCAATATCTGTTGTCTGCGCAGGCAATGACAATCCTTTGATTGTACGTACATGTCTCAAATAATAGTTTTTATCTTTAACACTGCTGGCTCTAATCTTCAAACTAACTAGTTTTGAATCACTTTGATTGTTGATTTCATTATTGGTCCACTGTACGCATAATGGATATGTTGGTCCGTCCAGGCCAAGTTTATCAGCGAGTGAACAATCTATTAATGTTACCGTCGAGGCATCATCTAGCAGGGCGTACGTGTCAATACTCCCTGCGTTTCCTTGTACTGTAACAGGCAACACTTTTAGTAGTACTCTGTGTACTTCATCATTCTTATCAACATTGTGAGTTAAACTAACTGTCTCTTTGTGCAATAAACGATGATGTGGTCTGTAACAATTGTTAATGCCGCAAACTTTTTTTCTGTAACATTGTTTAACACCATGTCTGGGTAGAAGGCAGGAAAAGCAATAATGGCTAGAAGTTACAAATTCCCATCTCTTGTCAGGAGTTAATGCTAAGAACTTAGGGCATTTAGTCAGTTCGTGACTATTGTCCGTACAGAAAGCACAATTTTCATTTTTATATGTCGTAATCTTTGATGTCGAAGTCCCAAGAGTAGTTAAAGTAGAATCCTTTTTAATTTTAGTCGCAATTTTATATTTGTCACTGTCATTATTGACACTTTTATGAATGAGAAGGTGACTAGCTGTATCAGCCTTGTCATCAAGCCACACTTGAAATTCTATTAATTTTGACTGACAGTTTTTTAAATTCTTAACATTTTCAATCCAAACCATTTGAAGACATAAAGGTAATTTTCCAACTAGTTCTTGTAGTAAAATTGGATTGGAAAGATGATCGGTTTCGTTAAGAGTTTGAAGTGTATATATTAAATTTCTTACAGCGTCTGAAAAGCCAACAAGATTGTCTAACTTGTTTTCTTTCACATAAGGAATTTTCCTGACATTGTCTAATAATATAGTTATAATGTGTTGTGGTCTGCCAAATCGTCTTCTGAGTGTGTCTATAACTCTGTCTACATTTTGTGGTAAGATCAATAGAGACTGTACCACCTCTTTGGCCTTACCTTTCAGGCATTTTTGAAGTCTAATCTGATTTTCATTCTTAGATAAGTCACAGAAAGTTGTAGTACTATTACATTGTGCAATAAAATTAGGCCATTCAGTTGGTTCACCACTGAATATAGGCCGATCTTTTGAGATAGCTTGTCTTGAATTCAATTTTGTTAAATTGTGCTGATTACCACTGACCTGGATCGGTGAGGAGAAGTAATCTTGTTGAATTGGCGGCAATGTAGTTAGTGGTACATCATGTTTCACGTCTTTACTTTGAAACTGACAGTTATATGTACCAGCTTGACAATTAAGATCCTCTTCAGGTAGTGCTGTCTGCAAAATCAGGTTTTGTCCATTAACCCAATGTTCTACCCTAGATACTTGGCTACATGATTTGTTATCATCTAATTCCACACTTTTCCCCTGATTGCTTTCGCACATTTCATTTATAGAAAGTCTTTTGAATTCCAACTCCTTCAAAATTAACTGTTTTCTTTTTTCAGCTTGTTTATTTCGGAGCTCTCTACGTTCCTGCTCTTCCTCAATTATAGTAACTTGTTTCATCGCTTCTAGTTCCGCTACCTTTAACTTTATTTTAATTATGCTACTAGAAGTTGTACCAGCTCTTGAAGATTTTGTTTTCTGACTTGTATTATTCAACCATATTTCAGAAGATTTTGCTAACTGAACAAAAGATTTTGCTGATAATACTTCAGCTGTCAAATCTTTGTCGTCTGTTCTGTCTTTTTCAGCTATCCCCTTTTCTGCAAGTCGCATGCTGTAACGTGGTTTTTCTGACATTGTTACCCAAGTGCTGTTCTATAGGCTTCGAAGGACCATGTTTTTACCTTAAAACATTTACATTAAATATAATCCGGCTCGAAGGACCATGTTTTTACCTTAAAACATTTACATTAAATATAATCCGACTTCTAAGTACCGAAATTGTAATAAGGAGTCGTCTATAACTTTTTATATCAAAAAATATTTTATTAATTTTTGTCTCGTTCTTTTTTACATAGTTTATTATGACAACACTCAAATATAACAAAAACTCTTCATTACTTGATTATTTATTTTAAAAACTTGTATCACAGCAACATACTTCCCCCAGTAATTGTTGTTAGGAAAACAATTACTCATTCGTTGCTGCTCACGTTCAACACACAGAGTTTGGATACGGAACGTCTATAAATGGTTCCTGTTGCAGTTTTAACGTCAGCAACTCGAATACGTCCATCCTTACCAGGATACGTGAATATCACCATACCTTTTTGCCATGTATTACGAGGACCGTCGGAGTTAACGATTACAACTACGTCTCCTACTTCTAATTTTCTTTTTTCTTTGTACCATTTCGTCCTATTTAGGAGAATAGGAAGATACTCTCGAGTCCACCGCTTCCAAAACATGTCTGTTAAACGTTGTGCTGCTCTCCATTTTGACATTAAATTTAAATCATCGTCGTCAGTATTAGTACAAGGAGGTGCTACGTATGATTGTCCAATTAGAAAATGATTTGGGGTCAATACTTCTGCGTCTGTGGAATCTAATGATACGTGTGTTAATGGCCGGCTGTTAAGAATGTTTTCACATTCAGTCAAAGCAGTTCGTAGAATATACTCCTGAGGGAATCTCTCTTTCAATACTTCCGCTAGACTTTTCTTTATAGATTTTATTAAACGTTCCCATGAACCGCCCATGTGTGGTGCATATGGCGGGTTGAAATGCCATTTAGTATTGTTCATTGCGCACGTTCTAGTAATTTCGTCTTGGTTGAGGTTTCGGAGTGCCTGTTGAAATTCTTGTTCTGCTCCTTTAAAATTTGTTCCATTATCTGAAAATATTTCCTGTGAAAATCCTCGTCGACATCCAAATTGTCTATAAACACAAATGAAACCATTTGTTGACAAGTCGTGAGCCAGTTCAATATGTACGGCTCGTGTAGCCATGCACGTAAAGATAACACCATACCTTTTTTCATGACTACGTTTTACTGTTACAATTATAGGTCCGAAGTAGTCAACGCCTGTTCTAATAAATGCTCTTATTGTCGGCTCGATACGACATGCTGGTAGTTGTCCCATAATTGGTTGTTCGGGACGAGCTGTCCGATTTTTACACTTTTGGCATTTTGCCCAAATCCTTCTTACAGCTTGTCTGACTTTCAAAACCCAAAATTTTTTTCGTAAGTTATTTATCACTATTTCTTGTCCATGATGATTTACTTTTTCGTGGTAATAATGTAGCAATAATTCCGTAATTTTGTGCTTTGAATCAAGAATTATTGGTTTCCTCGTATATTCATTTAACCATACAGCATTGTTCAGTCTACCATCAAGTCGAAGTAAATCACTTCCATCAAGTTCACAAGTTAGTGTGTACAGTCGGCTTGATTTTGATAAATTTTTATTTTCTTTTAACAGCTTTATCTCTGTGAAGAATGAATCAGTTTGCACTTTTCTAAATAAAAGTACTTCTGCGTCTGTGATTTCTTGTGGCTGTAATTCTAAAGAAATGCTATAATTTTGATGTTCCTTTCTACATCTTTTTAAGAAGCGTAACATCCACGCAGTTGTCCTTAATAATCTTGTCCATTTGGAGAATCTTTGAGGGTCTGGAACTACCAAATAATTTATTTCTGTCACTGAATACACCAAATCGTTTTTTAGTTCTAAAATGTTGGGTTCAAATTCTTTCTTGTGAAGATCACATTCTTGTGGCCATTTGTCTGGTGAATTTAATAAAAATTCTGGTCCATTTAACCATCTACTATTAGAGGAAAAGTCAACATTTTTTGTTCGTTTAGTTCCTTCATCAGCAACATTATCTTTTGAAGAAACATGTTTCCATTCTTCAGTGTTTGTTAATTCTTGTATTTCGCCTAGTCTCTGTGCAACAAATACTTTAAATCTGCGTGCCTCAGATCGAATCCACTGTAAAACGGTTTTCGAATCTGTCCAGTAAAAAAAATTTGTTATTGGAATGTTCAATTCTGTTTTAATCATGTAGTCCAGTCTTGCGCCCATCAGTGCTGCTTGTAATTCAAGTCTTGGGATAGAAACGGGTTTTAGTGGAGCAACTATAGCTTTTGCAATTACAAAATAAGTTTGTACTTGGTCATTATGCTGCCACCGTAAATATTCTACTGCCGCATATGCATTTTCCGAAGCATCGCAAAATATATGCATTTGTATGACGCTAGTTTTTATATTCAACGTCGAATATTGTCTCTTCAAATGAAAATTATTTATATTTTTCATATCTTCTAACCACAACTGCCATTTTTCATTTAAGTTGTCTGTTATTTCGTCGTCCCAGTCTAATTTTCTGCTCCAAATTTCTTGTAGTAAAATTTTTCCTTGTATAATGAAATTTGCTAATAATCCTAAAAGGTCAAAAATTGACAAACAAACGCTTTCAATAGACTGCGATGCACAGAAAGGAAAATGGACAAGGATTCAACGTATGCTAAGGCATATTCCGAGAAAATGGAAGATTTTATCAATATAGGTTACATACGAAAAATTACCGAAGAGAAAGCAGTCGAAGACAATTCAAAAACGTGGTATCTACCCCACTTTGGAGTTATTAATCCGAACAAGCCCAAGAAAATTAGAATTGTTTTTGATGCTGCTGCTAAGTCAAATAATGTTGCCTTGAATGACTTCTTGTTAACAGGTCCTGATTTATATAATTCTTTGCATACCATCTTACTTAATTTTAGAATTAAAAAGATCGCCTTTGTTGCAGACATCAAAGAGTTGTTTTTACAAGTTAAGGTAAGACAAGAAGACAGATGTTCTCAACGACTTTTATGGCGTGGAATGGATCGTAATAGAGACCCACAAATATATGAAATACAAGTTGTTTTCTTTGGATCAACTTCTGGCCCCTGTTTAGCCCAGGAAGCTAAGAACAGAAATGCTCAGCACTTTGCAAATGAATATCCAGAAGCAGCAATGGCAATAATAAAACAGCACTATATGGACGACTATCTAGGGGGGGCTGACAGCGAGGTAGACGCTATTCGACTTATTAATGACGTGATACACGTACACAGTCGTGGTGGATTTGTTATATGTAATTGGATTTCAACCTCAAAAACTGTTCTTGAACATATTGACAGTAAACTGACTGCAGTTGGAGAGAAAAACATCAACAAAAATTCTGAAGATACCGCTGAAAGAATTTTAGGATTGTGGTAGAATCCAAACACGGACAGTTATACGTATCAAACTAAGTTTCATAAAATAAGTAAAGCTATTCTTGAAAACCAACGACGACCAACGAAACGCGAAGTTTTAAAAATAGTAATGTCAATTTTTGACCCTTTAGGATTTTTAGCAAATTTCATTATAGAAGGAAAAATTTTACTACAAGAAATTTGGAGCAGAAAATTAGACTGGGACGACGAAATAACAGATAACTTAAATGAAAAATGGCAGTTGTGGTTAGAAGATATGAAAAATATAAATAATTTTCATTTGAAGAGACAATATTCGACGTTGAATATAAAAACTAGCGTCATACAAATGCATATATTTTGCGATGCTTCGGAAAATGCATATGCGGCAGTAGCATATTTACGGTGGCAGCATAATGACCAAGTACAAACTTCTTATGTAATTGCAAAAGCTAGAGTTGCTCCACTAAAACCCGTTTCTATCCCAAGACTTGAATTACAAGCAGCACTGATGGGCGCAAGACTGGGCTACATGATTAAAACAGAATTGAACATTCCAATAACAAATTCTTTTTACTGGACAGATTCAAAAACCGTTTTACAGTGGATTCGATCTTAGGCACGCAGATTTAAAGTATTTGTTGCACAGAGACTAGGCGAAATACAAGAATTAACAAACACTGAAGAATGGAAACATGTCTCTTCAAAAGATAATGTTGCTGATGAAGGAACTAAACGAACAAAAAATGTTGACTTTTCCTCTAATAGTAGATGGTTAAATGGACCAGAATTTTTATTAAATTCACCAGACAAATCACCACAAGAATGTGATCTTCACAAGAAAGAATTTGACCCCAACATTTTAGAACTAAAAAACGATTTTGTGTATTCAGTGACAGAAATAAATTATTTGGTAGTTCCAGACCCTCAAAGATTCTCCAAATGGACAAGATTATTAAGGACAACAGCGTGGATGTTACGCTTCTTAAAAAGATGTAGAAAGGAACATCAAAATTATAGCATTTCTTTAGAATTACAGCCACAAGAAATCACAGACGCAGAAGTACTTTTATTTAGAAAAGTGCAAACTGATTCATTCTTCACAGAGATAAAGCTGTTAAAAGAAAATAAAAATTTATCAAAATCAAGCCGACTGTACACACTAACTTGTGAACTTGATGGAAGTGATTTACTTCGACTTGATGGTAGACTGAACAATGCTGTATGGTTAAATGAATATACGAGGAAACCAATAATTCTTGATTCAAAGCACAAAATTACGGAATTATTGCTACATTATTACCACGAAAAAGTAAATCATCATGGACAAGAAATAGTGATAAATAACTTACGAAAAAAATTTTGGGTTTTGAAAGTCAGACAAGCTGTAAGAAGGATTTGGGCAAAATGCCAAAAGTGTAAAAATCGGACAGCTCGTACCGAACAACCAATTATGGGACAACTACCAGCATCTCGTATCGAGCCGACAATAAGAGCATTCATTAGAACAGGCGTTGACTACTTTGGACCTATAATTGTAACAGTAAAACGTAGTCATGAAAAAAGGTATGGTGTTATCTTTACGTGCATGGATACACGAGCCGTACATATTGAACTGGCTCACGACTTGTCAACAAATGGTTTCATTTGTGTTTATAGCCAATTGGGATGTCGACGAGGATTTCCACAGGAAATATTTTCAGATAATGGAACAAATTTTAAAGGGGCAGAACAAAAATTACAACAGGCACTCCGAAACCTCAACCAAGACGAAATTACTCGAACGTGCACAATGAACAATACTAAATGGCATTTCAACCCGCCATATACACCACACATGGGCGGTTCATGGGAACGTTTAATAAAATCTGTAAAGAAAGTCTAGCGGAAGTATTGAAAGAGAGATTCCCTCAGGAGTATATTCTACGAACTGCTTTGACTGAATGTGAAAACATTCTTAACAGCCGGCCATTAACACACCTATCATTAGATTCCACAGACGCAGAAATATTGACCCCAAATCATTTTATTGGACAATCATACGTAGCACCTCCTTGTACTAATACTGACGACGATGATTTAAATTTAATGTCAAAATGGAGAGCAGCACAACGTTTAACAGACATGTTTTGGAAGCGGTGGACTCGAGAGTATCTTCCTATTCCCCTAAATAGGACGAAATGGTACAAAAAAAAAAGAAAATTAGAAGTAGGGGACGTAGTTGTAATCGTTAACTCTGACGGTCCTCGTAATACATGGCAAAAAGGTATGGTGATATTCACGTATCCTGGTAAGGATGGACGTATTCGAGTTGCTGACGTTGAAACTGCAGCAGGAATCATTTATAGACGTTCCGTATCCAAACTCTGTGTGTTGAACGTGAGCAGCAACGAATGAGTAATTGTTTTCCTAACAACAATTACTGGGGGAAGTATGTTGCTGTGATACAATTTTTTAAAATAAATAATCAAGTAATGAAGAGTTTTTGTTATATTTGAGTGTTGTCATAATAAACTATGTAAAAAAGAACGAGACAAAAATTAATAAAATATTTTTTGATATAAAAAGTTATAGACGACTCCTTATTACAATTTCGGTACTTAGAAGCCGGATTATATTTAATGTAAATGTTTTAAGGTAAAAACAGCTGTGATATACTGGGGTCAACAGGTATTATTATAATAAAACAATAAAATGGTCAATCCGATCTTGGGGTTGTTTTGCGAGAGGCTTCTGTTGAGTGCAAAATCGTCAACACGGTGTTTTTACGTGTGGTTGTCTTCAATGATCAGGTTCTAATGATTTAATCGGCCTGTTTAACTTCCTACATTCTGGAAATAAGTTTTCATGTAGTTTAATTAAGAATAGAATAGAAATGTGTTAGTATTGGTTAAATTACGTTTTTTGTTAGTATAATAAGTTGTTTGAGGTCTTACGAGAATGTGTTCGTATGCCATTGTTTTATGTGTTGTTTGGACTCAAATTAGAATATTGAAAAAACATCATGTGAATAATTTTCCATATGGGTCTAGTAGTAGAAAGGTCACTATGGGCCTAGAAATTTCATTAAACATTCATTTTTTTTATATTTACCTCATGATAAATTTGTAGGTTAAGTTGGTTAATTTTATTTGTAAAGATTTTGTATAAAGTTAAGATAAAATAAGATTGTTAGAATAAGAATTTAGCTAATTATTTACAGGGTTGGGAATTTTGAACAAAGAAAGATTTAAATTAAAAGGGTTTTAAAAAAGTCAACGATTTTGAAACTTGGAAGTATATCAAGTTTGGTATCAAAATTTAATGCATGCGAAGGGCTTTATGAATATGAAAGTGGAAATGGGAAAGCTGGAAAACTCACGAGTTACAGCGATTTTCTCCAAATCAAAGTATTTTGGAGAGTTGGTTGAGTCCTTGCATTTCATTGTGTAAGCCCCGAAATAAGGCCGTGGAGTCCCTGAAAGTTGGTTTGGGACCCCAGAAATAAGCCTATTTTGTAAAACCATGAAAGGGTTGTAGCCAGAAGAGGGGTTGTCTTAGCTGGTCTTGTCTTGTCGAAGCTGGTCTTGCAAGTTTGCCTGTGCAGTGAAGACGTTCCATCGAGTTATTTTACCATTCATTTATAAGTAGATATTTGCCTTAAAGTTTTTACAAGTTTAAAATAAAGAAGATAAATATGGTACTAATATGGTATAAAAAATTAATTAAGTGACTTCGTTCCGCCATTTTGACAACAATTTACTAGAGTAATACCTGCGCAGTCAGTTTCAACAATCGAGTTCAACATACAGGAAGAGTCAAGAGAAATATACAAGGTAGAGTAAAATTAATGGGATTCAAATAGGGACAGATAGGGCTAGTTATAAAAGTATTTTAGTATTAGTATTGTAGTAATTTTTTTTAGATTATATTCAATTTTTATTTTGTACATTTGTTTATTTTGTTTTGTGTTATTATAAGGAGCGTAAGAAAAAACTATATTGGGAACCCATGTTGGAGGTTTGCGTTTTGGACAGACCTCTGTAAAAACCGCCCCGAGGTTTAAGAGTTTAGGTTGTATAACACAGCAATACATTAAAACAAGATTGGAATTAAAACATTTAAGAGCAATGGTTCTATAATCGGCGATGCCAGATCATTATCCTGTTATACTGAGCATACAACAAAAAGAGGGGGAGAAGAGAAACAGTTCAAAATCTGCTAGCGTCACAAATATTGAAGAACTGAAGAGAAACATAGAGCTGGAACAATGGACTAGCACCTTGCACAGCAATGAAGTAAATGAGGGCCTTACGTTATTTGTTCAAACGCTCAAAGATCATATAAATAAAACCACAGTAACAAAAAACCGAAGAATAACAAAGAAACGTACCCCGTGGATCACAATGGGAATCATGGAGTCAATAAACAAAAGGGACAAACTTTTCCATGAAGCAAGAAGTAATCCAAACAATACCCTACTACAAAATAGGTACAAAGGTTATAGAAACTACTTAAATCAACTAATAAAAAAAACCAAACAAGATTATTACAGGAACAAGGTAAGAGAAGCAGAAAGTGCAACAGATATATGGAACACAATTAAAACGTGTATTAATAAAATTCGTTCGTTGACTGTGCTACAGGTTAGATGTTATGACGTGTAGTGCTTGTAATAGCAATGATACCGTTCCAAAAGTTTCATGTGGTAAATGCAATAATGAGTTTCATGTCAGATGTGCAAAGAAGAAGTACAAACTTAAAGATAGTGATTTTGAAAACTTCCAATGCTGCATTGGTGCATCAAACGCTTTGGATACAGAAATGGAAGTTTCAAAAGCTGAAAATAAGTTATTGAGAGATATAGTAAAAGATAAGGATACCATAATTAATGCTCTTCAGGAACAAATTGGTCTGCTAAAAACTCAATTGGTTATAAACTCCAACACTAAGCAGGTAGATAGAGGTGACCTTACTATTCGTGGAGCGCTGCAACGGGATATAAGTTATGCAGGTGTTGTTAGTAAGGGTGATAACACAGTTATAATAAAACCCAAAGGTAAGCAACAAAGTAATGTGGCCAAAGAAGATTTAAAAAACGCTGTCAATCTAAATGAAATCAATGTTAAGTTCTCGAGAGTTGTGACGGCTAAAGATGGTGGTTTAGTTATCAGTTGTGATAAAAAAGAACAAGTCGAAAAATTCAAGAATGAAGCAGAAGCTAAATTAGGTGGGAAATACAAAATTAGCATAGCGAAGCCATTTAAGCCTAGATTAAAAGTAGTTGGTATTGAAGAGGAGTTGGATGAGCGAGAATTAACAGATGCTATAATTAATCAAAACAGTTTTGTAAGTCAAGATGCGAAATTGAAATTGATTACAATTAAAAGGCTGTCAAATAAGGTCAACAAGTGGTTTGCTATCCTTGAATGTGATGCAGCAACGTTTAGGAGCTGCATCGATAGTGGAGCGCTATGTGTAAATTATGCAGGATGTGCTGTTTATGAATACGTAAATCTTAAACGTTGTTTTAAATGTGCTGGGTTTAATCACTTTGCGAAAGAATGTACAAAGGAAGAGGTATGTTTAAAATGTGGAAGTGATAATCATACGGCAGACGATTGCAAAAACAATATAAAAAGTTGTCCAAATTGTTTAGTCAAATAAGAATTTTGGATTAAAATTGAATGTTAATCATTCTCCTTTTAACAATAATTATTGCTGTCAAGTTTTACAAAAGAAACTTGAAGTGGAAAGGCAGAAAATCTGTTACCATTCCGATCAATAGCAATTACTGCAAGAATCTGAAAATAAAGTTGGTAATTATGATAAAGCATATGTAAGTCCACCACTTGATGTGCAGAGCAGGCATTGTAATCTACGAATTTACTATCAAAATGCAAGGAGTTTAAGAAGGAAGACACGGCAATTTTATCTGAATGTGATAGCTGAGAGTTTTGATATTATTATGATCAGTGAAACGTGGCTTATTGAAGGTATAGGTGATAGGGAATTATTTGATGAAAGATATACAGTTTTTCGAGCTGACCGAACTGAAGAACAATCCGGGAAAGAACTAGGAGGTGGAGCATTGATAGCTGTGAAGAGGATATATCATTCAGTTCAAGTATCATCTGAAGACTTGAAAATTGAAAGTGTAAGTGCGGTAGTGGTTATTTTAGGAGAAAAATACTTAATTAAATGTGTCTATGTACCACCGCGAACTAAATCGGAGGATTTTACAAATTTTCTTGACACTATCGACGGGCAGCGGAGAGATGTAAGTAACTTATTAATTGCTTGTGACTTTAATATAGGGGATCTGGAGGAATGTAATATGAATCAGCAGTTGTTGCAAAACTTTACAATTTTTCATGGTTTAAAAATATATTCAATTGAAATCCCTATATTCGTTGCACAAATTCATGAGTAAGGTCCTCTCTTCATTGTTTAGGTGTTCTGGTCGTAGCTTAGGTACTGGATCCAAAGTTTATGCGCGCACTGTATAATTGATAACGTAATTGGTGTTAATCATGTCAGTATGCAACAAGAAAAATCTAAAACCATGTAATAGTACTTAAAACTAAAGGTTTTCTTTTGTAATAACATGTAAAGACCTATTATAAAATGTAATTCTACAACTATACAACAACAACATAACTTATAATATATTGAATTAATATACAGTGAGAACACTATTTTGAGTTCACCAATTTAGCCGTATTCGGGGCTACCTAGAATATCAAGAACCCTTTCATATTTACACTGTGTAAATAAGGCAGTGCACATTAACGCAGAAGTCGTTAGTTACACACTTAGATTGAGATAGTTGATCGTCGAATTTCTCCCACGTCGCATCTAAACGTCGACAGAACGCCACATAGTGTCCAAGGGAGTTGATGTCTGCTATTTGACTACCAATATAGTGTACCACTCCTCGTAAGTAGTAGTTTCTCTCGAATACCAGGATAGTATATGGAATTTCGCTCAGTTTGCATGATGTATTATGAAACTCCAAGAACAGGTTTTCCCCTACATTAAACGTCTCCAGTGTGTGTTCTGAACATTTTTCTGTGTTTTTTAGATGTTCACATTGCTGCAGGACAGTGGTTCCTGTTTCACAGATTTTGTCGATGGAATGTTGTAGCGCCTGTATGCCATTTGTTTGAATAATATCTATTGCAATTGGAAAAACAGGTACTGCTCTCGCACGCGGTGGCCTCTTACAATTTTTGGATGAACAGGATTTGGTTACAAAAGTGCTAGGCATATCTACCATAAATTTGTCTATTACAAATGTTATGTGGCTACCACAGGAAACGCATAACCCCAGCAGCATTTCTGGTTCCGTTTTGGAAAATTTCTTGCAAAAGTTCACCACGCATTCGATAGATACCTTTTAAGAGCGACCCGTGTTTTACAAACTCTTTTAACATGCTTCCAATATTTTAACATCGGATACGTAAACTGCATCTTTATAAGGTATGCTATCACAGAAAGCTGCGGCTATTATTTGAAAAAAAGAATCAAAAGCACATGTATTGGAAAATAGATATTGACTGTTATTGATTTTGTTTGGTTTGATAAGGCTGTTTCCATTGTTCAGCAATGCCAACTTAATTTTTTTACCTGATGTCATTGTTAATATTTCAGGACAAGCACTCGCATAATATGATATCCGTTTTCTTTTACCTTTAGCCAAATTCCTCCAATTTTCCATTGCATTTTCATTATCGATGCTTTCTGAGCTGCTTTGATGTCTTCACATTTTAATGGTTTTGTATCTGCTTGTACATTTTTTTGTGCCATTGTCAGTGTAAGTTGGCCTCTAATGATTTATCTACCCGTATTAGTATGTTGTGATGTCGGAATGTTCTATTTTTGATGTCATTAAAATGTGACTCAACAATAGCTGAAGATGCAGTCGTGTGCAGTGTATTGTAAAAAGGGGTCATAATGCAACTCCATAACACAAACGTTTTCAAAAATTTAGTTAAAGTTGGTTGAAGTGAAGGCAAATAATGGTAGTTTTCTTCGTTCCCTTCATCGCAGATATTCGACTCTGCTCGCTGCACAATGGTATTAATCCAGCTGGTAATTTTGTGCCCGTTTTCATCTACAGTGAAATTAAATCTTTCTTCACACATATCACTAGATTCGTCTGCTTCTATGTTAACAACATCGTGTGTTGCTATCATTTTCTTCAAAAACATTTTTCTGGTGTCTTGAGGGTTTGCGTCATTGTATTCGCTGTTACATACAATCAGCAGAGATTCTATTATATTTTCTGCTTGCTTTACTGAATCACTCTTTATAAGTAATGCAAGTGCTCTCATATAAAATTCTCTTAGTGGCCTAGCTTTCTTTCTTAAACATTCCCAACTACTGATCAATTTCATAACATGTGCGTAATCTACTCTAATGAAAACGTTGGGTAAATTTTCAACTGACCCAAATAAACATTCAAACGAAATGTTTAAATAATATTTTAGATCTGGCATATTTGCACAAGACTTAGCCACGGCACCTAAAAGAGCGTAAGAGTGGTCTACCACTATAATTTTTGGTAACAATGTTCCAGCTAGTATCCATTCGTTTAACCACAGCTGAATATAATTTATGCTGTGTGCCTCCGAAACTATTATTTGCAAAACTGGTATCTGACCATGAGTTCTGCCCAAATGTATTACGGCCGAGTATAAAAGCATGTACGCGGATTTATTATTATATGGTCTTTTAAGTTTTTCAACAACGGTGTCTGTAGCGTCAATTGCAAGGGTGCAGGCAACTTTCCATTTTTCAGCAATGCCAGCTTAATTTTTTTACCTGATGTCATTGTTAATATTTCAGGACAAGCACTCGCATAATATGATTTCCGTTTTCTTTTACCTTTAGCCAAATTCCTCCAATTTTCCACTGCATTTTCATTATCGATGCGTTCTGAGCTGCTTTGATCGTCTTCACATTTTAATAGTTTTGTATCTGCTTGTACATTTTTGTGTGCCATTGTCAGTGTACGTTGGCCTCTAATGTCATTTAAATGAATTGATACAAATTTATCTACCCGTATTGGTATGTTGTGATGTCGGAATGTTCTATTTTTGATGTCATTAAAATGTGACTCAACAATAGCTGTTGACGTGTTATTATGATGAAATCACCTTTGAATAATTCACCACATAAAATATTTAATTCTGTTTATTGTAATGATACATAAAGGACTACTATTATAATGTGAACTGCCTCGTAGCACATGCTAGAGCGTTCTCTCGCGTTCTGCTGGTACGCCAGCATGTTAAACTCCTTGCGGTCTCAAGTCTACAAAAAATACAAAAACAGGTGGCGCCAGAGGCGCGAGATTCAAATCATCTAATCTTCCAAACATACCCCCCGCCTTGAAGGGTCTTCAAAAAAGAGAAAACAATGAACATTTAAAAAATACTTGACAACTTAATTTATAAGAATAAGACAATATTGAAATGCATTAATCATAAATAATCATAAACATAGAAATATAATCATAATCAACCTATACTAAAAACAAATTATTAGGATAAGTAACAAATCGTAATCTGAAACTTAACTACCTAATCACTTATCATGTAGCTTCTTCAGTTTCTAACGGGAGTGGACAAACCTTTGCGAGTGCGCGCTTTATTATTCCTTTTATTGTCTTAATTGACACAACACGAATCACTCCGTCTGCTCCTGGATGCGTCTGGATGACTCGACCCATATTCCAATTCAGTGGAGGTGAATTGTCTTCTTTGATTAGTACCAACGTTCCAACCTTAATGTTTGCTTGATGTATTTTCCACTTACTACGCAATTGAAGCTCTGAAATGTATTCGTGGCTCCAGCGCTTCCAGAAATGCTGTTTCAGCTTTTGAAGTCGTTGAAAACGTGACAGCCTGTTTTCTGCTATTTGTTGGAAATCTTTATCGGGTATGTCTATCAAAGATCTACCAATCAAAAAGTGGGCAGGAGTTAAGGGCATAAGGTCATTTGGATCTGGTGATAATGAGGACAATGGACGCGAATTTAAATTCGATTCAATTTGCGTTAACAGCGTACCGAGTTCCTCAAAAGTAAGTGCAGCATTACCTGCTATTCTCTTTAAATGTTTTTTCACGGATTTTACTCCTGCCTCCCATATCCCGCCGAAATGGGGGGAACGCGCGGGAATGAAATGCCATTCGACGTCTTCACGTGCAATTTGACTCATTATATCTGTTTTATTTTTATTAAGGAATTTGCCAAGCTCCTTTAATGCGGAGTTGGCTCCTACGAAAGTCGTACCATTGTCTGAATAAACGCGACGTGGTTTACCTCTTCGTGATATAAATCTTTTAAAAGCTGCTAAAAAGGCTTCTGAAGATAAATTTGATACTAATTCGATATGAACCGCCTTTACTGCGAAGCATACGAACAAACATATGTAACATTTAGACACCTTACTGCCTTTGCCAAGTCTATTCTTAATTAACATTGGGCCTGCGTAGTCAACCCCAACAACATGAAAGACAGAATCTGGAGTTAACCGATCTATAGGTAAATTTCCCATAATTGGAGTAGGCACATTAGTCCTTTGGCGAAAACATTTGATGCATTTGCGAAAGGTTTGCTTTGACATGTTTTTGCCGTGAATTGGCCAGAATCTTTGCCTTATTGAAAATAACATTTGCTGTGGACCAGCATGCAATGATCTTAAGTGTTCATGTTCAAATATCAATTTTGTAAAATGATCATTGTGTGGTAACACGATTGGATGTTTTTTCTCGAATGAGAAATTTGAATTTGCAAGCCTGCCTCCTACGCGTATTACCCCTTGATTGTCTAAAAAAGGGTTTAAATTTAATAACCTACTCTTTGGGTTTAGAGGTTGGTTTTGTTTTAAGTGCGATAATTCCGCCGCCAATGATATACCTTGTACTAGTTTGACAAGACATATTAATGACTCGTGTAATTCGTTGAATGAAAGAGGTCCTGATACCCTCTCGTTTACTGCAAGCCGGCAGTTGGATTTAAAACGAATACACCAAGCAACAATGCACTGCAAATGTGTAAGTTTTGAATAATTTTGCAATGGAAAGCTATTTTCAACTATTATCAACGATACAGTTGCCCTTTTCATTTCAGGCAAATTGCTTTGTATTATAGCATTTTCTATTGAAGGCATTGGCCAATGTAATTCATCTTGGTGAAGCCATGAGGGACCTGACCACCAAAGTTGCAATGCCTTTAATTTTTGTGGAGCTATTCCCCTGGATATCATATCTGCAGGGTTATCCCTAGTTGCTACATGACGCCAATCGTCAACCCTCGTGTGCTCTTGTATCCCAGTTACTCTGTGATTTACAAATGGTTTCAGCAGATGTGATTGAGCTGCTATCCACCCTAATACTATTGTTGAATCGGTCCAAAGGCATGTCTTTTCTAATTTGATAGTTAATGATTCCTTGACCTTCATGAACAACTGTGATAACAACACTGCGCCGCAAAGTTCCAACCGTGGAATACTGATTTGATTTAACGGGGCTACCTTTCCCTTTGCGCAAATTAAATTGATATGAACTAACTGTGAGTCATCAACACTGCGAAGATATATGCAAGCACCGTATGCCTCTTGTGAAGCATCACTAAATCCATGTAATTGTACTGAGCGCGGTTGATTGCAAATTGCGTGTCTAGGAATTTTAATTTCGCTTAATAATGAAAGCTCTTTTGTGAAATTGCACCAATCTGAGGCAATCCTTTCAGGAACATTATCATCCCAATCTAATTTTTCTAACCATAATTTTTGCAACATAATTTTGGCAATCATTATGCATGGAGCTAATAACCCTAACGGATCATATATCTGAGCAATCGTGGATAGCATTGTTCTTTTTGTTTCGCGGCCATCCGTGTTAGTGTTTGTGTTAATTTTATAATGTAATTCGTCTGTATTACATGACCAACGAAGGCCTAGCGTTTTCGTACTTCCCTTTTCTCCCAACTCTATCATATTTGATAGTAATGCAGATTGTTGAAGTCCCGATAACACCCTTGGTTCATTTGAAACCCATTTTCTTAATTCAAAACACCCAAAATTTAAAATGTTTGTAACTTCTTCGCATAATTTTGACAATTCACTAATAGACTCTGCCCCTGTCAAAAGGTCATCAACGTAGAAATCGCGAGCTATAATTTCTGAAGCTATAGGGTACGCATCGCGATACTCGACAGCTAGTTGCTGCAGGCATCGTATGGCCAAAAACGGGGCTGCAGTTGTACCGTATGTGACTGTATTTAAGCTATAAGTTTCGAGAGCTTGGGATGAATCATCTCTCCAATAAATTTGCTGCAACTGCCTCTGATTTTGATTGATCAGTACCTGGCGATACATTTTGGTTATGTCGGCTGATACTACATATCGATGTTGTCTGAATCTAAGGACTATTGCTAATAAATCTTGTTGTATTGTAGGGTCAACGTGCTGGAGATCATTTAATGACAAACCGGAATCAGATGGTGACGACCCATCAAAAACTACGCGGAGTTTGGTCGTGACACTATCTTGTTTTAGAATCCCATGATGGGGTAAATAATAATTGGTTTTGTTCTCGCTAGCATGGGTTACCCTTGACATGTGTCCCAATTTAATGTATTCTGACATGAATTCACCGTATTGTTTCTTTAACTGTGGATTTGCATCGAACTTACGTTCTAACGAATAAAATCTTTTTAGGGCAGTTACTTATACTAGAATCACCTAAATTTTCTACAGGATCCTTGAAAGGTAATGAAACTATAAATCGACCTTCAGGCGTTCGTTGCATGTTATTTATAAAATGGGATTCGCACTCCCTTTCCTGTATCGATAATTTGTTGCGACTCGGGGATTTTTCTATTTCCCAAAATTTAGCAAGTTGAGTTTGAATGTCAGCATTTTTGATAAAGTTACATAACGTTTGATTAGACACTACTTGGATACAAGTGGGACCTGAAACGATCCAGCCTAATTTTGTTTTCTGTAATATTGGTTTACTATCATCTACGCGAATCTGGTCCCGACAAATCAGATGCCAAAATAACTCCGCACCTATTAACATATCGACCGGTCCCGCTTTATTGAAATTGGGGTCCGCTAATTGCAAGTTTCTAGGTATGTTTAATGCTGCTTTGTTAAATGTTGACTCTGGTACGTTGTCAGTAATCTTTGGCAATACTATACAAGAAATTGCTGATTGGTACGTATCATAACATGAATAAATATTGATGTAACATCTGTAAGTTGCTCTCGAAGAAGCTTGATTAATACCTACTATGTTAATATTAATTTTAGATTTTGTTGCACCGATATGTGCACAAAATGATTCAGTAATAAAGTTAGATTGAGACGCTGAATCTAACACCACTCTGCAAGGCTTGTAATTTCCTGCAGAGTCCAAAACCCGAATTACCGCTGTCGAAAGTAAAACCTGCATATAAGTATAGTTAGTAGTACATAGTGCCGTACTGCTTGTTGGGGATTCGACCGGTAACTGTACCGCTTCGATATGAAGTAATGTGTTATGCTTTGAATTGCATTTCTTGCAAGAACCATATTTACAAAATCTATTAAAATGACCTGATCTGAGGCAATTTATACACACCTTGAATTGTTTTGCCTTTTCTAACCTATCTTTACTGCTTAACTTTGTAAATTCATCGCATTTATATAACGGATGTCCTATTTTGCACATTGGACATGGGGGTATTGTAGTTGTTACCGCAAATGATTTTGTATACTGATTATTCCTTGGATAAGATTTTGGTTTAGCTACAACATGATTAAATTCAATCGTTTCGAGAATGTCTGCTCTACGTTTTAGAAACTCGAATAATTCGTCTAACGTTGGTTTGATCTTGTTAGGTTTAATCTTTTCCCACTCTTGCTCAGTGCTGCTATCTAATTTACTAGTAACTAAGAATATTAACAGAGTATCCCAATATTCAATAGGTTCATTTAATAGTTTTAGTGAACGCAAGTTTTTTGTAACATTGTCTACTAAGTTTCGTAATTTACTAGAAGACTCTAATTCGATTCGTTTTAAATTATATAAACATTTAATATGATTTTGTATCAGAAGATTTGTATTATCGTACCTATCTACCAATGTTTCCCAAGCAATTGTATAATTGTCTGCAGATACCTTTAATGATTGAATCACCTGTGACGAATTTCCTTCTAGACAAGCCTTTAAGTAATGAAATTTTTGTATTTCCGCAAATTCTGCATTTTCATGAATTAGAGACTTAAAGGTGTCTCTAAATTCTAACCATGACTCAAAACCGCCGTCAAATTTGGGAAGTGAAATCGTAGGCAATCTTACTGATTTTAAATTAATTTGCGAATGTACTAAATCTTGCACTGATCGATTGTTACCAATGTTCCCTGCCTCGACTGATATATTAGAACCTGATTCACTAACTGCATAGTCTTGATCGCCGTCAATTAGATTTTTATTAACGTTTAACAGACCCTTCGCAATTGCCATCATATCAAAATATGTATTGTACGTTTTTTCGCGTTTTTTAAATAGATCGGCCAACTCCGATTCGTCTGCTATTAATTCAACCTCGTCTTGTAATTTTTCAACTTCATCAAATAATGGCGTGCAGTTATTTACTTTAATTTCCAGACTTAAATAATCTGAATATGTCATTTTATTGTTGGGATCATCTAAACGACCTTTTAAACCTATTACGTGGTTTTGGAAAACTGTTATTTTGGCTTTTACTGTTCCTAATTTGCGAATTAGTGCCTTTTTTTGATCTTCCATGATAATTGAATCAAATTGCAGTCAATACGTGTAAATGTAGATGTAATATATTGTTATAAATTGTGATAACGTTAAATAACGCAAATTGAATGATATGAAATAATATGATAGTGCGTGAGTGAATAAGGAATAAGGAGAAACAGGATGCCCACTTACTTGCACCTGCAATAATACTTTTCCAGTCGCTCTGCGAAATGATGTAGTATCGACTCGTACCGTGCTGAGTTGTAAAACTGCTTTGCCTGCTGTACGAAATACTTGCAGTAGAGGCGACCAAACTTCCAATCGCCCAGCTGAGTTGATGATGTACAATGCTAGTCTTCGACTCGTCCCGTGCTGAGTTAATGCGTAACTGCGTTGGACTGCTGTACGAAAACCAGTTGTGTTGTATGCTTACGTGCAAATCTTGCCCCAAGAATGGAGAGACTTTGAAATAATGTTTTTAATTTCGTTGATTACCCATTAATGCTGGTAATTAATCGTGGATCGAAGGACCATGTTGACGTGTTATTATGATGAAATCACCTTTGAATAATTCACCACATAAAATATTTAATTCTGTTTATTGTAATGATACATAAAGGACTACTATTATAATGTGAACTGCCTCGTAGCACATGCTAGAGCGTTCTCACAGGCCACTGTGCTAGGAAGATGGCCAAGGTTAACGTTAAACTTTAGAATACTATCTCCGACAGCGCCATCTACGAAATAGTACACACACTATACAGTAATGGCGCGGCGCGGCGGGAAATTTAAATGGGTTAGGGTAGGTCAGGGCAGGTTAAAATTGAGTTAATATTTTCACACGACCTTCTTGATTTCCAAGACTTGAAGTCTTTACGTCAAGTCTCGGAAATCAAGAAGGTCGTGTATTTTCAAAACTAGAAAAAATGCACTGTAATAATTAGTCAACATTTATTAGAACAGAATCACACATTGACAGCTAATAATACTACAATTAAATTTTTACACTTTTCTGATAACAAACAAAAATTAAATATTTTGGAAGCTTTTGAAATTTATAAACACACAAAAAACAATATACCTTTAATGAATGAGCAAATTGAGCTCTTAGATTCTTCTTTACTGGCAATTATGGAACTAAAAACACTGCTTACGATTTCTTGCCCAATGAACAATTTGAGCAGTTACAAGTTTAAAAACAGTTAACGACACAATAATTAAAAACTCAGAACATGTGGAAAATTATTAGACTATTATATTAAAGTACCTATTAGTTGCAACAGGAAAAACACTTTTATTAGAGAACCACAAAACACCTGACTGTCAACTTATGTATTTAATTAGTTAGTACTAAAGTAGAACTAAACCAACTATAAAAACTTGTTTACATAAAACAAAACATTAACACATCAGAAAATAATCAGAGCTAACTAAACAGACATAAATATGAAATGCATGTTGGAATAATTACTAAATTCAACAAAAATGACGGGTGAATCACATGTGAATCACAGAGCTGTGAGGTGAAAACGGTGACAAACGTCAACATTTTAAGTTTTCGCCTGCGCGTTCGCGTTTTAACGACGTCACAACGATACCAGCGACAACTACGAAATACCACACACACTAATTGTACTGCTTTTACGTGGGTAATACAAGTTGGGTCCCCGTGAGCGTTCTCTCGCGTTCTGCTGGTACGCCAGCATGTTAAACTCCTTGCGGTCTCAAGTCTACAAAAAATACAAAAACAGGTGGCGCCAGAGGCGCGAGATTCAAATCATCTAATCTTCCAAACAATAGCTGAAGATGCAGTCGTGTGCAGTGTATTGTAAAAAGGGGTCATAATGCAACTCTATAACACAAACGTTTTCAAAAATTTAGTTAACGTTGGTTGAAGTGAAGGCAAATAATGGTAGTTTTCTTCGTTCCCTTCATCGCAGATATTCGACTCTGCTCGCTGCACAATGGTATTAATCCAGCTGGTAATTTTGTGCCCGTTTTCATCTACAGTGAAATTAAATCTTTCTTCACACATATCACTAGATTCGTCTGCTTCTATGTTAACAACATCGTGTGTTGCTATCATTTTCTTCAAAAACATTTTTCTGGTGTCTTGAGGGTTTGCGTCATTGTATTCGCTGTTACATACAATCAGCAGAGATTCTATTATATTTTCTGCTTGCTTTACTGAATCACTCTTTATAAGTAATGCAAGTGCTCTCATATAAAATTCTCTTAGTGGCCTAGCTTTCTTTCTTAAACATTCCCAACTACTGATCAATTTCATAACATGTGCGTAATCTACTCTAATGAAAACGTTGGGTAAATTTTCAACTGACCCAAATAAACATTCAAACGAAATGTTTAAATAATATTTTAGATCTGGCATATTTGCAAAGGACTTAGCCACGGCACCTAAAAGAGCGTAAGAGTGGTCTACCACTATAATTTTTGGTAACAATGCTCCAGCTAGTATCCATTCGTTTAACCACAGCTGAATATAATTTATGCTGTGTGCCTCCGAAACTATTATTTGCAAAACTGGTATCTGACCATGAGTTCTGCCCAAATGTATTACGGCCGAGTATAAAAGCATGTACGCGGATTTATTATTATATGGTCTTTTAAGTTTTTCAACAACGGTGTCTGTAGCGTCAATTGCAAGGGTGCAGGCTGAAATTGATCGGCAATAGTTGTTATAGATGGCAAGTTGTTCTGGAAGCAAATAATTCACGTAAAATTTGTCCATAGATATACCATGTATAGAGCCTAGGTACGGTTGTGTATATTTAAGCATTTCCAGGGATTTCACAGGACAAGGAGCTTTATGTAGGTGATTAAATTCTGATTGGTCCTGTTTACATTTTCTAAGAACGTCGAGTGAGTATAGAGTGTTCCGTTCATTATCCCCAACTTCCATTCCCAGAGCCACAGTTTGTTTTCGACGCCATATTATAGCTGGCATACCTCGCTCCATTTGCTTTGCAACCTCCCATCTTCGTTTTCCACTTAGTGCGATACCTCCATTCAATGTAATACCTTCATAATCGTCAGCATTATCTTCTGCAGTCATAATCAGTGTACCTGGATATTCCTTACAGTGCGCCTGGATATTTAAGAAATGTGTACCATGTTCGGTAATGAAATGTTTATCAAAGATCCAAGTACATGCAAAGTTTGTCTGAGTGTTTAACGCATCAGCTATTGCGTGCGTCCATCCAGGTTGAAGGCAAAAAATTGAACGTTTTGCTCCTTCTGCACGTTTTGGCTGTATATCTTTCCATGTTTCATAGTTCAACTCGATTGAAAATTCATTATTTTTGTGGAACTAGCTGGAACATTGTTACCAAAAATTATAGTGGTAGACCACTCTTACGCTCTTTTAGGTGCCGTGGCTAAGTCTTGTGCAAATATGCCAGATCTGAAATATTATTTAAACATTTCGTTTGAATGTTTATTTGGGTCAGTTGAAAATTTACCCAACGTTTTCATTCGAGTAGATTACGCACATGTTATGAAATTGATCAGTAGTTGGGAATGTTTAAGAAAGAAAGCTAGGCCACTAAGAGAATTTTATATGAGAGCACTTGCATTATTTATAAAGAGTGATTCAGTAAAGCAAGCAGAAAATATAATAGAATCTCTGCTGATTGTATGTAACAGCGAATACAATGACGCAAACCCTCAAGACAGCAGAAAAATGTTTTTGAAGAAAATGATTGCAACACACGATGTTGTTAACATAGAAGCAGACGAATCTAGTGATATATGTGAAGAAAGATTTAATTTCACTGTAGATGAAAACGGGCACAAAATTACCAGCTGGATTAATACCATTGTGCAGCGAGCAGAGTCGAATATCTGCGATGAAGGGAACGAAGAAAACTACCATTATTTGCCTTCACTTCAACCAACTTTAACTAAATTTTTGAAAACGTTTGTGTTATGGAGTTGCATTATGACCGCTTTTTACAATACACTGCACACGACTGCATCTTCAGCTATTGTTGAGTCACATTTTAATGACATCAAAAATAGAACATTCCGACATCACAACATACCAATACGGGTAGATAAATCATTAGAGGCCAACTTACACTGACAATGGCACAAAAAAATGTACAAGCAGATACAAAACCATTAAAATGTGAAGACATCAAAGCAGCTCAGAAAGCATCGATAATGAAAATGCAATGGAAAATTGGAGGAATTTGGCTAAGGTTAAAAGAAAACGGATATCATATTATGCGAGGGCTTGTCCTGAAATATTAACAATGACATCAGGTAAAAAAATTAAGTTGGCATTGCTGAACAATGGAAACAGCCTTATCAAACCAAATAAAATCAATAACAGTCAATATCTATTTTCCAATACATGTGCTTTTGATTCTTTTTTTCAAATAATAGCCGCAGCTTTCTGTGATAGCATACCTTATAAAGATGCAGTTTATGTATCCGATGTTAAAATTGGAAGCATGTTAAAAGAGTTTGTAAAACACGGGTCGCTCTTAAAAAGTATCTATCGAATGCGTGGTGAACTTTTGCAAGAAATTTTCCAAAACGAAACCAGAAATGCTGCTGGGGTTATGCGTTTCCTGTGGATGCCACATAACATTTGTAATAGACAAATTTATGGTAGATATGCCTAGCACTTTTGTAACCAAATCCTGTTCATCCAAAAATTGTAAGAGGCCACCGCGTACGAGAGCAGTACCTGTTTTTCCAATTGCAATAGATATTATTCAAACAAATGGCATACAGGCGCTACAACATTCCATCGACAAAATCTGTGAAACAGGAACCACTGTCCAGCAGCAATGTGAACATCTAAAAAACACAGAAAAATGTTCAGAACACACACTGGAGACGTTTAATTTAGGGGAAAACCTTTTCTTGGAGTTTCATAATACATCATGGAAACTGAGCGAAATTCCATATACTATCCTGGTATTCGAGAGAAACTACTACTTACGAGGAGTGGTACACTATATTGGTAGTCAAATAGCAGACATCAACTCCCTTGGACACTATGTGGCGTTCTGTCGACGTTTAGATGCGACGTGGGAGAAATTCGACGATCAACTATCTCAATCTAAGTGTGTAACTAACGACTTCTGCGTTAATGTGCACTGCCTTATTTACACAGTGTAAATATGAAAGGGTTCTTGATATTCTAGGTAGCCCCGAATACGGCTAAATTGGTGAACTCAAAATAGTGTTCTCACTGTATATTAATTCAATATATTATAAGTTATGTTGTTGTTGTATAGTTGTAGAATTACATTTTATAATAGGTCTTTACATGTTATTACAAAAGAAAACATTTAGTTTTAAGTACTATTATCGTACATGGTTTTAGATTTTTCTTGTTGCATACTGCAACTAAGTGGCAACCCCCTATTGTTTTGGCAGATTTGGATAGATAACGAAATTCTGAATTCAAAAATATCAACATTTATGGTATTGTGATTGATTGTTTCAGAGATATTAATTTTTGAATGTAATCAATTGAGGCCTAATTGCACCAGTTACACTTAAATAATAAGTGTCCCTTAAAAGTTTAATTGCTATAGATACAACTGTCTCTAACAATTATATCCATGGGAATTAATTTTTTAAGTGACACTTATTATTTAAGTGTAACTGGTGCAGTTGGGCCTAACTGGTGCAATTGGGCCTGAGTGATTTCTAAAATAAGTCTATTTTACTAACCAACTACTTTTTTGGGGAAACGATGTTGGTATGGGCTTATCCATACTGGAACTCACTATAAATAAAACATGTTGGCTTATCCTTATCGATGACGTCACTGCTTGAAACCGGAAAGCGGTAGAAAAATGAAAATTATGTCAAAATGTTTCCTTTAAAATAGATCAATTTGACGTGTCAAACCGTTTTTCTCTAAATTTGCGGGGAAAAGAATTATTTCCATTATTCCAAACTTTATGCGCGCACTGTATATATAATACAATAATGTATTTTCAAAAGTTTACGATTTTGTTGTTATTTGGCATAATATAATAAAATTACTTTTATTTTTAGTCTATGTTTTATTAATTTGAGATTGACTTTCTTAACCTACTTTGTAATTATGAATACAAGACGGGTGTTAAATATTGGCAAAGGAAAATATTTGAAAATTCAATTTTGTTTCGCCATCGTGAAGTTGGCGAAACAGGCACAGTTTTGTTTATAACTTCCTTAGGGTCTATAGTACGCAAAAAGTTTTAGCGGCGCAAAAGAGCACCAAATGGGCGCTAAATATTGGCAAAAGAAAATATTTGAAAATTCAATTTTGTTTCGCCATCGTGAAGTTGGCGAAACAGGCACAGTTTTGTTTATAACTTCCTTAGGGTCTATAGTACGCAAAAAGTTTTAGCGGCGCAAAAGAGCGCCAAATGGGCGCTAAATATTGGCAAAAGAAAAAATTCGAAAATTCAATTTTGTTTCGACAGCGTGAAATTGGCGAAAAAATGATTTTTTGTAAATTAACTTGCTTATGACAAGAGATGCAAAATTCGTTCTGATGGCGCAATTAGGCGCAAATTAGGCGCAAAATTTTTACCTACTTTTTAGAATTTGCGCCATACCTTGTTTCGCCAACTTCACGGACCCCCTAATGTGGGTAATTTTAATTATTATTATTTATAAATCATATCATATTTATTATAATTTTTTAATTTTTTAAGGTTTTAACTGTAATCGGCGATTACAACGGTTACATACACGCTTCGCCACTGCCGAAGATTATAATAAAATCATACCTAACATGAAACAAGCTTTAGTTCTCAGACGTTCTCAAACAGACACAAATTGTTACAAAGGAGATACTACTGTTAAATTTAAAATTGAAAAAATACAGTGGTGGGTTCCTTATCTTAAGCTTAATGATGCAGAAAAACTCAAACTGCTAGATATTTTAAAGAAGGATGGTGAAGTTCATATGGGTTTTCGTAAGAGAGAACTTTATACTATTCCAGGTCTATGCAACAATAAAATAGAAATAATAAATCTAAGCACCAAAACCGACTTCTCTAAACCTAGATATATAATCGTTGGCTTGCAAACAAACAAATCGAACGATTCAACTAAAGATTGTAGCATATTTGAATCAGCTAACATTACAAATATAACCGTATATCTCAACGAAAAAGCCTTTCCATATACAAAATGGAACTACAACTTCTCTAAAAATTACTATCTGTTAGCGTATAAAAATTACTGTGATTTTCAAAAGAGTTATTATCAACGACCCTCACAACCTCTGTTATCATACTCAAAGTTTAAAGAAAATCCTATTTTTGTTATTGATTGCTCGAGACAACAAGATGATATCAAAGCAGGTACCGTTGATATAAAAGAATTGGAATCTTTAGTCAGTTTTCCACCAAACACATACGCGTACGTGTTAATTATACATGACGCTCTCGTAAAATATCGTCCGCTTACCAATATTGTTTTAAGTCAACAAATCTAAGATGTTGATAATTGACATACAAGGATTCAAAACGCCCGACTTCATACCTAAGGAAATGGCAATAACTAACGGTTTACATACAAGTCAATACTTGTTTAAACCACCGTTTGACCTTCGACAGTTGACGGTAAGCTACCAACAAGATATAAAATCAGATACAAGGAATAAACACGGATTAAGGTGGAACTCAGAATTTATAAACATCGATCAAATGGGCTTCATTTTGGATATGCATACCGAAAGAGAAAACATGATCTACGTTAAAGGAAGAGATCAAGCTGACTATCTAAGGAAATATACTCGAACACCTATAATTGATCTGAACGAAGACTTTGACCTTAACATCGCGGAACCTTTTAAAGTGGGACCTCCATGTTGCTTTTCACATCACTTAAACACTTGCCTTTGCTCTGTTAACAATGTATTTTTCATTTTAAATGCAATCAATAAAACAATTTAAACTTATAATATTTTTTTTCCTATACAGGGTGTTTCTTAAATCGCGGACACGGAACACAGTACTACATTCCCCTCCAGATACCAATTGGAAAAATATAATACAATAACGCCCGTTCTTCGCTAGTTTCAGAGTTATTCTCAGTCAAAGATTGAGATTCAATTCCTTTATGCTTTGGAAAAACGGGTAAATTTTAACCGTTCCGCATTGTTCATCAATCAAATATTAAATCTTAATAAATTTGGAATTTTTTATACGTTGTATTCCTTCCTCCGAAGACATTCTTTCTGATAAATATCTGTTGTTAAACTTTTTTTCAATATGTTGCAACAGTGCATTGTAGCTATGAGGTTATTACCTAGGAAACTTGTTCATACTGCCTTATTAAAACACCAAACGTAAAACAAAGTTCGTGCAAGCATGCGCAATGTTTTCAAATTTAAAATTTTTAAAATGCGAATAACTCGGAAACTATATACATTAGGACAAAATCGCCTATACTTTTTCAACTCAGTTTTAAGATGAGAATCGCGTAGTGCTCTCCGTGTCCGCCATTTAAGAAACACCCTGTATATGTACATCATGTATATAAAATTTTATAATGTAATTTTATTATAATATTTATGGTATTCTATTAAACATAGTTTATTGATGTTATCCGGTCTATCTTTAAGTAAAGTTGAAAGATCGCTTGATGCATAAATACTCCGCACATATTCTCTAAAATTTTGTTTTTTTAACAATTTAATTTTTAACCTAATCAATTCTTGTAAACTAAACAACGTTTTTAAAGAATCATGAGCCAAGAATATTTCCATCGTTCTAGATTTTATTGCCACGAATTTAGCATTGGCCGTTTCAGTAAATGTAAACCGAAAGCTTCTAAAACTCATGGCTTCTGGCACCACTTTGCGATTCTCTCCGAAAAAACTCTCGATGAATTTTTCATTTTTCATAAACTCGTACCATTCATCTTCCGAGAAAAATATCATATTCAGTCCAGAAACAATTCGTACCGCTGGTTCTAATCCTATAAAATTATTCTATTAAAATTTCTTAACTATAATATAATATTAATTATTCTTACCAAATATCGGAACCAAGCCCACTTCCACAAACTTTATTTGCGCATTGCCTAAAAAATATTTCGATCCGTTTAATACATGGTGCTGACTTTTTAACATCTTATCAATTGCTGCATCTAACGTGACATCTTGAGATTTAGGCTCCATAACTGCAGGTTTCAAACAGCAGCGACGCATGTTACTACTGACAAGACAACTAACTAATCCAATCCAATACAAGCAGGACACCGTTCTCCGTGTCTAAACCAGTAACTATGTTTTCTACAATAACTTAAATGCTCGGAAGCATAAACGGTGGGGACAGGCATCTTAGTGGTTATCGTTCACCAATTACAATGACCATATTTAAACCTACATACTAATACACCCAATCGCATGGAAAAACATCAAACCACGTGATCAATGCAACAATATAAATTAAAAATATTCATACTAATAGATAAACTATATTTAGCGATATCTGCAAACTCGCTCATAACAAGGTCAAAGATCACGCTCCTTCGCAAGCTGTTTCCATTTTTAGTACCTATCGCCTCACCACGCGGACATTCAACTCTTAAAATGCTGTTACTATGCACCGTCTAACAACCTGGGGGATAGATCGTAGATCATAGCTGATAGCTGATAACAGCTGCACACCGTCCAGGCAGCGCTCTAGCGCATGAACGCGGAACCGTCTCTCTCTCTATCGCTCTCTCTTTTTTATCTACCTATCTACACCTACCTTATACTTACCTGACGAAACCGCTAACCTTCCGATTAGGCAACCTTAAATACACACAGTACCTTATCTATCCATCTAGCTCTCTCTAGCACTCTTCATATTACTACAAACAATTTCTCACTCTTACACACACGATACATACGACAAAATAGTCCTGATGTACAAATCAAAAACACATGTTAATTTCCATAAGAGACCTGTTTTTCAAGCCCCATTTTATATCTACTAGTAGATTTTGCATAAAGATTGAAATAATTGTGGTGTGCTTGTATCCAAATACAACCCAAATTTTACAGTCATTGGATGTAAGCTTCTTCTTTCCATTAGTCAAAATAGAAAACTGAATTTAAAATAAATAAATAGAGAAAAAAAGTGGAGGTGCAAACCTCCCCTGGACTTTCCCATACTAAAAATAAACATTTCTGTGAGGTGAACCACCTTAAGGTGGAGCACTACTGAACGCGCCTTAACGACGCTTAACAAATAGGTTAGAATAAGTACCTCATGTAATATGTTGTAATCTGTAACCGAAGTATACCTTTACATTATTAATAAAGTTATAAGTTACATTAGAACCATTGTACTTATTTAAAACCAGAGCTGAAGCTTACATGGTGCCGAAACCCGAACGGAAAAAATGGCACAAGAACAAGTAATTGGTTTGCGACCACCAAAACCATTTATAGTAAACCATGAAACAGACCTTCACAAGGAATGGACGTTATGGTTACAGCAGTATAATTACTATGAAACAGCAACACAACTCACTGGAAAACCAGAGGAGGTGCAAGTGGCAACTTTTATGACGTGCATAGGAACAGAAGCAATTGCATTGTACAACACCTTGCCTGAAGCAAGGCTAGCACAAGGTCAGGTATTAACACTAGCCATAGTAAAACAGAAACTGTGTGACTATTTTCAGCCAAAAATCAATATAACCTTTGAACGATTTAAATTTCATAAAATAATTCAGCAAGAAGGCGAAACCATTGATGAATTTGTAAGCAGATTAAGAACACAAGCGAAAAAATGCAATTTTCAACACTTAATGGAGGAACTCATAAGAGATCAGCTCGTTATAGGGGTAGTAAGCGAAGAACTAAGAAAGGCATTACTAACGGAAGATGTTCAACTAACTGCTGCAATAGCAAGAGCCAAATCAAGAGAAATGGCAAGTAAACAAATAGCTGAAATAAATACTAGTCAGCAAAAGGTGGGTACTGTGAAAAAACAAAAAAGCAAACCAATTAAATTCAATAAAAATGCCAAACCGAATACATTCCATTGCAAAAAATGTGCTACGGAACATGGAAGAGCCGAATGCCCAGCCTATAGGCACAAATGCAAGAAATGTAGTGAAATGAATCACTATGAAAAGTGCTGTGTCAAAGCGAATAGTAATACAAAAAACGAAAAGCCATCATCATCGTACCGAAGATACTCAAAAATGAATCGACTAGATGAAGAAAGCGATAAAGAGGAATCGGAGGAAGAATTTTATGTGGGAACAATAAACGAAGCAGAAAAAGAAGAAGATGAATGGTGTATTACGATACAAATCGAAAACAAACCTATAAAAGTAAAGCTTGATACAGGAGCACAATGCAATGTTTTAGCGAAAAAACTAGTTGATAAGTTAAACCTAGAAATTAGTTCATCTAAAACTAAAAATTTAATTTCATTCAGCAATCATAAATTATCTGTTTTAGGGGAAGTCATACCCAAATGCAGAGTAAATAACAAAACAGGTAGAATTGTTTTTAAAGTAGTACAGGAGGAAATTGAACCAGTACTAGGAGGAAAGGCCTGCACGACATTGAACTTGGTAAAAAGAATTGGAAGTCTTCAAATTAAAAACGAAATCTACAACGGGCTAGGTTGCATGAAAGATTTTGTATATGAAATGGACCTTATCGAGGAACCAAATTTTAAAATATTTGCTGCTCGAAGAATTCCATATAAAATACGAGAAAATGTAAAAGAGGAACTAGATAAAATGGTACAGATGGAAGTAATAGAGCCAACCAAGGAGGCTACGCCAGCAGTTTCCCCAATGGTAATTGCCACAAGTAAAGGAAAGCTAAGGATTTGTATCGATTTAACTGAAGTTAATAAGAACATTCTTAGAAGGCATTTCCCATTATCATCAGTAGAAGAAATTGCTACTAAGCTGCATTCTTCAAAGTACTTTACAGTTATAGACTGTAAAAGAGGATTCTGGCAGATCCCAGTAACAGAACGTACCAAAAGAATTTTAACATTCGCAACTCCGTGGGGAAGATTTTCATGTAAACGCCTACCATTCGGATTAGCATCAGCCCCAGAGATCTTCCAAGCCAAGATGCAAATGCTAGTAGAAGGAGTACCTAATGTAGAAGTAGCAATGGATGATGTCCTAATCCATGCAAAAACCCTTGAAGAATTAAGAAAAATTACTGAAGAAGCACTAAAAATTTTTGAAAACAATGGTTTAAAATTGAATAAGGAAAAATGTCAGTACGAAAAGACAAGAATAAAATTTTTAGGTCATTACTTTACAAACGCAGGTATGGAAGTAGATCCGGAAAAAGTAGAAGCTATTTCAAAACTACAAGAACCCAAGAACAAAAAAGATTTACAGAAAATAATGGGTAAGTTCACATACTTAAGTAAATACATAGATAATTATTCAGCTAGAACTGAAAACCTAAGAAAACTGCTAGAAAAAGATCAGCCCTGGCAGTGGAAGGAAGAACAAAGGCAAAGTTTTAAAGAATTAAAGAAAGTTATCACAATACCACCTGTTTTAAAATTATATAATGTAAATGAAGATGTAAAATTGCAAGTGGATGCCAGCTCGACAGCCGTGGGTGCTGTATTACTTCAACAAGACAGACCAATCGCTTATGCATCAAAGGCACTAACCAATTCCCAAAGGAATTATCCACAAATAGAAAAAGAGGCATACGCAATCCAGTTTGCCTGTGAAAAATTTCGTGAATATATATGGGGAAAGAAAGTACTCATCGAATCAGATCATAAGCCTTTAGAGTCAATTTTCAAAAAACCGATTCATTCGACTCCATTGAGAATTCAGAAAATAAGATTGAAATTAATGACTTATAATCCCGAAGTACAGTATATTAAGGGAAGCAAAATGTTGTTAGCAGATCCATTAAGCAGATATTGTGAGAACAAAATTCCAGCCGAAGAAAATGAAGAACTGGAAATAAATTTAATATTATCAGTGTCCGATAAAGAACTAATAAAACTGCAGAAAGCTACGAAAGCTGACAGCACGTTAAAAGAAGTAATGCAATACATTCAAGAGAGTTGGCCAGAGGAAATAACGGAAGTTACCCAAGAAGTCAAACAATTTTGGCCGTTTAGAGACCAACTATCCACCCATGAAGATTTAATATTCAACATAAATAAAATATTGATACCAGAATCCCTAAGAGGAGACATGTTAAAGCATATACACGGAGGACATTTTGGTTATGAGAAATGCATCAACAGAGCGAGAAGTTTACTGTTTTGGCCAAAAATGTCCCACGACATAAAAAACTACATTTTACGCTGTGCTATTTGTCAAAAACACCAACGAAATAACATAAAAGAAATTGCACAAATGGGATAAATACCAAAATATCCATTCGAAGTAGTAGCAGTAGATTTATTTTATTTTCAAAATCAGGATCACATTGTACTAACTGATAGCTACTCAGGCTTCATTGAATACGAAAAACTAAATCAAGCCACAACAAACGAGGTGATAGCGTTTTTTAAATTTATCTTTTCTACACACGGAATACCGAGAGTACTACGATCTGACAATGGACCTCAGTTTTCATCCGAAAAATTCAAGCAATTTGCAGAAGACTGGAAATTTGAACACAGAACAAGTAGCCCATTTCATCCCAAAGGCAATGGCTTGGCAGAAAAGGCAGTGCAAACAATAAAACACTTGTTGAAGAAGTGCTCAGCAGAAAAATCTGATGTAAGGTTAGCATTGTTAAACCATCGCAATTTAGAAAGAGGAAATATGGGGTCACCTGCACAAAGACTTTACAGCAGAAATTTAAGATCATTATTACCATCACCGGTTGATAAATTAAAACCACACATTATCACCGGCGTGACTGAAAAATTAAAGGAAAAAAGGGAAGAGCAGAATCATCTAGCAAGTAGAAATGCCAGAGAAGATGTGTCATACAAACCCGGAGAGAAGGTAGTGGTGAGAACAAGTATAGAAAAAAACTGGAAACCAGCCACGATAGTAAAAAATGTACATCCAAGGTCAAGCATTATTGAAGATCATTGCGGAAAGCAGTTCCGAAGAAATCACCATGACATCAAGGAAACTGAAGCGACCTTCAAAGAAGAAGTTGAGAAAGAAGACCCAGTGATAGATAACCAGGTAACTAATGACCAGGAAATACAAGAGGAACCAAAGATGGAACAGCCGTTGACCACCACAGGACCGGTCTACACTCGAAGCGGACGAGCCGTGAAGGTGCCTGACAGGTTGAACCTGTGAGAAAAAAAAAGGGGGGGGATGTGAGGTGAACCACCCTTAAGGTGGAGCACTACTGAACGCGCCTTAACGACGCTTAACAAATAGGTTAGAATAAGTACCTCATGTAATATGTTGCAATCTGTAACCGAAGTATACCTTTACATTATTAATAAAGTTATAAGTTACATTAGAACCATTGTACTTATTTAAAACCAGAGCTGAAGCTTACAATTTCGTTTTTAGTATTCACAGTATAGTTCGCGAGGTACACCCTGGAAATCATTTGAATGCTTAGCGAGAAAAACGAAACTATACGGGTTCGATATGTACAGCAGAAAGACACGCATCTGTAGTAATAGATAATAATAAACCAGCACTCCGGCTTGAAATTACATCTGACGAAGCCGGACGATCACTACCGACCGACGCGATGCGACGATCCGTTTCTGTCCAGGCTAAATCTTACACAACGCGATTAAAATTAACGAAATCCTTATCAACCGTACATTTTAGCTATATGAACACCTTATACTATGTAATAGACAATTAAATTTTGCATTCAATAATATAATAATAATATAATAAATAATAAAAACATAATATAGGGTGTTTCATTTAAAATAACAAAGTTGCTTATCGTACTGTGGAAAACAAACACCCTGTATACGTGATATACATTTAGGAGAATGCTAAATAGTCGTTTTAACCTTTGCATTCGGTATAAAAATGAACTTTCTTTTTCAAATTGGAAATGACAACGATTTGAAAAAGCGGGGGTTGTTGAGGTAGAGGGGGTGGAATATAAAATAATGTGATTTGATAGAGAATTTTATTACCTGTAAAATGATAGGTACATCACAAAGTAGGTGGGTTGATAGCTCGACGGCTAACGTGGATATAATTCAGACACAAAATCCACGGCATTACGTCATTATCATGGGGTGACGTTATCGGCCGACTCGGCGCATGTCTGGCGACTTGGAAAATGATTTCAGCTTCCTGAGATTATAGGGACAGAGGTGTGTACGATTGCCTATTCCCAAGTCGTAAAAGTCTGCTTCTGAGAAATCTAATTATAATAATTATTAACTACAAACAAAATCAATCGCTCGGACTTAGAGAAACTTTACTCTAGTATTTTTTATTCGTCATATCATAGGTCATATTCAACTTCCAAATTAATTAAAAATCAATTTAAAATATGAAAATGTTTGAAACTTTCATAATGGAATAATTTTGTTAAGTCCCCGGACCATAGGCGCCGGGATTTTGAATTTTCAGGGGGGGCTCAAAAACGGAAACAAAAATTTTTCAGTATTCAAATATTAGTGTTACATTTTAATTTCAGGATTTATTTGTATTAAATTATATGGCGTTCTTGACATAGGTTTCGTGTAGACAAATTGGTTTTTTATTGTTCGTTGTGGGAAAGCAATTCAACAAAACCAAGCAGTTTGTTACTGGAATGGCTTTATTTCAAGAATATGTAATCGATATGTAATATATAAAAAAATCAAACATTAAGATATCTCCAAGAGTCCAAGCACAAAGTAACTGAAAATAACGGTATACAAGGTGTTCCTAAAATGACTGTTTCATGCTTTTTTTGTTGGTTTCGGACTACTTATGTCTAATCAAAAATTTAGATCTTGCCTTTCCGCCCGGTTAGGGACACCCTGTATAAACATAAATTACTCTACAAAGAACGTATTTCGTCTCACTTCCGTCTTGACTATAAAAGAATTAACAATTTTGCTTATAGTTCTAGAATCTGTGTTTTGGCTTCTGCGAATGTGTAGCAAAGTCAAATCATTCAGTTTTTTTGCGACATTGTAGACCTCAAATATGTTTTTAGTCTTCGTAAAGCAGAAAACGACCGCTATGCGCTTCACGAGGACACAGGAATTGTGAATACAATTTTAATAAACTTAACAAATTGTGGCAAAAGGTCACGTATTACACTTGCATTTTCGGAGTTTTTTAAACATTCTAAAATTTCACCGATGTTAGCTACACTTACTTTCTTTGACTTGCAAATGTCCAAAAACATGTTGCGATGTAAAGTTAGTTTCTTTGTCAAAATCGTTACCGGTTTAGATATCTCCAGGGGGGGCTAAGCCCCCCGTAAAATTTTTCTGGGGGGGCTCAAGCCCCTTAGCCCCCCGTACTCGGCGCCTATGCCCCGGACTTAATACAAACATCTGACCACGACTTTATTGAGTTTTAGTTATTGTCACGCCGGTGTGACGTGGCATATAGTTGGCAGTGCTGCCAACTCGTGGGAATATTCCCTTTTCGTGGGAAAATTCAACCTGAAAGCGTACGAGGCAATTTTGATGCCAAAAGTCAGTATTCGTGGGAATTTTCATATTTGATGGTATTTTTTTATATTTGCATTCGTTCCACCAAAAACGACAAGACAAGCACGTAGTATTGTGCTACCCACAAAGATCTATCAATGGCAATTATGGCGACCGCAAGAATACTACTGTACTGACTGCTGTTGCGTGTTAGGATGGTTGTTCAGTTACAAAACATTTTAAATCAAGTGTGAACATCGTTTGAAAATACTAGGTAGTATTGTAAAAACGGCCCTTAGTTAGGTATGGTGTTACGGTATTTAAGTATTTTTAACATGCGAACTTTTTTCGGAGTGTTATATTACCGAAGAATTTCAATTTGGCAATTTTTCGAAAATTACAGTTCCTGGGAATTTCTACCGTCAAAAGGGAATTTTATTAACCTGTTGTGAGAATTTCAACTCTGATGAGTTGGCAACACTGTAGTTGGGCGAGGCTGTGCTTGGTGGTTGGTGCTTCAGTGCTTGTGATGGTGCTGGGGAATAACGAGTCGAAAATGGAATGTTCTCGATTCATATTTAGAAACGGTTTTGCAGCTTAACTTCTACGTTCCTACACCCAGTAAAGTCTCTTGATAGTTTTGGTGAGTTTATAGATTTTACTTACAACATTGAGGCTGGAAATTTGTTTCCAGTTTAAATTTAGTTTTTTTTGCAACAGGTGTTTCCTTTTACCATGTTGCAGTAGATAGTACATGGTTGATTATTATACGCAGTTATTTTTCTAATTTGTTTATAATTAAAACATACTACCCATTAGTTGTTAATTGAAAGTTGGCCCTTTCTTTTTAAACTGTTAATGGTATTTTTGTCTGAATTTTGTAGGTCATGTAATACATATTACTATTTGTTTAATTATGCCCAGCTGTTCAAGGTTTTACTGAATAATCTTTTCAGGTAACAGGTAACAGTTATATTGTTGATTTCAAATGTACATTCGGTACATAATTGACTACTCTGCCAGTCGAATTGGCAAGTGACCAAATGAGCGATTCCAAACATTCAAACTACTACTACAATCAGACCAGGTAAAATCTTGCTTCTTTTATTAGACTTTACTATTATTTAAAGGTTTATAAAACTAGAAAACAACTTGTAGTAGTGTATACACACTAATATTGCATTTGTAATTTCTGTGAGCCTGTATAATCCAAACACTTTCAAGTGGGGCGATTTCCGTTATATTATTATTATTATTATTATTATTATATGGTTTTTATTGCTACACAAAATAAAAAATATATTATGTATATTGCTGTGATAGGATTGCTATCTCCTGTTCCAAAGTTAAAGTTTGTTTAAAGGATATGATGTCAGAACCTTGTTTTTATTGTGAGTTTGAATAAATTTAAATAGGTCAATTGTTTAACCCAGGGCTCTTTAATGGTTGACTGTAGGATTACAAATCAAATTATTGAGTGTAGAAGGAAGTTTTACCTTTCGTATTTCATATAAAAGTTTAGATCTTCTAAATTAAAACTTGAATTTCAATAAATTTAAAGAATAACCGCAATAGAGTAATGTTACACAGTAATTATTTTATAAAATCAACTTACAATACTTTGTCTAAAACTTGGGGGGTCACAGGTGGATTTCCAAGGAATTGCCCTAAAATCCTTGAACTAGCAAGACGTATTTTATTTATCTACAAAACTTAAATATATTATTGCTTGGTTGGTCCATGGTTCCAATGAGCATTTGTAAAAAAAGTTGTTTCTCTTCGTCAATTTGGTAGTTTTTTATCTAACAAAGTTTGTTTAAAATAAAATTTAATGTTGCATATTATTATAAATCTGCATACTTAGGTTGTGTTATTTATTTATTTAAATAAATAATAGTTAATTTATTTTGAACCCAAGTTTAAAATTATTTTGGAGCTTGGAGTACAAGCTGGTAGCAGATAATAGCTAATAGAAATGGAATTTAGTAAGGGAAGTTGTAGGCAAGACCGAATTTAGAATGAAACAGGGTGGAGCTATTGAAGAGTAAAAAATTTTAATATACAAGGTATTTTGGGAATAATCGTTTATTGTAAAAGTTGTAGAAAATATTATAAGTAGTACTTACTAGAAATTAATTCAAATTTAAAATTTTCTTGAGTTGCTTTGAGGATAAAAAGATCGAACAAATTGATTTTAAGCAGAGTCAGAATTATTTCTAAATTAATATTAATTACCAAAGTAATTGTCTGTGAACCGCGATGATTGAACTGAATTCATGAATCCAACATTACTGCTCTAAAGAGTTAATTTGAGACTTACGTTAAATTAAATATGTGTTTGCTTATACCGGGTGGCCGATTTCAAAGCTGTATAGTCAGTGACAAATGTTTTCACCAGTCTTGTACCACTGTAACCCGCTTTACTGAGAAGTATAATACGTTTCTCCCTTTGATTTCATCTTGTTAACAGCGTTACCAACATACCTATGCAAAACAATGAAAACGGCGTTATGTTACCTCCTATATTTTTCAGAAAAGCGGGTTCAGTGGCTTAAAACTGGTGAAAACATTTGTTACTGCCTGTACATAGGGATTTAACATTGTATTGAACGTGGTAGTACTGACATTTCACATTTTAGTCGAATTGGAATTTTGTTTTAATACGTGTAACCAGATCAGTATATTTATTGACATTCTCAAGCGTTACTTTGTTAAAGAATTAACGTTTTCAAATTGGGCTTATATAAAAAAAAGCTTTATTTTTGACAAACGGAGTTACAATATGTTCTTAACTTAATCGCCTACTGACTTGACGATGTCTAAGTATATCGTGAACTAACTTACTATTATGAACTATACTGTGAACTAACTAGAGTAAACACATACAATAGTATTTATACTTAATGATTATCTATTCTAATGAATAAAGGCTATAAGGTCTTCCTTGCGACACTTCCTTTTAAAGATGATAACCTATACATTGCGTCATTATATCTATTCATTGCGTTATTATAACTCCTCCCCATTTAAGATGAAAATTTATTTATTAATTTTCAAAATACATAAATTGCATTTTCTTGAGTATTAGCATTTTCAATTTGACTTTGATTATTTTGAGTTTCAGTTGCCTTCTTGTTTGACTTAATTTTGAAAAAAACGTTTTATTTGAGGAGCTTTACATAATCTCTTCTTATAACATATAAAACATAAACATATTATAATAATTATTACAATTATACAATAGGTAAATAAATGGGTATTACTTTCTAAAGTAAATGGTACATAATCCATTGTTTTTAATTCTAAGGTGAGTTTTGATAACTGATCCAATCTAATTGATTTTAAATTAAACTGTATCGGTTTTGTATCGGATGAAGGATAATTAATCATAGGTAAATATACCGGTTCTTCTGGTAAATTACTCTCCAAGTTAACATAAGTAAAATCTTTAGCCACAAATGAACATGAGTATGGTACTCTAACATAATAAACACCTGTTAAATCATGCACTTCTTCATGTCCACACTTTTCGTGAATTAAAGTTTTCTTAGGTAAAATTCATGGTAAAATTAATATGTAAGTTTCGTCGTTAACACTTTCTATTAATATTTCAGTAATATTGACCTTTACATGTACACAATCTGCGTGAGTTTTCACTTGTAACAAATTTTTAATACATTTATCTTCTTGATAATTCTTTTCAATTTTATTATTAGGACAGAAAAATTGATTTTGTAAAAATTTACATAATTCCTTTAAATAATAAATTTTAGTGTCTTTTAAAGCTATATAGGGTGTTGGTGAAATAATCACAGTATCTACTGAGTTAGGTATTGAATACATGTGATATAAGGTAAATATATCTTTATCTAGTATTGGTACGTGTAATAAAAATACTACATGATCTTCATTGATATAAAAATCTACACGAATTGTTCTTTCAAAAAGAATATTATCTTTAGAATAAAATTCTGTTTCTGAATGAAATTCTAGAATTTGATTTTTCATTACTTTAATTTGATTTTCAGTAATTATACTTAAGTGTAATATATTCAATTGAGCAAAGTTTAAAGCTATTTGCAAATTTTGAATTAGATTTTGAAAATCTATGATATTTAGTCTTAATAACATGATAGTATGTTTCAACTGCTGTGCGTCGATTAACTGTAATGTACTATTTATTACTTTGAAATTATCCGTGATATTTTGGAAAATCTGTGTATATTCTTGAATTAATTTGTTATTTAATGACATTTGTTTATTATAATGATTAACAATATTTTGTTGATTCTGAGCCAATGATCTTATCGCATTGTCATATCTTTCGCCGTCCTGTGCATCTAAATTTCCTGAAATGAATTTAAAAACTGACCCAAGTACGTTAACTAATCCTCGTTTTGATCTAGTTTTATTAGTTAAAATATCAGGGTGTATCATTAACATATCTTTCCTAACCTGATCTAATAAATGTTGAGTTGTAGCTATTTCTACTGTAATTTCATTTATCGATACCGCATTAGTAATTATCTTTCTATCTCTACCTTGTATGTTTTTTAAGCATAATTCTAAATTATAAAAATGTTTTCTAAGGGGTTCTAATGGATAATTATGGATAAAAGTATGTTGCGTTGTTTGTATACGTGTTTCTCCTAATTTAAAAGGTAATATTCCTGGATTGTCATGTAATTTCTTAAATTCTATTTTGTTCTGCTGATAACTTCTCATTACCATGATTAATGTGAGGGTTCACAGCAACCTGGAAAACCTGGAAAACCTGGAAATGTCAGGGAATTTAAAAGTGGGTCACATAGTCAGGGAAAAGTCAGGGAAATTGTGAATTTTACCAAAAAAGTCAGGGAATTTATTTCATGTGACTGGAAAAAAGACCTTAAACATAATTGAGAAATTAAATAAATTTAAATATTTTAGGGCGTTACTCAGAAAACAAGTACATACCAGGGAGCATTAATAACGCAAATTCGAAGAATTTTGTTTTGCAGAGTTTGTATTTGTGTTCCTCGCGCAGCTCCCTGTTTCTAGTTTTAAGTAGGTATTGCCACGCGTACATTTTACTCGTTACCGCAATTAACAGTGTGCGTAAATAAATAAAAAGCCATTTTCGACAGTTTTATTTGAATTAATAGTTATAAATAGTTCACCAACACGTTAAAAGTAAGTATGCAACATGCATCCACAAATATCCGATTCAAAAAAACTTGGTGGTAAATGGTCTATTCAAGTTTAACTTTTTCTAGTGTCAAAAAAAGGACAAAAATTATTGGGAAACAGTCAGGGAAAACTTGAAAAATGGTCAGGGAAAACCTGGAAAAGTCAGGGAATTTGAAAATTTAGAACTGCTGTGAACCCTGTGTGAATAAGATTCGTAGTTTCCACATGATGTCCTGAAACAATTTTATTTTACTAGTTGTGATTTTCTACTAGGTTTTATTTCTTGTTTATGATAAGTTCTTTGTGATTGGGTATTAACTTTATCCGTTAAATTTTCATTAACTATTTCCTGTCTATATCTAGCTGCTTTCTTATCTCTAGGTAATTGTTTAATATAAACTTTCGTTTCTACAGGGATGTTTGGAAAAGGTTCCCTTTTCGTATTTTGATAGTTAATTACTCTTTCTTTATTTTCTATTTCGCGTGCTTTTACTATCTCGTATAATTTTTTTACCTTATCATACAATTCGCTGGTATACTCGTGATAATAGTTTTCGTCACATATTTCTAATAAATCTCTAGTTTCTAAATGACCAAAAAGTAATTCAATTGGTTTAAATTTAGTAACTGAATGAATTGTTCGATTATATATTAATGCTGCATTTTCAAGTCCAGGAGCTAGCGGTATATTTTAAGACTAATTTCTATCAAGCTGAAATTTTTTTTATGAGCTGGTATGGTTATGTCTGCCAAATGTAGGTGGTCGGCAAAATAGGACCGCGGGACATAAAGCGCCCAGATTTTTTTTGTTTTTAATTATTTTTTGATGAAATTTACAAACTTCAATCAAGCTAATTCCTATTTTGCTCGTTATTTAAGACATTCCGACAACAAAAAATTAACTGTCCGACATAAGAGTCGGAACTGAATCAGTGTCTGCCGTTTGGGGTTCGTATTGTTTTTAAGACATTTGACTTATTACCATCAACCTGATTTTTTTTTTAATAACTATACTAATTTAACAAACACAAAAATCACCTTGTCCGACAATTTGAGCGGGACAGAAGCACTCTCTGACGTCCTGGATTGGTTAGTTGGCCAATTTTTTTTCTTAGCGCTCTATGTCCCGCGGTCCTATTTTGCCGACCACCTACATTTGGCAGACATAACCATACCAGCTCATAAAAAATATTTCAGCTTGATAGAAATTAGTCTTAAAATATACCGCTAGCTCCTGGACTATGACTAATGTCTTTTCTCTTGAGTCTATTATGGTTCTAATAATTTCGATTAATGTTCCGTACACTCTTTCTATCGGTCCGTTACTATTTAGGTGTAATGGAGTTACTAGGTGATGTTCTACTTTGTGTATTTTAAAAAAGTCTTTAACTAATGTTACGTTAAATTGATTGTCAGTAACTACCTGTTTTGGTAATTTATAATGAGCAAATAATTTAATACAAGCATCTAAAATATCTGGGATATTTTGAGATTCAAGTTCCTGATACATAAAGTATTTGGTAAAATCGTCTATTGCTGTTAAGAATTTTCTTTTGTTTATGGAAAATATATCCATGTATACTGTTTCAAATGGTTCTTTAGGTGAATGACTAAATTGTAATTTATAATTTTTAGGTTGTCTGTCATATTTTGATTTTTGACATACTTCGCATTCGTCTACGAATTTCTGACAAATTTTGGATAAATTTGGCCAATAATATTTCCTATTTATTTCGTTAAATAATTCTTGTGCTCCGCGATGGATTGGTATATGAATGTTTTTCATGATTAACTGTTGTTCTTGTTCATGTAAAATATCTTTTAATACCTTACGCGTGTAAACTATTTTAACTTTATTATCAAATGTTTTATTTACTATATTGGCAATATCTTCGTATAATTCAGGGGTTTTAGTGTTTATACAATTAATTAAATTTGGGTTAATATAATTTTCTAATATATTTGATATTTCATTAATATAATTGTCTTTAGTTATATGTATTAAATGTCTGATCTTATCAAATGGTTTAATTATTTGTAAACTAGGTGTGCTATAAAATGTAAAAATGAATTGATTTTTAAATTGATTCAAGGGTTTATCTGATATTTCTAAACTTGCATTAACATTTTCCTGCTGTGAATGTTGACTTACGTCTGATAATTGCTCTCTATTCTCAACTCTGTTATCTACTTCTTTTTCAATTTGATTCCTAACTTCTGCTGGTTTAACTATAATATCTGATAATATTTTAATTCGTTTTGAAGTTTTAGTAATTGGTATAATCTCTGAATCTTTGTTATTACCTGATTTCGTTAATAATTCGTCTATTTCATTAAAATCATCTGTGTCTCTGTAACTAATCACCGGGGTTGTTAAATAAAGATAATAAATAATCTGTATTTTCTACTTTTAAAGGGTATGTTTCTATTCTGGATAAGAAATCCGCGTTATTATTTTGCTTTCCTTTCTTATACTGTATTTCGTATTCAAATTCAGAAAGTTTCAGTCTCCAACGATTTAATTTTGAATTTGGTTCTTTAATATTAAATAGCCATTGTAGTGGTTTGTGATCCGTAATTATATTAAATTTTTGTCCGTATATATATGGTCTAAAAACTTTTACTGCCCATATGATTGCATAACATTCTTTTTCGATTGTTGAATAATTTTGCTGTTCTGGATTTAAAGTTTTACTAATAAACATTATTGGTTTATCTTTTCCAATAGTACCTTGTGATAATACTGCGCCTACACCTACGTTTGATGCGTCAGTTGTAACGTTAAATGTTTTGGTAAAATCTGGATAAATTAAAATTGGTGGGTTGATTATTATTCTTTTGATATTTTCAAATGCATTAATGAATTCTTGCGTATGTTTAATTTTTGAATTCTTTTTTAAACAAAGGGTTAATGGTTTGGTAATTGTTGCATAATCTTTTACAAATTTTCTATAATAACCTGTTAATCCTAAAAATGATTTGATTTGTTTCATAGTAGTTGGTATTCCTACGTTTTTAATTTTTTCAACTAATTTTGGGTTTGGTTTAATTCCGTCTGTTGTTATCAGATGTCCTAGATATTCTATCTCTTTTAAACAAAATTCTGATTTTTCTAACTGAACTTTAAATTTATATTGTTGTAATCTTTTAAATACTTTCTCTAAATTTTCCATATGATTATTAAAATCGTTTCCAAAAATAATTATATCGTCTAAATAAACTAAACAAATTTTATCTAATAATCCTTTTAAGATATTATTCATAACTCTGGTGCGTTTTTCAGGCCAAAGGGCATTCTTAAAAATTGATAATGACCTTCGCTTGTTGAAAAAGCTGTTTTAGGTTTATCTTCTGATTCTATTTCTATTTGATGATAACCACTCTTTAAATCTAATTTTGAAAAATATTTAGAATTACCTAATAAATCTAAAATATTAGTAATATTTGGAATTGGATATTTATCTTCAATAGTTACTTGATTTAATTTTCTGTAATCTATAACCATTCTGTGCGTTATTTTATTATTTCTATCTGGTTTCTTTGGAACTAAAAATATTGGTGAACTATAAGGTGATTCGCTTTCTTCTATTATATTCTGCCTTTTTAATTCTATTATTTGGTCTTGTAATTCTTTCTTTTGACTGTAAGGAAATCTATACGGTTTTGTAAAAATTGGAATATTTGAATTTACTGGTATTTTATGTTTCGTAATATTGCTAAAAGTTAAGATGTCTCCTTCTTTATAAAATATTTCATTATAAGCGTTACATAAATTTACTACTTCATTTTGTTTCCTATACTCTAAATGTTTAAGTAAATGAATTAATCTATTTTCTAAATTTTCTGATGTTTTACTAATTTGAACATTACAAACATTAATTTGTGTTTCATCTATATGTTGTGACTTTATAAATTTTGGCTTTTTTGATTCTAATTTTGTATCTCTAATTTTCTTATACGGTACATCGCAATAATGATTTTTAACTGTTGTAATAGTGTTAGGTATTACTACATTATCTACTTTTTGCTGAGGAACAAATATTGTACCTTTTTTTATATTGGTTGTAAACTTTTCGGTTTCTTTTATTTGAGTGTGATTTATAAAGCTTTTGTCTTTACCTGGTTTATAATTTCTTAAGATATAAGTTATTCCATTTAATTCTATACTTCCTTTTTGATAATTTATGATAGCGTTCATTTCTTTCAAACTTTCACTTCCTAATAACATTTGCAATTCTTCATGAAATTTATGAATGTAAAATTCTAAAAATTGACCTGATTTAAATAAATCTATTTTAACACATTCGTTTTTCTTTATCTCACCGCCTAATCCTTTTAATATAAATGGTTTGTTAAATATAAGTTTTCTCAAATATTTGTGTGCTATTTCTGAACTTATGATTGAATTTGTTGCACCTGTATCTATTAAAATTTTTAACTGAGGGTTTTTTGTCTGAATATATGGTAAATTACCGCTAATTATGTATTTATGAATTTCAATTATTGTTCCGAGGCTTCTAGGCAAAAATTTTCTTCTTCATCATCATTTTCTAACCTATTTTCTAAATTAACCTCCTCTAACATGTGTTCTATTTCAAAAGTTTCGAAATCTCTCTCGTCATACTGATCTGATGTTGTTTCTACCTGAGTTACACCTATCAATGGTTTACTAACCTGAGGACTCTTATTATAGTAATTATTTTTAACATTACTAGTTGACATAGGGGTCTGTTGAGGTCTCATGCCACCAGTTGACATTGGGGTATTTTGGTTTGTTGCCGCGTTAGTTTTACTAAAGTATCCTTTAGGTCTAAACACGTTATAATCTTTTCGATTTACATCTATTTCTGCATAGTACCTACTTATTATTTTTCCTATCTACATAGAATTTTTGCTGATTGTTTTGCATATTTTGTGGATAATTAAATTTTCTCCCTAATTGATTTTGATTGAATTGATTTTGATTCAATTGATTTTGATTTAATCTATTTTGATTAAATTGATTTTGATTTGGGTAAGCTGGTTTACTTCCCTTATGCTTATTTGCATTATTAAAATTGCTACCGGACTGGTTTTGGAAATTACTCCTTTTAAATTCCTTTTCAGAATTCATATGTTTTTCAACATAATTCAAAACTACACTAATGGTTTCAGCCATAGTTTTCTTTTCTTTGACATCCAAAATTGCTTGTAATAATGGAGGACAATTATTATATAAGGTCTCCATACCTGTTTGTTCGTTTATCTCCCTATAAACTGTTTGTCTAGCTAATGATAATGTACTATCTGACATAATTTTCGAATTCAACCTATTTTCCATAGTTTTAATCCTATCAATAACATCTGTCAACGATTCATTATAGCCTATCTTTAAATTTCTAAACTGTTGCGCTAATAACTTCCTATCTGTATAATCTCCGTATTTTATTAACAAAAGATTCTGTAGTTCATCCCATGTTGTAATATCTGACCTAAGTGCTATGAGATCACTAGCTTCTCCTTGTAATTTATTACAGATTAAACAAAATACATAGTCTGTTATCGTTACGTCAGCTGTTGTACCATACCTATCGTGATATTTCTGTACTCTAATTAAAAATGAATCTAATGTACCTATTTTACCGTCGAATTTCGGCAAAATTTCGCCATAATGTCTAGCTGCGGCTATCGCCCTTTCTGCTAAGGGAATTTGTGATTCTGGTGGAGCCATTTTAATTATTTATAAAATTTGTACGTATTAAAACTGTTACAAATAAAAACTTTACAAAGTTTTAAGGTTTATACCTTTTCCTAAGGTTCAATATACCTTTTCAATATTTATGTTAGTTAGGTGTTCCCTAAAAAGGATTTATATCACATAACGGTCTCAATCTGCCTACTCCGTATGGGATAAAATCTTTTACTAAATTTATATTAGTATTTTTTAATTTTATTAATTAACCTTTTACTCACAAGTAAGAACTGTCTTCTCTTTTTCAAAAATCTTGAACTTGGATTTTCGAGCTTCGTATTGTTTGAACTTCTAATCAGCGTTGATCCTTGACTGGATGTTTCGGCTCTGATGTTGTGAACTTCTTTAGGTGTTTACCCGCTCCAGAGTTGATTCTTGTTTTTTCAAAATTGAAGGATACCTTGGGCTGTTGCAATTACAGTGGATTCCGTGGTATTTTCGTTCTTGCGATTGGTTTCAGCACACAGTAGAATTCTTCGGAAAATCCGACCCGACTGCGCCAATTAACGTTTTCAAATAGGGCTTATATAAAAAAAAGCTTTATTTTTGACAAACGGAGTTACAATATGTTCTTAACTTAATCGCCTACTGACTTGACGATGTCTAAGTATATCGTGAACTAACTTACTATTATGAACTATACTGTGAACTAACTAGAGTAAACACATACAATAGTATTTATACTTAATGATTATCTATTCTAATGAATAAAGGCTATAAGGTCTTCCTTGCGACACTTCCTTTTAAAGATGATAACCTATACATTGCGTCATTATATCTATTCATTGCGTTATTATAACTAAAGTCCATGATTAAATAATAAATATTAAATAAAATGTCGATTTCAACGGGAAATAACAAGATTTATTCGCTTTATACGTATTTCGGCATCAATGTGCCATTGTCAAAAGCAATAAGTATAAGATATTATAACAAATGCAAAATATAGTAACTCCTTGATTCTATTATTTTAACACTGCGTGAAGCAGCTGGCCCCAGTCAACCCGTCGGAGGTCAGTCGCTTATCACTTATCAGTGTGTTTTAAAAAGATATTTATTCCAAAATCTTCAGTAAAGAAGAATCTAAGAGTTCAGTTTGCTCATTCATTAAAGGTATGTTGTTTTTTGTGTGTATAAATTCCAAAGCTTCAAAAATATTTAATTCATTTTTGTTATCAGAAAAGTGTAAAAATTTAATTGTATTATTAGATGTTAATATGTGATTTTGTTCTAACAAATGTTTAGCAAAATATGATTTATGTGCATGTTTATATTTGTAACAACGGATATGTTCTTTTTGCCTAATACTGAAATTTCTAATTATTTGACCTATATACAGTGAAGTCCATTTATTATGCAATATAGGCATGTTGCAAGTTAATTGGTGTACGCACTTTACCATTGGAATATAGGCAACCCATTATACAGTTAGCTAGTTTTTTTTTTATCTAACCATCTATGATCTAACCGAAATCAGCAACACATGAAAGTTTAACCTCAAAATAAAACATGTTCTTAGTTAAAAAAAATTTAATAGGTAACAAAACAATAATAATAATACATTCCTGACAATTGAAAATTTAAATTCATCAGTAGGCAGGGGCAAGAGTGGTTAGCAGTGTATAATGGGTTGCCTATATTCCAATGGTAAAGTGCGTACACCAATTAACTTGCAACATGCCTATATTGCATAATAAATGGACTTCACTGTATACTGAATCACAATGTGAACAATTTAATTTATAAATACCTGATTTTAGCAAATCATTAATTTTGTCTTTAGCATTGAAAAGAGAGTATAGAATATTTTTATTTGTTTTAAAAATGACTATATTTATTTGTGTTATTTATAATTTTAGCAATCTTTTCTGAAATTTTACCAAAATATGGAATTGAAACGTATTTTAATGTTTTATCAGAGTTATTAATTGAATAAACTTTTTAATAGCTAATTTATAATTTTTCTTTTTAATTAATGTGTCAATAAGTGTAGTGTTATATCCATTGCTACATGCAATTTGTTTACTAATTGAAATTTCTCTATTAACACTATTTTTATCTAAAGGAATTGTTAGAGCTCTGTGTACTAAAGACTGATAAGCTGCTAATTTATGTGTATTATGATGACAAAAGAGTTATGTGGTATGGTAATGTCAGTTTGTGTAGGTTTCCTATAAATAGAGTATTCGAGTATGTTTTCTGAATTGATTTTTATGTTTAAGTCTAAAAAGTTAATAGATCTGTTTTGTTCAATTTCTAGTGTAAATTTAATTTTTTGGTGTAAAGTATTAATAAAAATTAAAAAGTCGTTAATGTATTCGAAAGAACTATCAAAACATGCCAAAATATCGTCAACATAACGAAACCAAAATACAATTTTATTTGATAGATTTGATTCAAATATTTGATCTTCTATATTTTCCATAAAAATATTAGTTAATACTGGTGAAATGGGACTACCCATTGGAAACCCATCTTTTTGATTAGATTTTGTTTAGCTACCGGAATTTCTTAGGTAACTTTGTTTAATTGGTTATTCTTACTACGAATCGGTTATTATTTTTTTCTCGGGTAGTTGTAGAAATAAAGTATTAAGGTGGTACATTTTCGAATTCAGCAGGTTGAGTTGTAAACGAATCCGTTAATAAAATATAGAGGTTCCATTAAAAAAAATATCCGATGAAGTCATCACGATAAAACAAATAAACATCGGAAATGCGCAGGTATAGGAACAAGGGTCTCTTTAAAAAAGCAAAACACGTGTCTTTTCTTCCTTTTGTGTCATCATCGTTGGGTCCGTAAACTCCTATTACTGTAATTTTGTCTTCTTTGGTGAACGTAATTACTACTGTTATTATTCTTTCTGACCAACCCTTCCAGTTTGTAATTTTATTCACTAATTCTTCCTTAATCACGGATCCTATCCCAGCTACTGCCCAGACGTTTTCTTGCACTCCACTGTATAATAAGCAAGTTTCCTGTATCCTATTTACGTTTTTTGCCTTTAGCCTTCTCTTTCCTGGCTACTTTCCTAATTGCTGCTTGGATCTTTTGCTCTTCTTGTGTCAAGTCGCTTTCTATGTATATTACTTGGTGTCCCAGCCTTCTTTTCTGCTTTAGCACCTCCACTTTTTGTTCGAAGTTTTCTAATTTTACCACCGTCATCTCTGCATCCCTATTTCCCACTTTGTATGGTTCCTCAATTATTGCAGTTACGTCCGCTTTTTTCTTTAGGAACTCCTCTATTTCTTGTTTCATATTTTCTTTTCTGAATTCCTTGCCCCTTCTATATTCTTTTTCTTCTCTTTTCTTTCATGCTTTTCCATCCTTTCCTTCAGCTGCCCAATTTCGTTTTTTAGTTCAGTTTTTTCCCCTCATCCATTCGACCTCTTTTTTATGGACTCCTTTAGTACTTTTATTTCTTCTCCATATTTCTTCAGCTGCTCATTAATACTATTTATGGCTTTGTTTGTACTGCTGGTGTCTGCTTTTATTGCTTGTATCTGAGAGGATAATCCCATAATTAGATTTTCGATCTTTTTAGTGTCCGTATTTAGGCTGCTCTCTCCTGTCTGTACCTCAAGTTATGTTCTCTTTAATTGTGAGGATCTCAGTATTTTTTTACTCTGCTAGTTACTTCTGCTTCTTTTTCTGTATGCTTTCTCTGTAGTTTTCTTTTCCTTTTATTACTCAATTCTGTTTCTGATCCGACGTTGTTAGATCTGTTTCGCTCTTCTGACATTTGCCTTCTAAATATATTTACTGTCTTCGCGTTCGCCTCCTTCACGCTTCGCCACTTGTCTATGTAATGCCACTGTATTATCGTTCTGTACGCAATTATCACTGCGCTTGTCCGGTTCTTAAATGCACTTCTCAGATGCACCAATCAACTTCGTTTAGTTCGTCGTTGGCGCGAAAACTGTTGACCTTCGTCCTGGGATTTTCGTCCAATTTGCTCATTCATTACAGGTATATGGTTTTTTGTGTGTCTATAAATTTCAAAAGCTTCACATTGCAATTCAGTCTGTATAGGTCAAACAATAATTAGAAATTTCAGTATTAGGCAAAAAGAACATGTTGTTACAAATATATACATGCACATAAATCAAATTACGCTAAACATTTATTAGAACAAAATCACACTGTTATGTAGATAATTTATTACTTCCACTTAATACACGATTATACAGGGTGTTAATTAAGTACGTCCGCAAACTTTAAGGGGCGATTCCTTGATAAAATCTAAGATAAAAAGTTCATACAAACACGGGACCTAAACGGCTTCGTTTTCAAGATACAGTATGTTGAAGTTTAAACAAAAATTATTATTTTTTTAAAAAGCTGGAAAACGCCTAGAGGTGTTCTAATGAAACTTGGTGTAGGTTAATATTTCATAAAGTGGCAGTGTTTGGTTAAAATAAATTTAATTTATTTCCACCAGTGGCGTGGATCGGGGCCACCTCAGTTACCTTATTTTAAAAAAATCTGGTACGCAACTGTTTTTTAGCCAATACGACAAGTTTTTTAGCTTTATCCATTGAAACTACACAAAAGATGCCTCTCTTCTTTTTTTGATACAATAAACGTTTTTCGAGAAAAACGAAAACATAGGACCTAAACGGCTCTTCGTTTTCGAAATACGGTTTATACAAGTTTTAAAAAAATATTATTTAATAACAAACAATCTTACAATACTACAAAACTTAAATACACTACTACTACGGAAATAATTAACTAAAGAGCATTGTCTCACAGGAGATGCTGAAAATGACCACCTCCGACCTCAGTGCATACATTTGTGCGCCTTTAAATTTCAACATCCTGTATCTTGAAAACGAAGCCGTTTAGGTCCCGTGTTTGTATGAACTTTTTATCTTAGATTTTATCAAGGAATCGCCCCTTAAAGTTTGCGGACGTACTTAATTAACACCCTGTATACTAGATACTAACATTAGATAGAACATGGCTACTAAACACAAGTTACCGCGGTGGTGGTCACCGACGATCTAACTACTCACCACTTCCGGCAAGTCTACTTGTATCACCAACTGTACAACCCCCATACACTACATACACATTGGCATCAAATAAAGCAATTATATTTTTACACTTTTCTGATAACAAAAATAAATTAAATATTTTGGAAGCTTCTGAAATTTATAAACACAGAAAATACAATGTACCTTTAATGAATGAGCAAATTGAGCTCTAAGATTCTCCTTTACTGGGAATGTTGGAATAGAAGATGTCTAATGAAATCGAAGTAGTTGCTGTATAAATCAATATTCATTTGTTATTAAACATCTTATACCTTACTAGGTATAAGCATACTACTGTATGCTTTTGACAATGTCACATTGATGCTGAACTACGTACCTATTAAGCAAATAAAACCTATTTCCAGTTAAAATCGATATTTTATTTAATATTTATTTATTTCTATAATTTTCGCTGATACTTTTTGATTTGTTTTGAAACTATCAATTGCCTACATTTTTTGACGACACGTGTTCATGTTTCTGCAGGATTATCCCATTTAATGATCTGTTTAAGGGTTACCAGATGCCTGCAGTGAGATATGATTTTGTAACACTTGCAGTTTTTATTTATGCCATTCTTATGGAAATATTATATTCAGAACAGTTGGATAAAGACTAGTTGTATGATAAAATGAAATGTAATTCTATTTGAAAGTGCCGCTGTGCAAAGTAAGGAATTCATTGTGTTTTTTTTGTTACAGATCAAGATGGAGAAGCACCTTCCAATTTTAATGGCTTAAATATTAATACAAGTTCTGTATGCATGAGAGAATACACTGCCTGAAAAATGATCTATAAAAACAACTTAATATGAACATGACTATCCAGAAGCTGATTTCAAGACTTCGTACCATTTAACCACCTGTTGTTTTCCTCTATATCAAGTTCTTCTACATTTTGCAGATATCAAATGATGGCACAAACAATCACAATACTAACTGTAATAACTGCAACTTATTGTATCAGAATGATTGGGAGGAACTTTAAATGGAATCTGTTAGATAAAATAGTCAATTTCTAAAGCTGTTTCTTTGGAGTTCATTCCCTGGATTGTTTTTTTCCTATGTTTTGCTCAATGGAAATGAAGTATTTAACAGAGATAATGAACAACAAAACGCCTTCATCTTGCCTGCAAAACTCGGAAGTGGACTGTAACGCAGATATACTCTAATACATATTAAAACAATTTGATATTGTTTTAAAACAAAGATATATCAAGTGATTTTTGGGTTGCGGACAATTCGCCCCCACAATTCGCCCCCGTACGATTCGCCCCCGGATGATTCGCCCCCGCGGATAATTCGCCCCCGGACGATTCGCCCCCGGACGATTCGTCCCCGCGGTTAATTCACCCCCGGAAAGGAATTGAAAGTTGTGAAATGGCCTGCTCGACCACCTGGTTTGTCCCCTTTTCATTTCTTTTTGTGGGAAAACCACAAAAATAAAATCTATAAGAACAGGATTAACAATAGGGAGGAATTAAGAAGAAACATTTTACATGCACTTGCTACAATTCGAGGCAGAGATATTGAAAGAGCTGTAAACAATGTTATAAAAAGAGCAAATCTTTGTATACGCGAGAACGTCCTCCAGTTTGAACATCTTCTGTAATCAGTTAATCACACAACTAGTTCCTGTGACTTATACTACAATGTTATAATAAAAAACGGTCGATAGGTTACATTTCTTCTTTAAGATTAAGATAAGTATTTATCAGCATTCTGCAATGGTGAGCCTCGAATTTAAATAACCCTTTTCATAATTCGAGAAGTTTTTCCATGGCAATTTATTTAAATTTACGATTTCTGTAAATAACAGCAGATTTCGGCAGTCCAAAGTCATCATGTCATACATCATTGAAAGCACCATCAAAAACTATCCGATCCTGTAAAAATCCAATATACCGCCCATAAGAAAAAACAAACCTGAGGATGATTCCGTAAAACCGAAACGGGGTAGAAAATTTTTGATACCACTACGGCATTTCAGCTAAAAAGTTGCTTAAAGAAAGTTTTAACAGATTTGAAAAAAATTTAATAACAACCAACTTATAAATCGATTAAAGTCCATTTTTTCTCAAAGTGGGAACCAATAAATTAGGAAAATAAAATAAATTAAACTCGGAGTCTGATCCCACGAATATTTAATGTGAAAAATTAAAAAAACCATGGATGTACAAGGATGTAGTTTGTTAACCCTTGACAAATTTGTTTTATAATTAATTTAATTAATGTGATAATGTTTTAATACAAAAATCTTTTGATCCTAGTGATTTTTCTGAAGATGCTAAAGTAGTTTTAGCGAAAACGTTCAAACAATTTTTAACTCGCTATGTCAATTACGATTGACTATCTGATGGTTTTTTCAATTTTTCACATTAAATATTCGTGGGATCGGACTCCGAGTTTAATTTATTTTATTTTCCTAACCAACTTATGCCCAAAATACAAAATTGTCATTTTTCTGTTTTTTGGCCATAATAAAAAAACTAAGGTAGCTAGGTTATATTTCTTTTTTAATTATTGATCACCACTATATAGTGCAACTTTGTCCCAATTTAACCGTCTTCCTATCTCTTACGGTTTCCAAGATCCCAATGGTGATCCTAGAATTTGAATAACCCTGTATATATTTATAATATTATTATATATTAAGTTAAGTTCTAATGTGTAACAGCTATTTGTGTAGTATCTTTAATTATTATCTTTAGTTTAACAATTTAAAAGAAGTTAAGTCTATTTAACGACTTTAACTAACATAATTTAACTAATTCGTAAAAGTTAGTTTAATTTAAACTATTTGTAAGTTTTGTTACAAAATATATGGGTGTTCTGTCTTTATTTTTTTTAATTCTTTTCCGGGGGCGAATTATCCGCGGGGGCGAATCGTCCGGGGGCGAATTATCCACGGGTGCGAATCATCCGGGAGCGAATCGTCCGGAGGCGAATTATCCTAGAAGCGTGATGTTTAGTGCTTTAACTATTGTCATACAATGAAACCCTTTCCTACACTCTTCAATAACTGAAAGCTCGTACTAGCTATCTTTTGGTAAATCACATACTTTCCTGTAGTATCTAGATAATGAAATTTTATGACGGCACATTTCTCTTTACCGCTGAGTTTCCAAATAATCATTGAGTGATTCTTATTCATAGCGTTTTTGTTGTTTCAGGTACTAAAGTGTTTCTAAATTGGAACTTTTTTCATACCTACGCTGTTCAATCACTGAAAAGTGGTATTACCTATGTTTTGGTAAATCACATACTTTCCTGCAGTACCTACCAAGATGATGAAATTTTATGACGGCAAATTTCTCTTTACCGCTGAATTTCCAAATAATCATTGAGTGATTCTTATTCACAGAGTTTTTGTTGTTTCAGGTACTAAAGTGTTTCTAAATTGGAACTTTTTTTCATACCTACGCTGATCAATCACTGAAAAGTGGTATTACCTATGTTTTGGTAAATCACATACTTTCCTGCAGTACCTACCAAGATGATGAAATTTTATGACGGCAAATTTCTCTTTACCGCTGAATTTTCAAATAATCATCGAGTGATTCTTATTCACAGTTTTTGTTGTTTCAGGTACTAAAGTGTTTCTAAATTGGAACTTTTCCCATACCTACGCTGCGCGCTGTTCAATCATTGAAAAGTGGTACTAGCTATGTTTTAATAATTCACATGCTTTCCTGCAGTACCTAGATGATGAAATTTTATGACGGCAAATTTCTCTTTACCGCTGAATTTTCAAATAATCATTGAGTGATTCTTATTCACAGTTTTTGTTGTTTCAGGTACTAAAGTGTTTCTAAATTGGAACTTTTTCCATACCTACGCTGTTCAATCACTTGAAAAGTGGTATTACCTATGTTATACTTTCCCGCAGTACCTAGATGATGAAATTTTATGACGGCAAATTTCTCTTTACCGATGAATTTCCAAATAATCATTGAGTGATTCTTATTCACATTGTTTTTGTTGTTTCAGGTACTAAAGTGTTTCTAAATTGGAACTTGTTTTCATACCTACACTCTACAATAACTGCAAACTGGTACTGGCTATGTTTTGGTAAATCACGTACTTTCCTGCAGTATCTAGATGATGAAATTTTATGACGGCACATTTCTCTTTACCGATGAATTTCCAAATAATCATTGAGTGATTCTTATTCACATAGTTTTTGTTATTTCAGGTACTGAAGTGTTTCTAAATTGGAGCTTTTTCCATACCTACGCTGTTCGCTGTTCAATCACTGAAAAGTAGTACTGCAGTATGTAGATGATGAAATTTTATGACGGCACATTTCTCTTTACCGATAAATTTCCAAATAATCATTGATTGGTTCTTATTCACAAGAGTTTTTGTTGTTTCAGGTACTAAAGTGTTTCTAAATTGGAACTTTTCTCATACCTACGCTGTTCAATCACTGAAAAGTGGTATTACCTATGTTTTGGAAAATCACATACTTTCCTGCAGTATCTAGATGATGAAATTTTATGACGACAAATTTCTCTTTACCGATGAATTTCCAAACAATCATTGAGTGATTCTTATTCACAGAGTTTTTCTTGTTTCAGGTACTGAAGTGTTTCTAAATTGGAGCTTTTTCCATACCTACGCTGCTCGCTGTTCAATCACTGAAAAGTAGTACTGCAGTATGTAGATGATGAAATTTTATGACGGCACATTTCTCTTTACCGATGAATTACCAAATAATCATTGATTGGTTCTTATTCACAAGAGTTTTTGTTGTTTCAGGTACTAAAGTGTTTCTAAATTGGAACTTTTCTCATACCTACGCTGTTCAATCACTGAAAAGTGGTATTACCTATGTTTTGGTAAATCACATACTTTCCTGCAGTATCTAGATGATGAAATTTTATGACGACAAATTTCTCTTTACCGATGAATTTCCAAACAATCATTGAGTGATTCTTATTCACAGAGTTTTTGTTGTTTCAGGTACTAAAGTGTTTCTAAATTGGAACTTTTCCCATACCTACGCTACGCGCTGTTCAATCACTGAAAAGTGGTACTAGCTATGTTTAATAAATCACATGGTTTCCTGCAGTACCTAGATGATGAAATTTTCTGACGGCAAATTTCTCTTTACCGATGAATTTCCAAATAATCATTGAGTGATTCCTATTCACAGAGTTTTTGTTGTTTCAGGTACTAAAGTATTTCTAAATTGGAACTTGTTTTCATACCTACACAATAACTGAAAACTGGTACTAGCTATGTTTTGGTAAATCACATACTTTCCTGCAGTATCTAGATGATGAAATTTTATGACGGCACATTTCTCTTTACCGCTGAATTTCCAAATAATCATTGAGTGATTCTTATTCACATTGCTTTTGTTGTTTCACGTACTAAAGTGTTTCTAAATTGGAACTTTTCCCATACCTACGCTGCGCGCTGTTCAATCACTGAAAAGTGGTACTAGCTATGTTTAATAAATCACATGCTTTCCTGCAGTATCTAGATGATGAAATTTAATGACGGAACATTTCTCTTTACCGCTGAATTTCCAAATAATCATTGAGTGATTCTTATTCACAGAGTTTTTGTTGTTTCAGGTACTAAAGTGTTTCTAAATTGGAACTTTTCCCATACCGCACCTGCGTACTGTTCAATCACTGAAAAGTGGTACTAGCTATGTTTTAATAAATCACATGCTTTCCTGCAGTACCTAGATGATGAAATTTTATGACGGCAAATTTCTCGTTACCGATGAATTTCCAAATAATCATTTAGTGATTCTTATTCACATTGTTTTTGTTGTTTCAGGTACTGAAGTTTTTCTAAATTGGAACTTGTTTTCATACTTACACAATAACTGAAAACTGGTACTAGCTATGTTTTGGTAAATCACATACTTTCCTGCAGTATCTAGATGATGAAATTTTATGACGGCACATTTCTCTTTACCGCTGAATTTCCAAATAATCATTGAGTGATTCTTATTCACAGAGTTTTTGTTGTTTCAGGTACTAAAGTGTTTCTAAATTGGAACTTTTCCCATACCGCACCTGCGCACTGTTCAATCACTGAAAAGGTACTAGCTATGTTTTAATAAATCACATGCTTTCCTGCAGTACCTAGATGATGAAATTTTATGACGGCAAATTTCTCTTTACCGATGAATTTCCAAATAATCATTGAGTGATTCTTATTCACATTGCTTTTGTTGTTTCAGGTACTAAAGTGTTTCTAAATTGGAACTTTTCCCATACCTACGCTGCGCTGTTCAATCACTGAAAAGTGGTACTAGCTATGTTTTAATAAATCACATGTTTTCCTGCAGTACCTAGATGATGAAATTTTATGACGGCAAATTTCTCTTTACCGATGAATTTCCAAATAATCATTGAGTGATTCTTATTCACATTGCTTTTGTTGTTTCAGGTACTAAAGTGTTTCTAAATTGGAACTTTTCCCATACCTACGCTGCGCGCTGTTCAATCACTGAAAAGTGGTACTAGCTATGTTTAATAAATCACATGCTTTCCTGCAGTACCTAGATGATGAAATTTTATGACGACAAATTTCTCTTTACCGATGAATTTCCAAATAATCATTGAGTGATTCTTATTCACAAGAGTTTTTGTTGTTTCAGGTACTAAAGTGTTTCTAAATTGAAACTTTTTTCATACCTACGCTGCGCGCTGTTCTATCACTGAAAAGTAGTACTAGCTATGTTTTAATAAATCACATGCTTTCCTGCAGTACCTAGATGATGAAATTTTATGACGGTAAATTTCTCTTTACCGATGAATTTCCAAATAATCATTGAGTGTTTCTTATTCACAAGAGTTTTTGTTGTTTCAGGTACTAAAGTGTCTCTAAATTGGAACTTTTCCCATACCTACGCTGCGCGCTGTTCAATCATTGAAAAGTGGTACTAGCTATGTTTTAATAATTCACATGCTTTCCTGCAGTACCTAGATGATGAAATTTTATGACGGCAAATTACTCTTTACCGCTGAATTTTCAAATAACCATTGAGTGATTCTTATTCACAGTTTTTGTTGTTTCAGGTACTAAAGTGTTTCTAAATTGGAACTTTTTCCATACCTACGCTGTTCAATCACTTGAAAAGTGGTATTACCTGTTTCGATAAATCGTATACTTTCCCGCAGTACCTAGATGATGAAATTTTATGACGGCAAATTTCTCTTTACCGATGAATTTCCAAATAATCATTGAGTGATTCTTATTCACATTGTTTTTGTTGTTTCAGGTACTAAAGTGTTTCTAAATTGGAACTTGTTTTCATACCTACACTCTACAATAACTGCAAACTGGTACTAGCTATGTTTTGGTAAATCACGTACTTTCCTGCAGTATCTAGATGATGAAATTTTATGACGGCACATTTCTCTTTACCGATGAATTTCCAAATAATCATTGAGTGATTCTTATTCACATAGTTTTTGTTATTTCAGGTACTGAAGTGTTTCTAAATTGGAGCTTTTTCCATACCTACGCTGTTCGCTGTTCAATCACTGAAAAGTAGTACTGCAGTATGTAGATGATGAAATTTTATGACGGCACATTTCTCTTTACCGATAAATTTCCAAATAATCATTGATTGGTTCTTATTCACAAGAGTTTTTGTTGTTTCAGGTACTAAAGTGTTTCTAAATTGGAACTTTTCTCATACCTACGCTGTTCAATCACTGAAAAGTGGTATTACCTATGTTTTGGTAAATCACATACTTTCCTGCAGTATCTAGATGATGAAATTTTATGACGACAAATTTCTCTTTACCGATGAATTTCCAAACAATCATTGAGTGATTCTTATTCACAGAGTTTTTGTTGTTTCAGGTACTAAAGTGTTTCTAAATTGGAACTTTTCCCATACCTACGCTACGCGCTGTTCAATCACTGAAAAGTGGTACTAGCTATGTTTAATAAATCACATGGTTTCCTGCAGTACCTAGATGATGAAATTTTCTGACGGCAAATTTCTCTTTACCGATGAATTTCCAAATAATCATTGAGTGATTCCTATTCACAGAGTTTTTGTTGTTTCAGGTACTAAAGTGTTTCTAAATTGGAACTTGTTTTCATACCTACACAATAACTGAAAACTGGTACTAGCTATGTTTTGGTAAATCACATACTTTCCTGCAGTATCTAGATGATGAAATTTTATGACGGCACATTTCTCTTTACCGCTGAATTTCCAAATAATCATTGAGTGATTCTTATTAACAGAGTTTTTGTTGTTTCAGGTACTAAAGTGTTTCTAAATTGGAACTTTTCCCATACCGCACCTGCGCACTGTTCAATCACTGAAAAGTGGTACTAGCTATGTTTTAATAAATCACATGCTTTCCTGCAGTACCTAGATGATGAAATTTTATGACGGCAAATTTCTCTTTACCGATGAATTTCCAAATAATCATTGAGTGATTCTTATTCACATTGCTTTTGTTGTTTCAGGTACTAAAGTGTTTCTAAATTGGAACTTTTCCCATACCTACGCTGCGCGCTGTTCAATCACTGAAAAGTGGTACTAGCTATGTTTAATAAATCACATGCTTTCCTGCAGTATCTAGATGATGAAATTTAATGACGGAACATTTCTCTTTACCGCTGAATTTCCAAATAATCATTGAGTGATTCTTATTCACAGAGTTTTTGTTGTTTCAGGTACTAAAGTGTTTCTAAATTGGAACTTTTCCCATACCGCACCTGCGTACTGTTCAATCACTGAAAAGTGGTACTAGCTATGTTTTAATAAATCACATGCTTTCCTGCAGTACCTAGATGATGAAATTTTATGACGGCAAATTTCTCGTTACCGATGAATTTCCAAATAATCATTGAGTGATTCTTATTCACATTGTTTTTGTTGTTTCAGGTACTGAAGTGTTTCTAAATTGGAACTTTTCCCAAACCTACGCTGCGCGCTCTTCAATCACTGAAAAGTGGTACTAGCTATGTTTAATAAATCACATGCTTTCCTGCAGTACCTAGATGATGAAATTTTATAACGACAAATTTCTCTTTACCGATGAATTTCCAAATAATCATTGAGTGATTCTTATTCACAGAGTTTTTGTTGTTTCAGGTACTAAAGTGTTTCTAAATTGGAACTTTTCCCATACCTACGCTGCGCTGTTCAATCACTGAAAAGTGGTACTAGCTATGTTTTAATAAATCACATGCTTTCCTGCAGTACCTAGATGATGAAATTTTATGACGGTAAATTTCTCTTTACCGATGAATTTCCAAATAATCATTGAGTGTTTCTTATTCACAAGAGTTTTTGTTGTTTCAGGTACTAAAGTGTCTCTAAATTGGAACTTTTCCCATACCTACGCTGCGCGCTGTTCAATCATTGAAAAGTGGTACTAGCTATGTTTTAATAATTCACATGCTTTCCTGCAGTACCTAGATGATGAAATTTTATGACGGAAAATTTCTCTTTACCGCTGAATTTTCAAATAATCATTGAGTGATTCTTATTCACAGTTTTTGTTGTTTCAGGTACTAAAGTGTTTCTAAATTGGAACTTTTTCCATACCTACGCTGTTCAATCACTTGAAAAGTGGTATTACCTATGTTTCGATAAATCGTATACTTTCCCGCAGTACCTAGATGATGAAATTTTATGACGGCAAATTTCTCTTTACCGATGAATTTCCAAATAATCATTGAGTGATTCTTATTCACATTGCTTTTGTTGTTTCAGGTACTAAAGTGTTTCTAAATTGGAACTTTTCCCATACCTACGCTGCGCGCTGTTCAATCACTGAAAAGTGGTACTAGCTATGTTTAATAAATCACATGCTTTCCTGCAGTACCTAGATGATGAAATTTTATGACGACAAATTTCTCTTTACCGATGAATTTCCAAATAATCATTGAGTGATTCTTATTCACAGAGTTTTTGTTGTTTCAGGTACTAAAGTGTCTCTAAATTGGAACTTTTCCCATACCTACGCTGCGCGCTGTTCAATCACTGAAAAGTGGTACTAGCTATGTTTAATAAATCACATGCTTTCCTGCAGTACCTAGATGATGAAATTTTATGACGGTAAATTTCTCTTTACCGATGAATTTCCAAATAATCATTGAGTGTTTCTTATTCACAAGAGTTTTTGTTGTTTCAGGTACTAAAGTGTCTCTAAATTGGAACTTTTCCCATACCTACGCTGCGCGCTGTTCAATCATTGAAAAGTGGTACTAGCTATGTTTTAATAATTCACATGCTTTCCTGCAGTACCTAGATGATGAAATTTTATGACGGCAAATTACTCTTTACCGCTGAATTTTCAAATAACCATTGAGTGATTCTTATTCACAGTTTTTGTTGTTTCAGGTACTAAAGTGTTTCTAAATTGGAACTTTTTCCATACCTACGCTGTTCAATCACTTGAAAAGTGGTATTACCTGTTTCGATAAATCGTATACTTTCCCGCAGTACCTAGATGATGAAATTTTATGACGGCAAATTTCTCTTTACCGATGAATTTCCAAATAATCATTGAGTGATTCTTATTCACATTGTTTTTGTTGTTTCAGGTACTAAAGTGTTTCTAAATTGGAACTTGTTTTCATACCTACACTCTACAATAACTGCAAACTGGTACTAGCTATGTTTTGGTAAATCACGTACTTTCCTGCAGTATCTAGATGATGAAATTTTATGACGGCACATTTCTCTTTACCGATGAATTTCCAAATAATCATTGAGTGATTCTTATTCACATAGTTTTTGTTATTTCAGGTACTGAAGTGTTTCTAAATTGGAGCTTTTTCCATACCTACGCTGTTCGCTGTTCAATCACTGAAAAGTAGTACTGCAGTATGTAGATGATGAAATTTTATGACGGCACATTTCTCTTTACCGATAAATTTCCAAATAATCATTGATTGGTTCTTATTCACAAGAGTTTTTGTTGTTTCAGGTACTAAAGTGTTTCTAAATTGGAACTTTTCTCATACCTACGCTGTTCAATCACTGAAAAGTGGTATTACCTATGTTTTGGTAAATCACATACTTTCCTGCAGTATCTAGATGATGAAATTTTATGACGACAAATTTCTCTTTACCGATGAATTTCCAAACAATCATTGAGTGATTCTTATTCACAGAGTTTTTGTTGTTTCAGGTACTAAAGTGTTTCTAAATTGGAACTTTTCCCATACCTACGCTACGCGCTGTTCAATCACTGAAAAGTGGTACTAGCTATGTTTAATAAATCACATGGTTTCCTGCAGTACCTAGATGATGAAATTTTCTGACGGCAAATTTCTCTTTACCGATGAATTTCCAAATAATCATTGAGTGATTCCTATTCACAGAGTTTTTGTTGTTTCAGGTACTAAAGTGTTTCTAAATTGGAACTTGTTTTCATACCTACACAATAACTGAAAACTGGTACTAGCTATGTTTTGGTAAATCACATACTTTCCTGCAGTATCTAGATGATGAAATTTTATGACGGCACATTTCTCTTTACCGCTGAATTTCCAAATAATCATTGAGTGATTCTTATTCACAGAGTTTTTGTTGTTTCAGGTACTAAAGTGTTTCTAAATTGGAACTTTTCCCATACCGCACCTGCGCACTGTTCAATCACTGAAAAGTGGTACTAGCTATGTTTTAATAAATCACATGCTTTCCTGCAGTACCTAGATGATGAAATTTTATGACGGCAAATTTCTCTTTACCGATGAATTTCCAAATAATCATTGAGTGATTCTTATTCACATTGCTTTTGTTGTTTCAGGTACTAAAGTGTTTCTAAATTGGAACTTTTCCCATACCTACGCTGCGCGCTGTTCAATCACTGAAAAGTGGTACTAGCTATGTTTAATAAATCACATGCTTTCCTGCAGTATCTAGATGATGAAATTTAATGACGGAACATTTCTCTTTACCGCTGAATTTCCAAATAATCATTGAGTGATTCTTATTCACAGAGTTTTTGTTGTTTCAGGTACTAAAGTGTTTCTAAATTGGAACTTTTCCCATACCGCACCTGCGTACTGTTCAATCACTGAAAAGTGGTACTAGCTATGTTTTAATAAATCACATGCTTTCCTGCAGTACCTAGATGATGAAATTTTATGACGGCAAATTTCTCGTTACCGATGAATTTCCAAATAATCATTGAGTGATTCTTATTCACATTGTTTTTGTTGTTTCAGGTACTGAAGTGTTTCTAAATTGGAACTTTTCCCAAACCTACGCTGCGCGCTCTTCAATCACTGAAAAGTGGTACTAGCTATGTTTAATAAATCACATGCTTTCCTGCAGTACCTAGATGATGAAATTTTATAACGACAAATTTCTCTTTACCGATGAATTTCCAAATAATCATTGAGTGATTCTTATTCACAGAGTTTTTGTTGTTTCAGGTACTAAAGTGTTTCTAAATTGGAACTTTTCCCATACCTACGCTGCGCTGTTCAATCACTGAAAAGTGGTACTAGCTATGTTTTAATAAATCACATGCTTTCCTGCAGTACCTAGATGATGAAATTTTATGACGGTAAATTTCTCTTTACCGATGAATTTCCAAATAATCATTGAGTGTTTCTTATTCACAAGAGTTTTTGTTGTTTCAGGTACTAAAGTGTCTCTAAATTGGAACTTTTCCCATACCTACGCTGCGCGCTGTTCAATCATTGAAAAGTGGTACTAGCTATGTTTTAATAATTCACATGCTTTCCTGCAGTACCTAGATGATGAAATTTTATGACGGAAAATTTCTCTTTACCGCTGAATTTTCAAATAATCATTGAGTGATTCTTATTCACAGTTTTTGTTGTTTCAGGTACTAAAGTGTTTCTAAATTGGAACTTTTTCCATACCTACGCTGTTCAATCACTTGAAAAGTGGTATTACCTATGTTTCGATAAATCGTATACTTTCCCGCAGTACCTAGATGATGAAATTTTATGACGGCAAATTTCTCTTTACCGATGAATTTCCAAATAATCATTGAGTGATTCTTATTCACATTGCTTTTGTTGTTTCAGGTACTAAAGTGTTTCTAAATTGGAACTTTTCCCATACCTACGCTGCGCGCTGTTCAATCACTGAAAAGTGGTACTAGCTATGTTTAATAAATCACATGCTTTCCTGCAGTACCTAGATGATGAAATTTTATGACGACAAATTTCTCTTTACCGATGAATTTCCAAATAATCATTGAGTGATTCTTATTCACAGAGTTTTTGTTGTTTCAGGTACTAAAGTGTCTCTAAATTGGAACTTTTCCCATACCTACGCTGCGCGCTGTTCAATCACTGAAAAGTGGTACTAGCTATGTTTAATAAATCACATGCTTTCCTGCAGTACCTAGATGATGAAATTTTATGACGGTAAATTTCTCTTTACCGATGAATTTCCAAATAATCATTGAGTGTTTCTTATTCACAAGAGCTTTTGTTGTTTCAGGTACTAAAGTGTCTCTAAATTGGAACTTTTCCCATACCTACGCTGCGCGCTGTTCAATCATTGAAAAGTGGTACTAGCTATGTTTTAATAATTCACATGCTTTCCTGCAGTACCTAGATGATGAAATTTTATGACGGCAAATTACTCTTTACCGCTGAATTTTCAAATAACCATTGAGTGATTCTTATTCACAGTTTTTGTTGTTTCAGGTACTAAAGTGTTTCTAAATTGGAACTTTTTCCATACCTACGCTGTTCAATCACTTGAAAAGTGGTATTACCTGTTTCGATAAATCGTATACTTTCCCGCAGTACCTAGATGATGAAATTTTATGACGGCAAATTTCTCTTTACCGATGAATTTCCAAATAATCATTGAGTGATTCTTATTCACATTGTTTTTGTTGTTTCAGGTACTAAAGTGTTTCTAAATTGGAACTTGTTTTCATACCTACACTCTACAATAACTGCAAACTGGTACTAGCTATGTTTTGGTAAATCACGTACTTTCCTGCAGTATCTAGATGATGAAATTTTATGACGGCACATTTCTCTTTACCGATGAATTTCCAAATAATCATTGAGTGATTCTTATTCACATAGTTTTTGTTATTTCAGGTACTGAAGTGTTTCTAAATTGGAGCTTTTTCCATACCTACGCTGTTCGCTGTTCAATCACTGAAAAGTAGTACTGCAGTATGTAGATGATGAAATTTTATGACGGCACATTTCTCTTTACCGATAAATTTCCAAATAATCATTGATTGGTTCTTATTCACAAGAGTTTTTGTTGTTTCAGGTACTAAAGTGTTTCTAAATTGGAACTTTTCTCATACCTACGCTGTTCAATCACTGAAAAGTGGTATTACCTATGTTTTGGTAAATCACATACTTTCCTGCAGTATCTAGATGATGAAATTTTATGACGACAAATTTCTCTTTACCGATGAATTTCCAAACAATCATTGAGTGATTCTTATTCACAGAGTTTTTGTTGTTTCAGGTACTAAAGTGTTTCTAAATTGGAACTTTTCCCATACCTACGCTACGCGCTGTTCAATCACTGAAAAGTGGTACTAGCTATGTTTAATAAATCACATGGTTTCCTGCAGTACCTAGATGATGAAATTTTCTGACGGCAAATTTCTCTTTACCGATGAATTTCCAAATAATCATTGAGTGATTCCTATTCACAGAGTTTTTGTTGTTTCAGGTACTAAAGTGTTTCTAAATTGGAACTTGTTTTCATACCTACACAATAACTGAAAACTGGTACTAGCTATGTTTTGGTAAATCACATACTTTCCTGCAGTATCTAGATGATGAAATTTTATGACGGCACATTTCTCTTTACCGCTGAATTTCCAAATAATCATTGAGTGATTCTTATTCACAGAGTTTTTGTTGTTTCAGGTACTAAAGTGTTTCTAAATTGGAACTTTTCCCATACCGCACCTGCGCACTGTTCAATCACTGAAAAGTGGTACTAGCTATGTTTTAATAAATCACATGCTTTCCTGCAGTACCTAGATCATGAAATTTTATGACGGCAAATTTCTCTTTACCGATGAATTTCCAAATAATCATTGAGTGATTCTTATTCACATTGCTTTTGTTGTTTCAGGTACTAAAGTGTTTCTAAATTGGAACTTTTCCCATACCTACGCTGCGCGCTGTTCAATCACTGAAAAGTGGTACTAGCTATGTTTAATAAATCACATGCTTTCCTGCAGTATCTAGATGATGAAATTTAATGACGGAACATTTCTCTTTACCGCTGAATTTCCAAATAATCATTGAGTGATTCTTATTCACAGAGTTTTTGTTGTTTCAGGTACTAAAGTGTTTCTAAATTGGAACTTTTCCCATACCGCACCTGCGTACTGTTCAATCACTGAAAAGTGGTACTAGCTATGTTTTAATAAATCACATGCTTTCCTGCAGTACCTAGATGATGAAATTTTATGACGGCAAATTTCTCGTTACCGATGAATTTCCAAATAATCATTGAGTGATTCTTATTCACATTGTTTTTGTTGTTTCAGGTACTGAAGTGTTTCTAAATTGGAACTTTTCCCAAACCTACGCTGCGCGCTCTTCAATCACTGAAAAGTGGTACTAGCTATGTTTAATAAATCACATGCTTTCCTGCAGTACCTAGATGATGAAATTTTATAACGACAAATTTCTCTTTACCGATGAATTTCCAAATAATCATTGAGTGATTCTTATTCACAGAGTTTTTGTTGTTTCAGGTACTAAAGTGTTTCTAAATTGGAACTTTTCCCATACCTACGCTGCGCTGTTCAATCACTGAAAAGTGGTACTAGCTATGTTTTAATAAATCACATGCTTTCCTGCAGTACCTAGATGATGAAATTTTATGACGGTAAATTTCTCTTTACCGATGAATTTCCAAATAATCATTGAGTGTTTCTTATTCACAAGAGTTTTTGTTGTTTCAGGTACTAAAGTGTCTCTAAATTGGAACTTTTCCCATACCTACGCTGCGCGCTGTTCAATCATTGAAAAGTGGTACTAGCTATGTTTTAATAATTCACATGCTTTCCTGCAGTACCTAGATGATGAAATTTTATGACGGAAAATTTCTCTTTACCGCTGAATTTTCAAATAATCATTGAGTGATTCTTATTCACAGTTTTTGTTGTTTCAGGTACTAAAGTGTTTCTAAATTGGAACTTTTTCCATACCTACGCTGTTCAATCACTTGAAAAGTGGTATTACCTATGTTTCGATAAATCGTATACTTTCCCGCAGTACCTAGATGATGAAATTTTATGACGGCAAATTTCTCTTTACCGATGAATTTCCAAATAATCATTGAGTGATTCTTATTCACATTGCTTTTGTTGTTTCAGGTACTAAAGTGTTTCTAAATTGGAACTTTTCCCATACCTACGCTGCGCGCTGTTCAATCACTGAAAAGTGGTACTAGCTATGTTTAATAAATCACATGCTTTCCTGCAGTACCTAGATGATGAAATTTTATGACGACAAATTTCTCTTTACCGATGAATTTCCAAATAATCATTGAGTGATTCTTATTCACAGAGTTTTTGTTGTTTCAGGTACTAAAGTGTCTCTAAATTGGAACTTTTCCCATACCTACGCTGCGCGCTGTTCAATCACTGAAAAGTGGTACTAGCTATGTTTAATAAATCACATGCTTTCCTGCAGTATCTAGATGATGAAATTTTATGACGGCAAATTTCTCTTTACCGCTGAATTTTCAAATAATCATTGAGTGATTCTTATTCACAGTTTTGGTTGTTTCAGGTACTAAAGTGTTTCTAAATTGGAACTTTTTTCATACCTACGCTGTTCAATCACTTGAAAAGTGGTATTACCTATGTTTCGATAAATCGTATACTTTTCCGCAGTACCTAGATGATGAAATTTTATGACGGCAAATTTCTCTTTACCTATGAATTTCCAAATAATCATTGAGTGATTCTTATTCACAGAGTTTTTGTTGTTTCAGGTACTAAAGTGTTTCTAAATTGGAACTTTTCCCATACCTACGCTGCGCTGTTCAATCACTGAAAAGTGGTACTAGCTATGTTTTAATAAATCACATGCTTTCCTGCAGTACCTAGATGATGAAATTTTATGACGGCAAATTTCTCTTTACCGATGAATTTCCAAATAATCATTGAGTGATTCTTATTCACAGAGTTTTTGTTGTTTCAGGTACTAAAGTGTTTCTAAATTGGAACTTTTCCCATACCTACGCTGCGCTGTTCAATCACTGAAAAGTGGTACTAGCTATGTTTAATAAATCACATGCTTTCCTGCAGTACCTAGATGATGAAATTTTATGACGACAAATTTCTCTTTACCGATGAATTTCCAAATAATCATTGAGTGATTCTTATTCACAAGAGTTTTTGTTGTTTCAGGTACTAAAGTGTCTCTAAATTGGAACTTTTCCCATACCTACGCTGCGCGCTGTTCAATCATTGAAAACTGGTACTAGCTATGTTTTAATAAATCACATGCTTTCCTGCAGTACCTAGATGATGAAATTTTATGACGGTAAATTTCTCTTTACCGATGAATTTCCAAATAATCATTGAGTGTTTCTTATTCACAAGAGTTTTTGTTGTTTCAGGTACTAAAGTGTCTCTAAATTGGAACTTTTCCCATACCTACGCTGCGCGCTGTTCAATCATTGAAAAGTGGTACTAGCTATGTTTTAATAATTCACATGCTTTCCTGCAGTACCTAGATGATGAAATTTTATGACGGCAAATTTCTCTTTACCGCTGAATTTTCAAATAATCATTGAGTGATTCTTATTCACAGTTTTTGTTGTTTCAGGTACTAAAGTGTTTCTAAATTGGAACTTTTTCCATACCTACGCTGTTCAATCACTTGAAAAGTGGTTTTACCTATGTTTCGATAAATCGTATACTTTCCCGCAGTACCTAGATGATGAAATTTTATGACGGCAAATTTCTCTTTACCGATGAATTTCCAAATAATCATTGAGTGATTCTTATTCACATTGTTTTTGTTGTTTCAGGTACTAAAGTGTTTCTAAATTGGAACTAGTTTTCATACCTACACTCTACAATAACTGCAAACTGGTACTAGCTATGTTTTGGTAAATCACGTACTTTCCTGCAGTATCTAGATGATGAAATTTTATGACGGCACATTTCTCTTTACCGATGAATTTCCAAATAATCATTGAGTGATTCTTATTCACATAGTTTTTGTTATTTCAGGTACTGAAGCGTTTCTAAATTGGAGCTTTTTCCATACCTACGCTGCTCGCTGTTCAATCACTGAAAAGTAGTACTGCAGTATGTAGATGATGAAATTTTATGACGGCACATTTCTCTTTACTGATGAATTTCCAAATAATCATTGATTGGTTCTTATTCACAAGAGTTTTTGTTGTTTCAGGTACTAAAGTGTTTCTAAATTGGAACTTTTCTCATACCTACGCTGTTCAATCACTGAAAAGTGGTATTACCTATGTTTTGGTAAATCACATACTTTCCTGCAGTATCTAGATGATGAAATTTTATGACGACAAATTTCTCTTTACCGATGAATTTCCAAACAATCATTGCGTGATTCTTATTCACAGAGTTTTTGTTGTTTCAGGTTCTAAAGTGTTTCTAAATTGGAACTTTTCCCATACCTACGCTGCGCGCTGTTCAATCACTGAAAAGTGGTACTAGCTGTGTTTAATAAATCACATGGTTTCCTGCAGTACCTAGATGATGAAATTTTATGACGGCAAATTTCTCGTTACCGATGAATTTCCAAATAATCATTGAGTGATTCTTATTCACATTGTTTTTGTTGTTTCAGCTACTAAAGTGTTTCTAAATTGGAACTTGTTTTCATACCTACACAATAACTGAAAACTGGTACTAGCTATGTTTTGGTAAATCACATACTTTCCTGCAGTATCTAGATGATGAAATTTTATGACGGCACATTTCTCTTTACCGCTGAATTTCCAAATAATCATTGAGTGATTCTTATTCACAGAGTTTTTGTTGTTTCAGGTACTGAAGTGTTTCTAAATTGGAGCTTTTTCCATACCTACGCTGCTCGCTGTTCAATCACTGAAAAGTAGTACTGCAGTATGTAGATGATGAAATTTTATGACGGCACATTTCTCTTTACCGATGAATTACCAAATAATCATTGATTGGTTCTTATTCACAAGAGGTTTTGTTGTTTCAGGTACTAAAGTGTTTCTAAATTGGAACTTTTCTCATACCTACGCTGTTCAATCACTGAAAAGTGGTATTACCTATGTTTTGGTAAATCACATACTTTCCTGCAGTATCTAGATGATGAAATTTTATGACGACAAATTTCTCTTTACCGATGAATTTCCAAACAATCATTGCTCTGGCGTTAAGTAAGTACCTACAATAAATGATGTAACAGAAATATGTAAGTGCTCAACTTGCATTGAAGTGCAACTTCTCGCTTGACGAGCTATAGTCCTTTGAAATATTATCTACCTAAAGTTTAATTTTCTCGTTAAGACCCAAAAGGGTTATGACGTAGCTGCAGCTAGAAACGTTACCTTAAAATATTTTGGCTCTTGAAGGAAGGTCTCAGGTTATTCGGGTTATTCTATTCATTATCTTCAAGTCGTTGTGTTGTGTCTGTTCTGTTCTGTCTAAAAGTGCAAAATTCCAAAAGGTAGGTATAGTTTTTATTTTATATATAATTAGAAATGGCTTCCACGAGCAAATATAGAATGGCAAAGAGTCGCTATATAAACAATAGCATAGCTAGCAATTTAAATACTTTAAGAAAAATTAATTCCGGTGAAGAGATGTCAAATAATAAAATCATAAATGTTAAGTATGCTCCCCAAACCAATATTAATGCAAATTCTGACTATCCTTCTCATACTAGTGGTTTAGATAATAATTTAAACGGTAACTTCGACCCTATCTCTAAACATTGTTCCGATATTAATAGTAGTAATGCAGAAGAATTGAACATCATTTCTATTAATACTGGATCACCAAAAAAAATTAGAGATATTGCCTCTGATCATTCCCAGAATGATAACGATAAATCACATGAATTGAAAGATTTTTTAAAAAAATTTGCAGAGGATACGCGTGCTACCCATTTTCAAGTAAATTATTTATTGAAAGGTTTATCAAGTATTTTTCCAAAAATCAGTATTCCTCTAGATGCTAGGACATTATTAAATACAGCTAAAACTTTGGACATTATTAAAATGACAAGTCAAAGAAACACTATGGGCCAATTCGTTTACTTCGGATTACATAAATATCTTAAACTCCATTTAGAAGATAAAGCGATTTTTCATGAATTATCACGAACAAAACTTTTAAATCTTATTTTCAATGTAGACGGAGTTCCAGTTTTCAAAAGTACAAGAACACAATTTTGGCCATTATTATGTAAAGTTGCTATAAAAAATTGTATTACGCATCCGTTTCCTGTTGCCATTTACTGTGGGGATTCTAAACCCCATTCTGTAAATCTTTATTTCCAAAATTTCATTGAAGAAATTAATCAATTATTAAAACATGGCTTTTTGCACAATGAAACAAAATATTTTATAAAAATTTTGTGTTTTACTTGTGATGCACCAGCACGGTCTTTTATTAAATGTGTAAAAAACCACAACGGATATTATAGTTGCGAGAGATGTGTGCAAAAAGGAGAAAATGTAGATCGAAGACAAATTTTTCACGATTGTGATGCAATGTTACGTACGGATACTCGATTTCGGAAATCTGATGATCCGCAGCATCATACAGATGTAACTCCGTTAAAGAATATTTTAGGATTAAATATGATTAACGATTTCGTATTAGATTATATGCATTTATGTTGTTTGGGGGTTATGAGGAAGTTATTAAATTACTGGGCTAAAACTTCTGAGTTTAAAACTGCCAGAATATCCCTTCGATTAAGAAGAAAATTATCAAACCGATTATTGTATTATTCTAAGTTTTTACCAAACGACTTTAACAGGAAATGCCGATCATTAGATGATGTAGACCGGTGGAAAGCCACAGAATTCCGTACTTTTCTATTATATTTGGGCCCTCTGGTTTTGAAAAACATATTGCCAAATGCTTATTTTGAACACTTTCTACTTTTCCATTGTGCTATGCGCCTTTTGCTGCGAGCAGCCGTAGGAAGTCGAAATACTTCAACGGATTTAGCAAAGACGATGTTATATCACTTTGTCGAAAATTTTCCAAAATTTTATGGTAGGGCGTCCTGTATTTATAATGTACACAATTTGATACATGTAACTGATGATGTGGTCAACAAGGAACTATCATTAAACGAAATTAGTTGTTTTCCATTTGAAAATTACTTAGGTAAACTTTTAAAGTTTGTTAGAACACCGAAAAACCCCTTAGCTCAGCTATGTAAAAGATTGTCGGAAACGAAGTATATTGATGCTCTTCACATAAAACATGAGATTTGTGTCGATAAATCACTAAGACTATTAACTTTCAGTAATACAACTAGTGTATATATACACCGTAAGAATGACTGTTATGTTTTATTAAAAAATAAACGTGTTCTACAGGTAACATTACTTTCTGAAAATACTGTAATAGGTTATTTATCTGAAAAATTATTAAATTTGTACGATTACCCAGTACCATCTGCAACATTGGGGATATTCAAAATGCTGAAATTCGCAGAGACTGTAACAGAATGGAAAATCACCGATGTAGTAAAAAAATGTTTTATTCTTCGTAGTTTAAATTCTTATGCCGTCTTTGAACTGTTACATCGATAAGTCAGCTAAAATATTGTTTGTTTATAATTGCCATTTAAAAAATTCATTTAAGTGGTCTTCATTTTTTAGGGTGGTCGAAATTCTTCTAGTTAATATAATAGTTAATTAATTCATAAAATTATAACTAACATTAGTACGGTCTTGTCCATGTAAAGTAATGTGATAAATTTACGTAGATATTTAAAATTGTATATCAATTTTACTCAAGTAACATGAATTCATGGGACGCGATTGTCTGGACAGAGGAGCAGAAGTGTGACTATGTACCATCAATTTGGGCAAATGGGGATAAAACCCGCTATAAGTGTCCAATAGGTCCTGGAATGTCCGACACGAAAAAACGGCAACTTATACACGAATGTGCAGATTTAACTGGAGCATTCGTATATTACCCCGCGGAATGTAAAAAAAGCAACGTAACCTCTTTGGAAACAGCAAAAAAATACGTTACACACCTGCAATATGCCAGCAGTATTGATGACACCGAGCAGTCGGATGAACCGGAATCTGATTCAGATCATCCTGTCAAAATCAAGAAACCAATACAAAAAAAGTCCACAAACAAGGTTTCCGTGAAACAATCTGAACAATATAAGGGCTGGTCAAGGCCAGTTATCTCCAGTTCTGCACCAGATGTTGATACATGGTATTCCCCGATTATCGACGGTATCGCAGGTAGTAGTGTATACTGATAATTTTTTTAAAATAATTTCTTTTAAAATTTGTTTGCTACTAGGTTTCTCTGACCCATCATTCCCTACTGGTAGCAACACAGCTCTAGGTATGTTTTGTTTCTAATTTTTTAAGCATCAATAATTTAAATCTTTTATTACAGGTGTATCTCCCCTAAGTCCTGTGCCCATAATAGATGAACAAGAATCGTCTTACATGGAATTGCAAAGTAAAAGTAAAACACAAAATTTGTAGAACTTAAAATGTAATAATTTCTAATTGTAGGTTTTCCAAAAGATTCTACAGTTCATTTAGGTACACACATGGTAAATCTTGTCTCACCCCCATCGGAACAGTCTCAACAACCTACCTCTCAAGCACTAAACGAAGGTGAACTATTTAAAAAAAATTAGATTAAAGTTTTTAGTTGAAAACAACAGTATTAGATTAGTTTTAATTGCGTGAAATATCATTATAGAGAATTATCTGTTTAAAGTATGTTTTTATATGTCTTCGGAGACGTTTGCATTCCATTTTGTTTTCTTATTTTACGATTGTGTACTCGGCACTTACTTACAATTTTTTGCGAATTGCTCTATTGCAGGAAATATGCGAATACTATTACACCAATTTGCACAACTAAGTTTCGACATAAAAGATATCAAAAAAAGAATTGGGGCATTAGAAATTACGACGGCGAAGGTGTTAGAAAAGCTGGACAATCAACAGCATGGTGGTACAACTTCTGACACCGCATTGCTAGGGGAAATGCTTCCCCTTTTGCCCCTACCAACAACGGATGCCATAAACACGTATGACAATATGTTGTTGGAAATTAAATACATGACCACTCTTGTAAGTAAGAATTCACCGGTTTGTTGTAGTTTTAAGGTGTTTAGAAACTGATTTTCTGCCTGTTTTAGGTAGAAATATTGTATTTGGCGGGTGGAGAAAATATACATAAAGCCGTATATCTCCAAATGGCCAAATTGCTTTCAAAAGAAGTAGCAGTGCACTACTCGGGAGTTGGGAAAAAGGGTAAATTCCCTTTCTGCAGTTTGCGCATGTATCAAGCGATCATAAGTATGCACTTTGAATTTTATTAAGTGGTAACTTTATAAATATTATTCCTTTGCAGATGCAACTCGTAAGCGTTTTCAGACGGCTTCCGATACGGAAATAAAAAAGTCAGTGTCGCTATTTTTATCAACAGCAAAAACGAGATTAGTCAAAAGTTTGCCATTAAGGTACTGTAAGATACTTACTCTTTCTTATTAGAAACATTTTCTTTAATACAGGGCCGGTTTAACAACCGCTGTTAAGTCTCTGTTTAGCTAACTAATGGTCAATTTCCATGGATACAATTGTGACAATAACGGAATCCATGGCAATTGTCCGTTGCTTAACAGCGGATTGATAAATCAGCCCACAGTAAAACAAGTTATGATTTAAAATTTTGCCATATGCATCAATTTTAGATTTTGATATTTTTACAGAGAAAATAACGTGAATGAACAGCCGGACCTATAAGCTTAATTAGTTAGTAAGTTATTATTTAATTTAATTTTTATATATATTCTTTTGTTTGTATAATTTAATATAACAGTAACATGTGAGCAAAGGAAAGTGACACCCAGTTTGGCTTTGAAAGTTGAAACGTATGTCTGTTATTTTATAATTTAAATACTTGACGTGACTTTGACAGTTCTAGAAGTAAAAATGCACATAATTTCAATTTTTCAAAGCCAAGCTTGATGTCACTTTCGTTTGCTCACATGTTACATTCAGAAAACTCCCGCGAACTAAAAGTGAAAATGTTGGTTAATATAAAAATCCCTATTAGGCTATTAGATGTAAATAAATAATTATATAAAACTATATTAGATCAATCATTAACAGTATATCATTTCTTCATATTACCTTAAATTGAATATTCAGTAAAGGTTTAATATAAATATAATTAAAATATTTTTAAAACGTATTAAACAAAGATTATATGAAAATATTAGCTAATTCTATAATATTATTCTTACAATAATATTTATTGTAAATATTACTAAAATACAAAAAATATATATTTAGTACAGATCTTCAAGAAATATTACTTAAAGATTTAATTTTTGAAAATTATCCGTGGTGTAAATATTATGGGAATATTTTAAGAAAATATTATGGAAAGATTGTTTGAAAATATTAGACGCAGATATACTATTCACAATAATCCGCAATGTAAATATTTCTAGAATAATTTAAAAAAATATTTGGCAAAGATTCCTAGGAAACGTGGGCTAAAGATATAATCTTCCAAAGCATCGCTAACATATATATTACCAAAATATCTTTTAAAAATATTAGGCAAAGATTATATTGAAATCTTAAGTTAAATTGTATTTAAATATTTAACAACACATAGTCGTAAACATTAGTCAAACATTTCCAAAGTTTATGAAATGAATATTCTTTTTAAATATTACTTTTATAAAAAAAAATGTCACATTTCATGTTTACTATAATATTATAAAGAAATATTTATACAACATTGCGTGTTACTAGGGGTCTGTTTGAAAGGTTGCGTTAGTAAATAAGTTCTTAAAGTCAGTATTTAATTCTCGATTTGCGCCTGTGAAGGTAGTTGCGTTATCTGAGTAAATATGAGAAACTTTCCCTCTCCGGGATATAAACCTTTTAAATGCACTCAAGAATGTTTCGGATGTTAAATCACACACAAGCTCTAAATGAATCGCCTTTGTTGCAAAGCAGATAAAAAGCGCGATGTATGACTTTATTGTTCTTTTACCTCTGCCATGACCTTCTTTTATGTGAATGGGTCCAGCATAATCTACCCCTGAATGAATAAAAGGTCGCGAAGGTTCTACTCTATGTCTGGGCAGATCGCCCATCATTTGGTTAATACTGCTAGGTTTTGCCCTAAAACATTTGACGCACTTATGCAAGGTTTTACGTACTATACTGCGTCCTGATAATGGCCAATATTTTTGTCTTAAAATTGCTAAAGTGGCTTGAGGCCCAGCATGTAATTGGGTTACATGTATATTTATAATAATTAAATCAGTTACTTGGTGCCTTGATGGCAATATTATTGGATGCATTTCATTATAGCTTATATGTGCATTATTTAATCGCCCTCCCACTCTTAAAATACCTTCATTGTCTACGAAAGGATTGAGTGATAATAATTTACTGGATTTTTTAATCTTATTACCTTTTTTCAAATCATTAATTTATTTTCCGAAAGTCTGCGATTGTACTACCTTGATTATTACTGCCTTGGCTCGATTTAATTCTTCGCAAGACAGGTTTCCAATATGTTTATTAGTAGTGTTTTTACAATTATATGATAATCTTAGACAATACGCAATGACTCTTTGTAATTTCGTTATTGAGGAATATTTGTCAAATATATTGCCCTCCGGGACTAAAATTGATTGGTGGTAAGAACTTAATTGCTTTTGCTCAGGAAGATTCACTTCCATGATATTTATATTATTTTTAGGCCAGTTTTGATAATGGCTACTTAACCATTCGGGCCCAGTAAACCATGATTTGGAATTTGCAAGTTGTTGTGGTGACATGCCACGGGATATTATGTCTGCAGGATTGTGGTCTGAATTGACATGATGCCATTGCGTGGATTTAGTTCGATTTTGAATTTCTGAAATTCTGTTTGCTACAAAGGTTTTCAAATTTGAGGACCTTGCTAACCACGCTAAGACAATAGTAGAATCAGTCCAACAATATTGTTTATTTATTTTTAAATCGAGTATGTTAATTGTTTTTTCTAATAAACGTGCTAGCAATAATGCTCCACATAATTCTAAGCGGGGTATGGATATTTTCTTTAGAGGTGCAACTCGCGACTTTGCGCAAATTAATTGCACATGGTAATTATTATGCCTATCTGTCGTTCTTAAATAAATACAGGCTCCATACGCTACTTCCGAAGCGTCGGAAAAACCATGAATTTCAATTTCGGAATATGGATAATTTGAAATAATTTTCCTAGGGAATTTTAGGACACTTAGTTCTGATAGTTCAGTTATAAATTGTGACCATTGATCATGCATATCTGGACCTACTGAATCGTCCCAACCTAAATTTAAGGACCAAAGTCTCTGTAATATAATTTTTGCCTTAATTAATATAGGACCAATTAGAGCTAGAGGATCAAAAATTTGTGACGTAACTGACAAAATGACCCTTTTTGTTATCTTACCCTTAACATTAGTTACATCTAATAAATATTTAAATACGTCTGTGTCGGTATTCCAAAGCAATCCTAATGCCTTAGTATCCGAATCATTATTTAAATTTACAATACTTGACTGTGCTACGTTTTGATTTTGTTTAGGCAATAAAGAAATGTGATTTGCAAAAAATTTGGATAATTCGAAACCGCCACTAGCGAGAATTTCAGTTAATTGGTCACGAAGATTTATAGCGTCATTTAAATTATTTGCCCCAGTTAGGACATCGTCAACATAAAAATCCTTTAAAATAATGGAATGAGCTAGTGGGAACTTATCCCTATTGTTTATAGCTAGTTGTTGTAAGCACCTAACCGCTAAAAATGGTGCTGATGCAGTACCGTACGTTACCGTGGACAATCGGTACGTTTTGACCCGTTCACTGGAATCATCTCGCCATAAAATTCTTTGAAAGTCCCTGTCTTCCGCGTTGACAAGAATTTGCCTGTACATTTTTGCTATGTCAGCCGTAAACACGTAATTATGTGTTCTGAATCTAATTAATATTGAAAACAGGTCTTGTTGAATTGTCGGACCTACTAATAGATTATCGTTCAATGACACTCCGCTTGAGGATTTCGCAGAACCATAGAACACTACCCTAACCTTTGTTGTTAAGCTGGCTTGCTTTATGACAGCATGGTGCGGAAAATAAAATGAGTCAGATGGCTCTTTGGTGGCATCGGGTACCTGTTCCATGTGTCCCAGCTCCAGGTATTCGTTCATAAATTTCTTGTACTCTACTCCTAGAAGGGGGTTTTTGCTAAGTTTCTTTTCTAAACTAAATAGCCGCTTAAGTGCATAATCCCTAGACAGACCTAAGGGTTTTGTATTTGTTTTGAATGGAAGTTTTACCACGAAACGACCGGTTAAATTTTGAAAATGCGTTCTTTGAAATTGTAATTCACATTCCTGGTCTTCTTGTGATAAATTCTTAGTATTTTGGTATTCCTCAATTTCCCAAAACTGTGTTAATTTTTTATCAATTGTACGTACTGACAGATTACATACCGTTTTATTTACCTTCTCATTATTTTTTAGAGTGCCGCCTACAATCCAACCTAGTAATGTTTTTTGTAGATATGGCTGCGTTTTGGAACTTTTTATTTGTTGATTACACATTAAGTTCCAAAATAATTCTGCCCCTATCAATAAATCCACTTTACTTGATTCATTAAAGTTAGGGTCTGCTAATTTTACATTATATGGAATTATTAATTTATTGAACGGAAATGAAACCAATGGAAGGTTTTCAGTTATTTTAGAAATTATTAAACAATTAATGTCGGCAGTAAATGACGTGTAATGTGACTTTATATTTAATTGCACTGAGTGCGTAATTTTTGTTGTGCTTTGTGATACACCTGTTATCAGAATATTGGTAGTTTTGGATTTTAATTTTAGTTTTTGAAATAGCTCGTTTGTAATAAAATTAGACTGCGAACCCACATCAAGTAGCGCTCTGCAGCTATGAATCTTGCCCTCGTTATCTTCAACATGTACTACCGCTGTTGATAATAAAACTTGTGATACACCCTGTATTTCGCGACAATGTGTAACTGTTGTTGAAGTTGATGCTATAGGAGTAATGTCATTTGGTACATTTTCTGGTAATATTGACTCAAAGTGTAATAAGGTATTGTGATTTTTACCACAGTGGTTACAATGAATGTTTGCATAGCAATTTGAAGTCTGGTGATTATCCCTAAAGCATCTTACGCATAATTTGTGTGTTTTAATTTCTTTAAACCGTTCTTCTACAGGTAAATTTTGAAATTCGGTACACTGCTGAATAGTATGTTTTTGTTTACAAATTTGACACAATTGTACTCGTTGTGCGGTTGCATGTGCCATTGAGCGGAAATTGCTCTTATTTAAGGGAAATTTATTATAATTATTTGGGTTATAATATTTTTGACTATTTGATTTCGAGCTCAATGCTTCTAACATTTCACATCTACGAGAAAGAAATTCCGTCATTTCTTCCATGGTAGGAAGTTCATTTTTTATGGTTAAGGCTTCCCATTCTTTGTTTGTGGGGTAATCGAATTTCGATGTTAATAAATGGATTATTATCATGTCCCATGCATTTATGGGCATGCCTAATGTTTTTAAGGCTCTGATGTGAGTATTAACCGAATCTAATAATTGCCTAAGTGATGTTGCCGATTCTTTTCCTACCGCGGGTAAATTAAATAGCGCATCAATATGATTTTTTATTATTAATCGTTTGTTGTCGTATCTTTTTTGTAATAATTGCCATGCAGTGGTGTAATTACCTGCTGACATGCCTAAAGAAGCTATCACGTTCGCAGCTTCGCCTACCAGGGTTGATTTTAGGTAATGATATTTTTGGATATCTGATAAATCATGATGATGATCATTATCGTTTATCAGGGAATTAAATGTATCATAAAATGGTAACCATTCTTGATATTGACCACTAAAAGAAGGTAGATTTAAGGTGGGTAACTTTACTTGTGTCGTTGTATTACTAATATTGGCGCTAAGGTTACTATTTGATGCATTATTAGCAGCATTTCCTAGTGATGGGTTTTCCTTATCTACAATGTAACTTTGGATCTTTGTAATTAATTGAAAATAGCTGTTTTCGAAATCTAACCTTTGGGCTGCTTGCTGTGGACCTTTATCCAACTCTTCAATTCGCGATTGAACATCGTCAAATTCTTGCCATGTAGGCTCAATTTTTGTTAACCTAGCGCGTAATTCTATGATGGTGCTACTACCTTCATAGGACATGCCATCAAAGTTATTTTTAAACCTGGTTAGTCGCGATTTGAATTGACCTCGTTTATTTACTAAGCTTTTTAATTCTAAATTTTCCGGAATTGCTTGATTTTGTATTTGATCTTGATCTTGTGCCTGATCTAGTTCTTGATCTGAAGGCATTTTTAATGAAATTTTCTATCAATTTATTTTAATTAATTTTAATGTTATTATAATTTTTATTAGATAGAAATAACCTTAATGCTACCTACGTCGAAATGTACACGCAGATATCGCATTAATTGATGGTAAATTATGGAATTAACGGAATGTGGAGACTCACTTACTTTGCCTATTCTTCTGATGGGGAAACTGCATGCTCAGAAGGCGACTGGTTGATGGACCACATCCGGCTCGAAGGACCAAAATGTTTATTGAACACTTAAATTGTGGCAAATGCCACTACCTTAAAGGTCTATTGGAAACCTTTAGGCCAATTACTGCAGTAAAACACTTTACTTTGTAGAAAATTCGACTTTATTTAGCTAATTCTATAAACAAGTTTGATGTTTGCTGCAGGAGTGCTCAATTGCAACTGCCGCAGCTTTGAAATTTACACAAGCTGAAACCAGAAAGGGTGGTCAGCAACCCTGTTTAAGATACAAAAATAGAAAAGGTCGTTATACCTGGAAGATTTGTGGAATTTTGCTTACATTAAAAGGGTATGCTAAGTGGTACTGAACATGCCGCCCCCGTTGAAAGGTGGCCTTTCAACAATGATAAATCTAAAATTACTTATTTAAACTAACATTCCTATTACATTAACATGAGTAGTGGTTGTATTAAATAAAGAGTAATTGAAATAAACTTAATTAGCTAAATGAACACACTAAAATTAATAATACACTAAACACCACTTGAATTTATATTGTCACTTATTGGCAGCAAGCAAAGTTTTGCTGTTGCTCTTTTAATTACACCATTTTTTGTTTTCACTGTTGCCGCGCGGATGATTCCGTCTCGTCCTGGATGCACTTCAATTATGCGGCCTAATAGCCATTGTACTGGCGACAGTTGATCATCTTTGATTACAACCATGTTGTTGGGTGATAACTTGATGTTTGAATCTTGCTGCCATTTACTACGTGTCTGTAAATGACTAAGATATTCCGTCGACCACCTTCTCCAAAAGTGTTGGACTAGTTGCTGAACACGTTGCCAACGTGACAGCCGATTTGTATTAATTTTGGATATGTCTGGTTCAACTACAGCAACCAGTGAGTCTCCAATCAGGAAGTGGCCTGGTGTAAGGATCGTAAGATCATCTGGATTATTGGACAAGGGAGTCAAAGGTCGGGAATTAAGACAGGCTTCAATCGTGGAATTTTGCTTACATTAAAAGGGTATGCTAAGTGGTACTGAACAAAGTGTGTCATGGAAAACAATCGGGATGTTGAAATATTTTATAGGAAAAATATTTGAACATAGGTAACTACAAAATGTTTCTACAAGTGTTGTTCAAATTTTGTCGAAACCGCAACCTACTTCTAGTTACTCCATTGGACGCATTCAATATCAAACAAAAAATTGATACTCCCCCAAAAAGTTGAACATCGTGGCTTGAAACAGTTGACAAATATTTACGAACGGGCGGTGTCAAAAGTTTTTGTCCTGCCATTTAAAATTATATACAGCTGTAGGGTCTAAAATTTAAAATAACGAAGTGGCTTGAGGCTTTATTTAGGAGATAGCCTCTATATTTTGAAAATAGTCATCTTTCTAATAGATTAAATGATCAGGTAAATAAAGTAACGTAAATATTATAGATTATGCAATTTGAAGAAACATTAATCACCTCGTATAATATAATATGAATACTGAATTAAAGTTGTTATCAGGGAAGGAATACCGGATTTAATAATGAGTGATGGTCATGGTCGTAAACCCTTTAAGGACCTTACATATCGTCAAAAAAGAGAAGAATTTTGCAGGACCAGCAATCACGTCATGTAATACAGCAATCACCTGTTTCAGAAGTTGCTGCTAGTTCAGAACAAACACATATTTGTAATTTAGGCCCTTCTACAAGTTCAGTTCCGGTACACAGAATTAGTGATAATAAAATTACTTCAGACACGACAGCAATGGTAGTATCAGATATTCCCATATTTAGTTTCGGTCGCTACTCACATGAGCAAGAAATGGTTGCCCCCGAGGTATTACAACACAAGCTTGAGCCAACCAAGCCATTAAAACACAATCGAAATCAAGATAATTTTAAAATTCAATTGGTCAAATGGGCACAAAGTAATTATATTTCACAAACTGCAATTAGCGGGCTGCTTCAAACATTAAAGTCTGTGAAATCTTTAGATGAATTGAATGATTTACCAATAGATGCCAGAACATTATTGAAGACACCAACTGGTATAAAGAAAAGCATTGTAGCCATGGAAGAAAGTGGCATGTTGATGCATTTTGGCCTAGCCAATGGACTAAAAAAGTCAATATGCAAGTATTACCACAAAGTAACCTTCCAAGCTTCGTTAAATTAAATTTTAACGTGGATGGGTTGTCTTTGACAGAAAGTTCAGGCAGTCAGTTCTGACCCATATTGTGTTCCATAGTGGAAAAAAATATATACACAGAACCCTTTATAGTTACATTGTTTCATGGCTACCATAAACCAACAAATGTTAACGAATTTCTGGATAGTTTTGTTCAAGAAGCTAAAGAGCTTATTTCAAATGGCTTGACCTTAAAAAAATTTCAATAAAAGTAGAAATCAATTGCCTAATTTGTGATGCTCCGGCAAAGTCCATGATAAGTGGCATTAAAGGACACACCGGATACTTCGGTTGTAGCAAATGTATCCAGGAGGGGGAAACGGTTGATAACCGGATGACATTTCCAGAAACAAATGCGCTTTTAAGAACAGATGATTCCTTTAAATATAAAGCACATATTGAACATCATCGTTTTACTTCAGTTCTTGAAGAACTTGATATTGGTATGGTGACTAATATTCCTATAGATTATATGCATTTAGTTTTAATTGGAGTTGCGAAACGAATGCTACAGTTTTTTGTAAAGGGCAATAAAAGTGTTTGTCTACCAAAAGTTAAGGTTAAACTTGCTTCATCAAACTTATTATTGACAAAAAAGCAAGTTCCCAGGGACTTCGCAAGACAGCCTAGGGTTCTGGAAGATATAGACCGATGGAAGGCAACAGAAATTAGACAGTTCTTGTTATACACAGGACCAGTAATTATGCAAAAGATTTTGCCACCAGCATTTTACAAGCATTTTTTGATACTCTCCATTGCAGTTCGCATTTTATGCGATGAAGAGTTTTATTTATCCCTAAATGAGTACGCATCAACTTTATTAATATGGTTTGTGAAAAATTATGGAATCTTATTTGGAGAACAATATCTAACATATAATGTACATAATTTGATAGGTACACTTAAACAACGACTGCAAAAAGTTTGGTACGTTAGACAACTTTAGTGCATTTAAATTTGAAAATTTTATACAAAAGATTAAAAAAAAAGTTCGAACTTCCAGAAAACCTCTTCAACAATTGTGTAATAGGCTCTCTGAAGAGTGTCAAGAACAATTTCTATGCGAGCCATTGTATCCTGTTATAACACAAAATGACAATAGAAATACAATTAATATGGTTAAACTGCAGAGAAAATTGACAGTGGAAAAAAAGCCTCCTAATAATTGCTTCACTTTAAATGATAATTCAATAGTTATTGTAAATAATATTTACAAAGAAAATAATCAAATCATGGCTGCAGTTCATAAATATGAGGATTTGGAACAATTTTTTACTGAACCATTTAATTTTGAAAGAATTGGAATATATGTCATTAAGGACCGCAGTAAAGCTATTAAAGATGTTGCTATAAATATTAACGATATAACCCATAAGAATTTAAAAATTGTATTAAATTTTATGTACTAAAAATAACGTATAATTTGTTCAAACTCAACACAAAATCACAAAATCATCCAATTTTAATGCACTATATGATCCCAGTAAAAAAATAATTTTGGTGTAGCTTTATATTTAACAATAGTGTATACTTACTATATATACAGGGTGTCTCTAAAATGTGGTGCCACAGCTTAACCACAGATTCCGGGGACCAAAATAAGACGATTTAACGCAACTTGCCTCTATCCGAAATTGCTTCGTTAAAGCGCTATCGAACGCCAAAGATCTTCAAAAAATTTCTATTTTTTTAAATAACAAAAGATTGTTTTTAGCGATTAGGATGAAATTTGGGATGTGATTCTTTACTGGAAAAAGGTGTTTTTTGACATCATTTTTTTGTTCAGGAGAGTCGCGTAAGTGGTCAAAGGTTGATCATAAGATAAGAATGTCTCTTTGTAAAAACAGTTTGAAAACTATTGGCCGAACTGTTAAAAAGATAAGAGCTTCTTTGACTGTGGATGATCAACCTTTGACCACTTACGCGACTCTCCTGAACAAAAAAATGATGTCAAAAAACACCTTTTTCCAGTAAAGAATCACATCCCAAATTTCATCCTAATCGCTAAAAACAATCTTTTGTTATTTAAAAAAATAGAAATTTTTTGAAGATCTTTGGCGTTGGATAGCGCTTTAACGAAGCAATTTCGGATAGAGGTAAGTTGCGTTAAATCATCTTATTTTAATCCCCGGAATCTGTGGTTAAGCTATGGCACCATATTTTAGCGACACCCTGTATATAGGTCCTAAAAGAAAATGACGCCATTGAAAAATTTTGCTGTGGTCGCTTTTATAAATAAGGATGGAACGCCCTACAGCTACAGTGAGGTGCCAGATAAATGGCTGAAGGGGGAAAAGCAATGTTGGTGGCCTAATACCAAAAATGTCGCACGCTATATTCTCAAGGAAATGGAACCAAACCCAGAAACGTGGATTCTTCATGCCATTGAGGTTGAATGCAGTGGCCGTAAGTATACAGGTTTTAATGCATATTTGACTTTTCACCATCCGTATGAACTTTTTTTGAGCAAAACTTATAAGGTCTCGCTTTGCAAGAGGTTACACGAAATTTATAATAAGTGTCCCTGGTTCTGTTTAAGGTAATTAAATCTCTCATAAGATGATGGAACATGTAAACTCAAGACAACAGTGTATAACATTTATTAACATATATAATATAAACTTATGAATATACTAAAAATCTATAGGGACGGTATCAGTAAACTCTAGCGATATCACGAAATGAAGACTCAAAAGCCAAATAGCTTTGATATTGACTTTAATTAATGATTTGCTAAATCGTAAAATTCAACAATACTTAGCTCAACAATGAAAAGATAATACTCTTTGGCCAAACCAAGTGATAACTAATAATAAAACCCGGTAGCCGAAATCGGATCAAAATCAATACAATAGTAATGGTAATTTATCAGTAATAAATACTAATAATGCTCCGAGACTGACTCGAATATAACGATACAAAATGAACAAAAAACAACTGCTACTAAAAACCCACGCCTAATTAATCTGGTGCGTTAATTATTTATGCAATTACAACAAAAAAATGTACGATACGTATGCAGCTATACAAAGAAAATCTGGCTTAATTACTTACTCAAATACCCTCGCTACTTGCTACAAAGCTCCAACGGGAAGGCAGTACTGTCCTCCAGCCGGGCGAAAACCACTGGATAGGTTAATTCAAAACTAAAACAAAATCAAGCAAGATCAGTTCATACAACCGCAACATATCGCAAAACTGACTGGAAATCTGGTGATTAAAAAAATAATAATTAACGACCAGATGGTACAGTTAGCGTGTCACTACAAATTTAAAGAATTACAACAAAAGGCTTTAAAACCTGCAAATTTTTCAATAACTTGAAGAGTACGGAATATGAAAAAGAATTTTAAATTAAGGATTGATACTATTACTTGGACGGCCAGTAGTCGACGAATTCTTGGGGTAAAGGCACCCGGTGATGGATCCAAGAAACAATTTGATGGTAAATATCGGCGCGGTGGCTCCAGCTGATTAACTTATCATTGAATGGAAAAATTCTTCTCCAAATTCCAAAATGGCCGCGACCCCGAGTCGATGAGATAAGGAATCGTACTATTGGTTTTGTTCTAAATAGTGTTCTGACTACTACTGAAATCTCCGAGCTTGTTTAACTATCCTCGGGATTCTTTACGGTAAATGGATTACAGATAGATATCCTTTTATTTCAGAACATACACTTCTGGATGAGACGAGATAGTTACAACATTTAAAAAAACGGCAATCTGACTTTTCTTTCTTATCCCAGAACTAAGCTGGCTGCTTAAACAATTAATCTAATTAGTTTACTGATAAATTAACACTAACTTTACAATACCTTTACGAATCTCGAAAAGCCACTAAAATTTTACACTTGCCCGTTCAACGGTTCATTCGACAAAAGCAATTTTTCTCTCGCGATGTGACCTTACCTTCGCTCGACCGTCCTCCCAGATGTTCCCAAATTTCGGCGCGTATTTTTGACTTTAAAATTCAATAATAATAATTTTGATAGTTATGAATTATTGTTTGTTAGTTAATTTTATTAATTGTAATTTACTAGTGACGACAGAAGAATTTCTGATCGTCACAAACTATTATATTTATAATGTTTAATTTTTTTAGTATCACCCCAGGCTGCAAGAAAAAAAGCAGAAGACTGTACGTATACGTCGGGAGATGAGCAAGTTGGTAGTACAAAACGGCGACGCAAGCAGTTCTACCAAGCTCGGGAATCATCAGATGATGATGAAAACGGTAACATTTATACTACAAAATAATATAATTATGCAATGAAAAGTTTATTAACTACAAAACTTGAAAATCATTATCTGTACTTACATTACCTCCACTCTACTAAATGCTTACATTTTCTTAAAGTTTTAACTAAAGTTCCACTACTGAGGGAACCTCCCAGCATTGCAATATTGTGCGAAGACGAATCTGATGAAACAGATGACCAAATAAGTGTTGCAAGTAGTTCTAACTCAGCTTCCCTTTATAAGTTTTTCTCTTTTGCAGTGTGTGCGCAGATTCTTTGGATGCCTTCGGTTAGCTTGTTTATCCTGTCGTCGACATGTTGGGTGGTTGGTTCCCATAAATTAACTTCCAGCCCTCTGATTAAGTCTGCGGTTTTTGTTCTTAGCTGGTCGAGGTCAATATTTGTTAGGTTGTACCTTTTGATAAGGTTACCTTCTGTCCCTATTCCTTCTGCGTTTGTGTTGTGCATTTCGAAATCGTAGGTAATCAGATTGTGGTCACTTACTGTTTCGTTTGCGTGAACCTGCCAGTTTATTATTCTATGTTCAATATTGCTAGTTGTGTATGTGATGACGACGTTGCTTTCCCCGTTGACAGTTTGGAAGGTCGGTGGTTGGTGCGGCGCGTTGTGTATTTCGTTGTCGAATGTGAACTCGATTATTCTTTCGCCTCTCTCGTTTGCTTTATTATCATGCCATAGCGGGTTACTAGCATTGAAGTCTCCCCCTATGATTGTCTTGTTGCTGTTTCTTATGGCTCTCTCAAGGTTTCCTAGATTTTCTTCTATGTTTTGGCTCGGTGGGCAATATATGCTTATTATTTTTATTTCTTCGTTGTTATAAGCCATTGTTGCCACGCTGATATGTGGGCCAGTTTGGTTAGTTATCTCTAGGATGTCGTGGTCGTTGTTTGCGATGATTACTGCCGAGTAAAATCTTTGTTCTGTTCTGGCTGATATGTATTTTGTTCTGCTAAAATGTTGCGGCACGTTCGCTATGAAAAACATAATAAATCAGATACCTATGGTTGCCCAGGTCGGCGGGACCAATTCACACGTTAAAAGTGTTGGACGTGGACATTTAAAAGCCAATAAAAGGATACTAAATATATATATAAATAGATAAAAAAAGACACATATTAAAATGGACAGGACAAGATAAAAGCGTCCCGAGGCTTAGCGGAGTGTGGGCCTGGAGGTCTTGCAGCGAGATTGTCCCTTGTCCACACGGTCCGCATAAATTCACGATGAATTATAATGCTACCGTTGATGGTATTGTGGATCAAGGAACGAATCTCTGCGTTCGAAAGGCGAAGGCGGAAGGTTCGCGTCGCACAAACCAAAGCTGTGGTGACAATGATCTTACCGGGATATCGGCGTCTGAATGCCTCCATCACCATGGGCTCGGAATAATACGCAACTTTGTGGTTATATGTGGTGGACAGCGACCGCAGACCCTCCCAAGAGATGGCCACATCGCAAATGACAATCCTGTTTCCCTGTAAAAAGAATAAATCAGGTTTTCGCAGGATGCCATTTGCATGACGAATGTTTGGCTCACCAAGAAACCCGTAGGTAGGAATCAGACTGCACGACCAGAGCGACCGTCCAAGACCGACCAAAATTTCAAACCCATGTACTTTTATGACTAAACTCAGACTGCAGCGGAAGCGAACGACCACGTAGGCCGGCACCGACCGTCCAGATTTGAATTTCAAATTTGTTTGAATTTTGGACGCCCTTGACCTACAAACGCATGGACAATCTTTAGGTCACCTACTCACAAACGTAAAAAATGCACACCTTACCTGACAGCATAAAATGTATTATTATGCCTGACAATATTTTGCAAATGCGGTTTCAATATTTGACATGGTTTAATAATAAGTTCTGTCATTTCACCTTTATTTTTAACTTGACAGGTGCCTGAATGTGGACGAGCAGTGTGATTTTTAAATTTTTGGCCGATCGCGGACGATCGCCCGCTGTAAACGGTCGGTCCTGGACGATCGTGCAGTCTGATTCCTACCTTACGCTCGGCTAAAGATCTGAGCCGAGCACAGATCCGATCATGTCGTCGGACCCTCGGCCAGTGAGTTAAGGGGCAACCTTGGAGTACGTGGGAAAGCGACTCCGTACGGTTGCACCCCGCTCTACACTGCCGTACAGGGCGAGGATTAGATGGTATTCCTCTAGTTGGGAGGAGATTACCCCTGAGCTGAATGCTCTTGACGTAGTCCCCACCAGACCAAAATATTGGTGGGTTGTCTATCCAGGACTCCGAGTAGGAAGAGTTCCTGCCCTGTATTAGCCCGTTTCCGCTGTATGACCCCTGTAGCCTTTCACCCCAGACTCGACAAATGGAGGCCTTGCTTGTGCCAAACGTTGCGGTCCAGCGTGCTAGCTTTTCCCAAAGCTTATTAAGCTCGGGTAGGGCTAGCACCGCTGCGGTAGTAATATCTGCCGTAGCAGCCAGGTTTACTATTCTTCTGTGAAGAATAGCAGGGACCTGGGACACAAAAGCCACTACACCAAGACCCCCAAGTCTTGTCGGAGCGTGGATAAAGGGATCAGTACTTGTGCGCGGAAGATGTAATACCTTCCGCACCCACACGCGAACAATTTTGTCAGCCTCCTTAAGCAAACCCAACGTCACTCGAGTGTTGACCAGAACTGCACTGATCTTCGGAAGAAGATAGGTTTTAAGAAGCCGCATTTTCTGTGCCGATTTTAAAGGGGCAGCGCCAATCCTCAACAATTGGTAAGTATACCGTAAGTATACCGTTCCCCCAGGTACTTAAAGAATTCGTCCGGTTGAAGTTGTTTGAGCGGTTGCCCACGGACATAAAACCTGGAAGTGGAGGACGAGAACAGTACCTTTTTCCCCGGAACCACGCGTACAGCAAGAGCAACACTCTTGGTTGGATTTAGACTTAGCCTCCTAGCCTCGAAAAAGTCCACTGCCGTCCTCAGAAAGCGCTGCGTCCTTGGCTAAGTCAAGGCATAAAATATGATACGGCCTGCCTGCCCTTCTACGGTGTTTAATAAGAGCCTCTATGGTGAGAGTGTTTAGGAAGACTCCATCGACAGCACGGAAACCGCGCTGGTGTGGATGTAAGTTGATGAAAGTTAGAGAGTCGCCTTGCGACCATTTTGTGGCATAAAGGCGTTAGTATTGACCCGATCGTAATGGGTCGCCAGCTATCCACCTCTGCAGTATCTCCTCCCTTGGGTATCAATATAGTTCTATTGTCCAACAGGGACGCAGGCAGTTGACCAGCTATAAGTAGTGAATTAAAGAAGAGCTGAAGGCGTTGGCTTGGGATTCGGCGGATATGATTTATAGTGAGCCTGTCTGGGCCAGCTGCCGCACACTTTGTCGCGGATAACGCCCACTTCACCTCTTCTTCATCGAAAGGCTTCCAAACATTCTCCCCCTCTTTCGTAATACCCAGTGCTTCGTTGTCAGGGGGCGAGGGAGCAACAAAGATGTGCCTGTACCGACTTTCAACTTCAGCAACTGGGGGAAGTGAAATAGCATTTTGGAGAAGTTTGTCGTCGATGATAGATTGCGCCAAACGTTTCGTGTCGGATTGAAACATCCGTTGCACGATCTTATACCTCTCCGCTCTGATGTTATGACGTTGCAGTACGGCGCGCCTACGCGGGGTGGGGGTTTCCTGTTTTCCACCTGACGTGTCAAAGATGCAACATCCTCGAGCCAATTACACAGAGCAATCTCGAGTCGCGTCCTATCAGCCGGTGTGATGGTTTGAATGGCTTGGAACACAGCACGATCGTGTTGTGTCCATCCATTCCATGCAGTTCTGAGCTCGGATACATGCTTAACTATTGGGGTAAGCGTTCATGATGGCCGACCGCGGAGGAGTTGGAATGTCGACAGGGTTAATATTCGTAGTGGTCGCGGATATGGTCCCTGGTTGGTCAGAATCGCTACCACTGACTCTAGAAGAAGATCCCGGTGCCCCGCTTCTCCCAACGGTCCCGGGTTGATCATCAGAAATGGGAGATGGCGTGTCATACCTTAGCGGTCTGGCAGCCACCCTCCTTGGTCTATAAATTAGTGAGTCAGTTAGCGATTCGTCCGATGTTTCCGAAGAAACATAATAAATGGGAGGAGATGGACTCCGGCGAACCGGCGCCGGCGCTCCATTCCTTTGACACCCAGATGGACCAGGTATGGCCAGGGGTTCCTCTACAATTGTAGCGCTAGCCTCTGTGCCATTTTCGATGAAATTTTCCTGTTCGACCTCCTCCAAGAGATCTCGACCAATCTCATCTTCCCGCCTTCCCGCTGCGAGGTCACGTACCAACTGCTTATAATCGGCCTCTAGTCTACGGCTCTTGATTTACCCATGTGTACGGCCGCGGAAGGTGCTGGCTAGGTGGACGTTGATGAATCGACCTTCATAGACCGCCTCCTCCCTTGCCATTGCCAACAACTCCTCATCGGTCCAGCGACTTGGGTCGCGGATGGGATTTTCAGCCTCATGTTCTAATTTTTTTTTTCAGACGCACCATCGAGGTAACTATCGGCCATAATGAGCCCGTTTTACGGGGCACGCAGTGATGTAATGCATTTTCATCATTACAGCCTTGCCACGACATGTATTTAGTGGTGCGTTCTTAGCTTTTTTGTCGGCGGTCTGTTGGTGACAGGATTTACAGGGGAAAGCGTAAACCCCGTGAGCGGTACGTTGTACCTTACGACGTTGATGGGCATTCTTAAACGGAGACCGCTTACCCATCGACCGAGTTCCCTCAAACTCTGTCCCGAGGTAGCGCCAATTCTGGAGCACGTCAACCTGGGGAAGGTAGCCCCCGTCCACCCGGAAGGTTGGATCGGTTAACACCTTCACCTTTTTGTCGCGCCCAGAGGCGACCAGGGATAACGCACAGCTCTTGTTGACATTCAACATGAGCCCTGAGTCTCGCATCCTACTCGTGAACCTGTCCAAATTTCGTTGCAGACCAGGGACAGTGGACGACACCAAAATTACGTCATCTGAGAAGGCTAGTGCACCTATCTTTTGCCCATTCACATTAAAGCCCACCTCGGGAAGCAAATCCTGCAGCGCCTGATCGACGACCAGGTTAAACAGGATGGGCGACAGAGGATCCCCTTGCTTCACTCCACGCGTAGTCGGGACTTGTCTCCGCATTCCCCTCACCTCCAGAATCGTAGAAGAATCCTCCTAGAGGGAACGGATTTACTCCACCATGGGTGGAGGAAATCCGTTCCTTACGCACACATCCACGATGACGAATTTAGAGACAGTATCGAAAGCCTTACTGATGTCTAATGTCGCCATGTGGACCGTTTGGATCCGCCTGCGGGCCCGTTCTAGGATGGTAGTTAGACAGCAGATGTCATCTGCTAGTCCATCAGTACCAGGCCCGAAAGGCCCGCTGACGAGGATCCATCAAGTGTGGGATCTTCTGTAATCTGGCTGCGAGGAGATTATGGAAACGACGGGTGTCTACAGATGCAATCGAGATTGGTCTGTAGTCAGCCGGTGATCCAGGACTGTCCTTCTTCGGGATAAAGACAGTCCTACTACGAGTAAGCTCGGCAGGTAGACGCTCTTGGAAAAGAAAGAGATTATACAACGTTTGAACCACGACAGGTGGCACCGAATTCCACTGCCGCGGTGAGATACGGTCGGGTCCAGGAGCCGTCGACACCTTGAGCTTTGTGCGCTCGACTTCATCTATGAAAATCGGCGTCCAAAGCACGGTCGGAACGTCTGGAGGCCGGGGATTTCTGATCTCAGTACTGGGGGCGCCGAATAAAAGGCCCCAGTACTCGCAGAACTCCTCGGCGGGGACTGGTAGTCCCTGCTCTCCCTCATCGCCTAGTCGGCCGGATAGAATCTGGTCGGCTGCTGCTTTGACGTTCTTCCCGTACAGTTCCTGCCGTCTAAGCTCTCTTTTGCTCCGAAATGGTTCCCTAGGTGGTTGCTGCCTAACGCCTCGGTGTACTGGCTGACCTCCGACAATCTGCGGACTGGGGCAGACACTTTGAAGCCATGCCAGCAAGGCTTCGCAGACGTTTCCCCAGCGATTGCCCGCTCGGCAATTTGGCACAAGCGGGGTCCCTCTAAACCCAGCTGAATTCAGTCATTACCTCCGACAGCATGACTGATTTCAGCCTGGAGCGCCTCGTGATAGTCAAATTGAGGCGCAAAGATCGGTAGGTCTTGTAGTTCTGGAGGAGCCGCTTCCTCTACTGGTTCCGGGACTCGTTCACGAACTGAGTCCTCAGCGAATCGTTGGACAAACAAGCGGTAAGCCGAGTCACGGCGTTTACCCTTGATTGACTCAAAGGTTCGATGAGAGAACCGAGCATGGAGGTACTGGTTCATGAAACGAGCCTCGGTTCCAGTTGCCTCGGTCTCAGCTCTGGCAACGAGGGCCATATCCTCCTCACTCCAACGCGGTCTGACGCGCTGGACGTTGATGGCAGCGTTAGCTTCGATGGGATGGGCTCGGACAAAGTGCACGCCACGGCCTATTGTGGTGTTGAAGACTCTCGCACACAGTGAGCATGATTAAACATGCGTAGGCCCCGCTGCGTCTTCGTCCGCATCCCCCAAGTGAGGTGGCCCAGCCGGTGGGCTGGGGTTTGTGTTTTTATTATTACGTAGAACTGGACCTCAGTAGATGTCGGCCGAAGGGGCTGGTAACCCCAACGGCCCGCGCAAAGCCCTACTGTGATGCCGCTGGCAGGACCCCGGGGAGACGCCCCTCCACAGGACGCCCCCCCCCACGGACCTGCCAACGTTGCCCGGCTCCCAGGACGCGGACCCACAGTAGTTGGCACATGCCGCTGCTAGCCTAGGCTCAGGAGTTTAGGCCCTCGCTTTCGACTAACAGCAAGCTTCCGGGAACCAAGAGAGTCATAGTTACTCCCGCCGTTTACCCGCGCTTGCTTGAATTTCTTCACGTTGACATTCAGAGCACTGGGCAGAAATCACATTGCGTCAACACCCGCTGGGGCATCGCAATGCTTTGTTTTAATTTGACAGTCGGATTCCCCCGGTCCGTGCCAGTTCTGAGTCGACCGTTGAATGGCGGCCGGAGGGGTGCACCCGGGATCGGCGAACCAACCTCCGGGGCCTCGCAGCAAGGAAGTTCCGCGGGAGGCCAAGGCACGGGACCGACCTGGGATCCGGACATGCGGAGCCTCGCCGACGCGAACGCCGACGGGGACGCATGCCATCACCTCGCCCAGGCCCGGCACGTGAGCCGGTACCCGCTTCCCGACCAATCCCGACGCGCCCCGATCCTCAGAGCCAGTCCTTATCCCGAAGTTACGGATCCAATTTGCCGACTTCCCAAACCTACATTATTCTATCGACTAGAGGCTATTCACCTTGGAGACCTGCTGCGGATATGGGTACGAGCCGGCGCGACTCCTCCACGTGGCCCTCTCTCGGATTTTCAAGGTCCGATTTTCAAGATGCGGACACCGCCGCAACTGCGGTGCTCTTCGCGTTCCAAACCCTGCTAGAGAATTCCATGGAACTCGAACGCTCATGCAGAAAAGAAAACTCTTCCCGCATCTTCCGACGGCGTCTCCGGGTCATTTTGGGTTACCCCGACGAACTCTCTTGCGAGGGCCCGACTTATTAACGGTTCCGCTGCGGGGTTCCGGAATAGGAACCGGATTCCCTTTCGCCCGTCGGACGCGGCTTCCAGCAACAATTAAAGTGTGCGATAAGCGCGCCTTCATCGACATCGGCTTTCGCCTAGGGCTTAGGATCGACTGGCTCGTGTGCAACGGCTGTTCACACGAAACCCTTCTCCACGTCAGTCCTCCAGGGCCTCGCTGGAGTATTTGCTACTACCACCAAGATCTGCGCCGACGGCGGCTCCAGACGGCCTCACGGCCAGTCCATCTGTGCTCAGCATCGCGACCCTCCTACTTGCCAGAGCTTCATGGCAGCGCGCGTACGCGCTGCCTCACATGCCGTTGACAGCGGAGTATAAGCACGACGCTTCAGCCAGACGTCCCTCGAGTTCATCCTTCGACTTGTCTAGGACACGACGGCCGCGCCGCACCGACGAACGTCCGAGAACGCGCTTTGCGCTATCGCTCGCGCGCGCCTTTGAACGAAATTATTCGGTTACAGAAAGGGAGTGTTTGGCTGTTTTATGGAGTATTGAGAAGTTGAGACCACATTTAAAAGGCAGTCGTTTTACCGTTATTACCGATCATCATTCTCTCGTTTGGCTCAATAATTTACAGCAACCCAGTGGAAGACTTTCTCGTTGGGCAATTAAACTACAGCAATATGAATTTGTCATAGTCCATCTAGTCCATCGAAAAGGCAAAGAACATGTGGTTCCCGATACACTGTCACGCTCTGTACCGACTTTAGACGTACTCACAGTTCCGTTATTTCCTGTAGAAACTCCTATCGTTGAGACTACTAATGACGTTCCTGTAGATCGTTGGTATACTAATATGATTAAACGCGTACAAGAGAGACCGATTACGTACACTAGCTGGAAAGTCCAAGATAATCTTCTGTTCAAGCATATCAACGGTGATTATCCAGATTTGCGAGATGCTGTGGACAACTGGAAAGAAGAAGACTAAACATCGCAGAAAAGAGATACTCAAACGTTACCATGACGAACCTACTGCTGGTCATTTGGGTGTGTTCAAAACTTATAAACGTATTTGTCAGATGTATTTTTGGCCAAAACTTAAATCCGATATCGCTCGTTACGATGTTCCGTGAGTATTTCACAGAAGCCTGAACAACGCAAAGCTACTGTAGCTATAACAGTTTATTTCTATTGTAGATGCTTCACATCTATGTTTCAATATGTAGTATTATCTCGGTTTTTGTTTTAATATTCTTTCTGGAATTTTCTTAAGAAAATTTCGGAGAAATCCTCTTTAAGTAAGGGGGATGTGACGTTATCCTAGTCGTTAATGTTTGTACATTTCGAGAATCTAAATATCTTAGAGATCTATGGAATATTTTAGGGGTTGTTAGGGAAAAAAATAAATAAGGATTGAGTTTTGAAATTTGAAAATAAAAAGGTGAAAGTTTCTCGCTAGTTTGAGAAAATTATCTATTTACCGATTCTGGTAGTATTTGATCTGATAAAAGTCAGTAATTTATCGTGTTACTCGAGTTAGAGTGTTACGGGTCATATCTCGGATTTTGAACATTTTGCTGACTAGTGTTATCAATTGAGTTTTTGACGGTTGGTCAAGTTTTGTGATTTTTCCTGTGAAATGGGTTCAAATAATTGCTACTAGATTCTGGAAGTATCATTTTCGTTCCGATTACCGTTTCCGTATTGAGGAATTTCATCACATCTACAAGCCTTTTCGAAAAACAAATACAAATAAGATAAGTGTGATTTGGTTTATATTTGAAATTTAGAAAACGATTTTAAAGATTTGAAAAGCAATAAGGATCATTTCTATAATGTATAATTTTTGATAAACTATTTGAAGTCAAACATTTAATAATATGTAATTTATTTTTATAATTTGGTATATTTTGAAAGTTACATATTACTTATATAATTTAGTTTGAGAGAAACTACATTTAATCGAATATCTATTAAAATTATTATTCATCATTTATTCAATTAAATCAGATTAAAACCCATCTTGTACCATTGTTGCGTTAGCGCAACATCAACTTTGCGATTTTTTTTAAAGAAAGTTAGTAAACATTTAGAAAATGTAATTGCATAGTGTGATTGTATAAGCAACTAACTTACTTAAAACAATTTTTTAAACTTCATACCTATTTGTTTATAGCTATAGTAATTTTTTCTTTTACGCAATTTTTGTAGTGATTTGCCCCATGAAATATAAAAATTGTAAATGCATCGAAATCAGTGAAACATACGTTCGCAGTTCATTGTATAGACAAAACACATTATGAAGAAAGGTATTCTGTATGACACAGCTAAAGCCATCTAAGTTTTCTACGGTTCGCAACTTCTATGTTGCGCAAACGCAACAATGGTAAGATATGAATCGTGCTGCAGTACACCATCGAATGCACGTGGCGCTTGAGATCGTTGCAATAATTTGTGGTGGACTGTTATTTTGTGTGCATTAGGTTAGTCTGTTAGTTTTATTGTGTCAAACCTGTGACCAACTGTATCTATCTGATTATACATCAACCAAGTACTATAATGGTAGGTGATTATTTTTATAAATACGTATCATAAATTTTATATAACCTCAATGCATGCGATTTTCTACATTCGTTTCATTATTTTGTAACGTTTCTTTTTCCCATCGGAGATTTCTATATTTTATTCATTACTATGGTTGTCTACTTTTGCTAAGTCTATGGTCTTTATTTAGGATTTGCTGTGTTTCAACCCTGTGAGTTAGGCCACCTAAGTCGTTTTGGGGTTTCTTATCTCCTAACGTCTGCGCGTAGATTTTTCTAGCTTAGTATTTCCTCTGGGTTACTCGGTCACTTTCTGCAAATTCGTGCAAGTGAGAAGTTGCCGAGTGTCTTCGAAATTTGAAACCACGTTTTTGGTTACCAAGTATTTTAATATATTGTTGTAATACCTGTACACCCCTGTTGCTGCGTTAATAAATTGTTGATAAACCCAAGCTGCTCTTTGCGGTGCTAATAAAAAAAAATAAAACAAAGAACAAAAAGAACTCTTATCTCGGGGCTTTCGATACCTTGTCCTGCTCTGACAAGTATCTTCTGTGGGTCCACTATTTAGCATACACAAAAAAAAAACTTTCATACAACAAACAAACAATAAAAAAAAAATGACAAAATTTTAAGCAACACAACAAAATTGAAATTTATTTACACAAGAAATGAACACAAATTAAATTAAAGTAATCAATAAATATCCTATCATCCCTAGGCTCAAAATTAAATTTAAATACTAAAAGAAAACTTATCTTATAATTGGTTCGGACTCTTATGTATGCCGTATTCAAATTTCCCGCGCTTCTTTCAATTTTCCGATATTCAACGAACAAATCCAATCTCGTACGAACAAATCCAATCTCGTATTCAATAATATTGATCACCAACAAGAACACTGCAAAATGGCTGATTCTCCAGTTGCAAACACAAATTAAAATTCGATAAACTCCAAATTTGTAATCTTTTGGATTCGCGGAAACGACACGCTCTTTCAAGGAATATTAACAGAGTGATCTTCTTTTTGTTTTGAGGCCTTATTTATAACCTCTGTCAACAAGTTTGTTTTTCTCCATGGTAACAGAAAAAAATTTTAAGGTAACATCAATTGTTTTATAATTTTATAAATTTTAAATGCCTTTCTGGCCTCTATTCTGCAAGATTCCTCAAAACTATACACATTTTTAGATTCCTCATAATTTTCCCTTTTAAATAATATCCTATTTGCTATGTTTTTAATACCATCTGCAAAACCCTTCAAATTTGTTAATTTTCCTTATTAAGGAAAACTTTTTCACTCAACTCATATCAATTTTCAGATTCCTCACCATTTTCTACACATTTTAAGTTCTTGTTTTTCACCAATAATCTTCACCAAAGTCCAAAATTAATATTTTACAAATTTTGGTAAACATAACCTCAACTTTACAGATTTTAGAATTGATTTTTGAAGAAAATCTTTTTCCATATAAAAGAAACATGAAGATAAACCGTTTCCAACTAAAGAGATAGCTACAACCCACATCACCAATACTGGGACAACCTATTGAACAAACCACCGTTTATCCGAGTATGATAAAATGCTTCGATATCAAAATTATCTAAATAAAAAAAACTTAAAATAAAAACATAGCCTTTCACAAATAGCTAAATTCATTCAGACAAAGAATTATCTTAAATACTAAACCAATTTTTACATAATCTTACATAACATTAATAAACATTTACTTTTAGTCGACCAAATGAAAGCATATCGGAACCAAATATGGCCCAAATTTTGAAAGATAGAAACGAACCACAGCTAAGACAATGCACTCAAAGAACCAAATATCCTGAGATATGAGCCTTCAGAAACCGAAATAAAAATTATGAACAACCGAATTATAAAAAGAAATTTAAAATAATATTTGACAAATTTATTAAACGTAAGCTTAAGGTAGCTATCAACCTTTATTTAATTTAGACTAAGTAATCGTACAAGTCCCGAGTCAATATCACAACATTTTCCCCCCAAATTGTTGACAATAAAAATTACATGTCAAACCCTTGACCTTTAATTTTTCTTGAAACAATTTCTACCTTCAACTGAAAATACTACCACCTTGAAACCTCAAAAATTCAAAATTCTCCCTTAATCATTTTTTCCCCTATCATTAACCCCTGACTTAATTGTTTCCTAATTGTTGTAAACTTTTTTTTTATTAGCAGCTATTAAATTAATTGATTTTATTGGGATAATATTATTTTTAAAACTTGACAAATGTTCATTTACCAAACATTCATTTATCAATGAAAACTCTGCACCTGTATCAACTAAAGCATTAACTGTAATATTATTAATATAAATTTTTATGAACGGCAAATTTTGAATAATTTTATTTCTTTTTATGTACGTATCATTACTTGGCCCATCAATGTACTCTCTAGGGTGCATGTAATGATGCCCTGTAATCAGCGGCGGATTTACGCAAAGGCGCAAGAGGCGCAAGCCTCGGGCCCCGCACCCAGGGGGCCCCAAAATTGGCCAAATTATCAAAAATTAAAATTTAGATTTAATATTCACGGAGTTGTCTTTATAAAAAAAACAATCAATTTTTGGCAATACGAATGTTCGATTGGCTTTTAATATTTAGGTGGGCCCCCTAATATCCTTTGCGCCTAGGGCCCCGCAAACGCAAAATCCGCCACTGCCTGTAATGATACTCCTATTTAAAAATTTTGGTTGTGTACATCCGCCACCACCTCTATCCTGTCTAAATCTTCCCTTACTTCAGCCATAGTAGCATTTATCTTGTACCCTTCTCTCCTTTCATTCTGATTCTCCCCTTCAGACATTTTCGCTCTCCATTCATTGTACCCCCTATTCTGATTTCCCTGAAAACTTCCTACATTCCGTCCCTCTTGAAACCTTACACTTTTCACCTGCTGATTGTCTCTATCATTATTCTCCCCCATTCTGTTATTATTTGTATTGACACCCCTATTATAATTGGCACCATAATTATTGTTTCCACTAAAATTCCTGGGCCCCCAATTACGATTTTGAGTGTTTATAATATTCCCATAATCTCTCCCTACATTACCCATGTACCTATTATTACTCTGATATGGACTAGCTCGTACTCCCCCACTACTATTCATATTATTACCACTCCATAAGTTATTATTATAATATCCCCCATTACTCTGACTCCTGTACTGATTTCCACTACTTTGTCCCCTATTGACCCTTTTCTTATCCTCATTTTCCACACTTTCCCTATCTTGATCTGCCCAGTCATAATTTTTGAGAACATTCAATAGACTCTGAAAATCTTTTATCCCATTTTCTGTGACCTTTCCTATGATTTCTTTCCCAAACTGCTTTGCTAGGTTAAAAATTATAGATGTTTCCTCAAGTGGTGGTTCTAATTGTTGAAATAACAAGTATTTTTCAATGGCATAAGTTTCCCTACTCTGATCTTTCCCCTTTTCAAACTTCCCATCTTTTATCTCCGCTTCCATCCTATACTGCACCTGCATGCTCCAGAATTGCTTAATGAACAACTCTTTAAATGTTTCGTAATTTGAAAACTTCTCCTCATTAATACTAAACCACTTTTCTGCCACCCCTTTCATTGTCCCTTTAATTAAATTTATTTCCACGTTTCTATCTACTTGACCTCCCATTTGATTCCTCAACGTTTCTATAACTGGTTGTAAATTTTTAATGAACAATTTTGGGTTATTCCCATAATTGTTATTCCCAAAGAACTTAGGAAGATTGTTACTCTCGTTATTTCCCTGCCACGGAATAACTATCCTACTAGGACCACTCTTTTCTACTTGATATTCTACCTTCCTTATCTCTTTCTCAATCCCCCCTAAACGTACTTCTATTTCCTTCCCCATTTCCTGGATTTCATTTTTATTATCTTTAATTTTGCCTTCAACCTCTACATTCTTTTCCAGCTGACTACCAAATTTTCTCTCTATTACTTCCATCTCTACCTCCATTAGATCAATTTTATTTTCCAATTCTTCTTGCCCCTTTTTAACTTGACTAATCTTTGTCTCTACATCTTCCTGTAACTCTACTTTATTCTCTTCAACCTTCTTTTCTAATCCCGCTAATCTAACCTGTTGTTTATCTATTTTCACCTCTAGGCACTCTTTTAATTTTTTATTCATCTCCTCAACTTTTAACTCCACTTTATCCTCCAATTGATAATATTGTCTCCCTAACTCTTCAAATCTATTATTCATTTCCCCCTTCATTTTTTTAATCTCCCCTTTCTGTTCATCAAATTTATTCTCTATTTTCTCACTCATCTTATTCATGATCTCAACTAAGTATCTCATATCAAATCCTGTCTTTTCTTTCTCCTTCCCACCTTCTCCTTCGTCCATACTTTCCCCACTTATTCCTGCTCTATCCATTCTTTCTCCTACTACACTTTCACCTTCTGCTGTAAACCCTATTACTTCCTGTTCTGCTTCCTCACTTTCCTTCTCTAATTCTAAGCTGTCTTTCTCAGCTACCCTTTCTTTACTTGTTTGCCTGGTTAAACGCTTATCCTTTCTATCTGCCATTTTCCCCTGTTTCCTAATTCCACCTATTAATTAGCTAGCTAAATCGGGCCCCACGTTGGTTAGCGACAATAAATGTTGTAATACCTGTACACCCCTGTTGCTGCGTTAATAAATTGTTGATAAACCCAAGCTGCTCTTTGCGGTGCTAATAAAAAAAAATAAAACAAAGAACAAAAAGAACTCTTATCTCGGGGCTTTCGATACCTTGTCCTGCTCTGACAAGTATCTTCTGTGGGTCCACTATTTAGCATACACAAAAAAAAAACTTTCATACAACAAACAAACAATAAAAAAAAAATGACAAAATTTTAAGCAACACAACAAAATTGAAATTTATTTACACAAGAAATGAACACAAATTAAATTAAAGTAATCAATAAATATCCTATCATCCCTAGGCTCAAAATTAAATTTAAATACTAAAAGAAAACTTATCTTATAATTGGTTCGGACTCTTATGTATGCCGTATTCAAATTTCCCGCGCTTCTTTCAATTTTCCGATATTCAACGAACAAATCCAATCTCGTACGAACAAATCCAATCTCGTATTCAATAATATTGATCACCAACAAGAACACTGCAAAATGGCTGATTCTCCAGTTGCAAACACAAATTAAAATTCGATAAACTCCAAATTTGTAATCTTTTGGATTCGCGGAAACGACACGCTCTTTCAAGGAATATTAACAGAGTGATCTTCTTTTTGTTTTGAGGCCTTATTTATAACCTCTGTCAACAAGTTTGTTTTTCTCCATGGTAACAGAAAAAAATTTTAAGGTAACATCAATTGTTTTATAATTTTATAAATTTTAAATGCCTTTCTGGCCTCTATTCTGCAAGATTCCTCAAAACTATACACATTTTTAGATTCCTCATAATTTTCCCTTTTAAATAATATCCTATTTGCTATGTTTTTAATACCATCTGCAAAACCCTTCAAATTTGTTAATTTTCCTTATTAAGGAAAACTTTTTCACTCAACTCATATCAATTTTCAGATTCCTCACCATTTTCTACACATTTTAAGTTCTTGTTTTTCACCAATAATCTTCACCAAAGTCCAAAATTAATATTTTACAAATTTTGGTAAACATAACCTCAACTTTACAGATTTTAGAATTGATTTTTGAAGAAAATCTTTTTCCATATAAAAGAAACATGAAGATAAACCGTTTCCAACTAAAGAGATAGCTACAACCCACATCACCAATACTGGGACAACCTATTGAACAAACCACCGTTTATCCGAGTATGATAAAATGCTTCGATATCAAAATTATCTAAATAAAAAAAACTTAAAATAAAAACATAGCCTTTCACAAATAGCTAAATTCATTCAGACAAAGAATTATCTTAAATACTAAACCAATTTTTACATAATCTTACATAACATTAATAAACATTTACTTTTAGTCGACCAAATGAAAGCATATCGGAACCAAATATGGCCCAAATTTTGAAAGATAGAAACGAACCACAGCTAAGACAATGCACTCAAAGAACCAAATATCCTGAGATATGAGCCTTCAGAAACCGAAATAAAAATTATGAACAACCGAATTATAAAAAGAAATTTAAAATAATATTTGACAAATTTATTAAACGTAAGCTTAAGGTAGCTATCAACCTTTATTTAATTTAGACTAAGTAATCGTACAAGTCCCGAGTCAATATCACAACAATATATTGGGATTCGTTTGAAGATATTCTCAATTAAAAGTTTTGGAAGCGAAGATTTTGGATTGTTTGTTAGAAGCTTCGAAACTAACACGACGTTTTGTCGGTTTTGATACAACTTTCACTATAATCACGTTATCTGATAAAGCCACCCAACATCTAAGTAAGTAGTCAACTTTTGCTATTTAGTTTTGTAACTAATTCCTCCTGAATTGTTTTAGGGCTTTAATTTTTACGTTTTTAACGTTTTGCGTTTTACGTTTTTTTGATCTTCTTTTGGCTTTTGTTTGTTATCAACATTACCTTGAAGGCAAGGTTACAAGAACAAACGTCACAAGGAAATTTCCACAAACCCATTGAATACCTTGATGTTATCTGGATGTATTTTTCCACAAGGATTCAACCAATAAAGGAAATGGAAAATAACCTTTGAAGATTAATAAGGTCGTATACACTGTTCCCTAATCATTTGCAGTGCTCCGTTAATTAATTGAATATAAAATAACTAATTAATGTTTAATAGTATCCATTAATTGAATCAACTTTGTAAATTAATGATCATCTAATCAAGTTCATGTAAACATTAACTGTCTTGGAAGTTAATTAAGTCAGTTTGAACAATTGCAAAGATAATGTAATTATTCCAAATTACTTAGAGTATTTAACATTGATTAACGTGAGTTGCCAAAGGTATTGACGGTAACTTCTGATAAGGAGCTAGGTTTTGTTTTAGATTTTTAATTAAATGTGCCCTTATCTGGAGTTATTAAAAGATTTACATGTAAATGTGGGGGTTAATACTTGTGTCGTTATATCTTATTTACGATTGCATTTTTTTTTTATTTGTTTGGACTTATTCCGGTCGCTATTGTATATTTTAAGTTCGCGGTTTATATAACGCTTTGAGTTGCTTCTAATCAACGCGTACCCGAATCAGTTGCAATTGGATTAACTAGCGAAATTAGCATTATTGGTTAATGTATTTCGATTGAGTAATCCTTTCATACTTTTATTTAATTAATTTTGAGTAATGTTCAATTTAATTAATACATAGTTTATCTATCATTTTGATTTGAAGCATTTAATACAATAGTCTGATTATTAGTGCTTAATTGTCGATTCATTTTTTTATTATTGTTGTCAGTTTAATTAGAGAACAAAAAGGCAATTAGTGTATACCGAGTGGGTACTTTCAAAGCCGAACATAGGGGAATTGCATTGTAACTGATCTTTATATACTCGTAGATTCCTGCTCACCATTTAAACTCACAAGGATGGTAATGTCTTTATTATAAAAACACTGCTCTACCGAATACTCGTTATTATTCATATTATTTGATATTAATAACAGAAACATCGACTGATTTCAAATAATTTAATTGACAGATAAAAAAAGTTGACAATCATAGCAACCTATATTATTTCAAAATAGCATTATTTTATAATTTTTTTTACAGAAAAAGATAACTAAGTACTAACATTTATTGGTACCATCAGATGCGCTGTATTTTTGTCGTTCTATTCATACCATTACCATCCTTGTGGGTTTAAATGGCGAGCAGGAATCTATATAAAGGTTAGTTACAATGCAATTCCCCTATGTTCGGTTTTGAAAGTACCCAGACGGTATAGTTTTTTTTTTCTCAATTAGTGAAATATTGTTCCTGAATAGTTATTTTGGGGAATATACGAATAATTAATCCTAGTTATTGTCTTTCAATTGATTACTTAATTCCTGATGTTAGAGAGTCCCTTAGCATCAAAGTTTCTATGCAAAGCTTCGATTTGTGGACTCTGGCGCCCTTTTAGTTTTGCTTGCCTTCGTCCTGCTAGCAGGTAATTTATTTATTTCGAACCACGACCTAATCGACTGAGTAGCCGAAGCCTTTGCACACCTTCCCATCGCAGGACTTAATTTATTCGTTACTTCGAAACAAATAGGAAAAGGTAGGTGGCAATTTTTTTAGAACCAAAAATCGGTATGAGGCAACACGTGCCCTCAGCGTAAAGGAATTAGAAGCAATTATTGAATCAATGAATGTTGACGATGAGATTGATATTGCATACATTCCCGCAGACGTTGATAATCTAACTGATTAGGAAGATGTCGACGACAATGAAATGGGTGATATTCAAAATTTTCCGCGTGAATTAACAGGGACCTTCGATATAATGGTTCCAGAAAATTCTGAACATGAGTTGCAATCTGATACCGAGAATGATAACGATAATGATATTAGTAATATTCAAAATCTGCAATTTGATGCCAATGTTGCTACCGTGTCTGTGAGCGATCCATCATCTAGTAACAAGAAAAGAGTACTGAAGAACGATAATCCAAACAATAAAAAGCTGAAAACTTCATCTAAGAAGAAACAGAAAGTCAAGCAGCATACAGCAGCTATCCAAACACCAAAAGATGCGCATCAAAATAAACTAGAAATTTCCAAAGTAATTTGGGGGAAAACACCTTTAGATTATGATAGATTTCCAGAAAATACTCAGGCCAACGATACAAAAACTATTTCCGAAAAATTGCACGGAAAATATACATATCGTATACATATACATTTTTCAAACTATTCTATGATGAAGAAGTAATGCATACTATCGTTGATTACTCTATAAAGTATGCCCATACAGAAAAGAATAACCCAGATTTCACAATGAATTTGGACGATTTAGAAATTTTTATGGGAACACTTATACTAAGCGGTTACCACACTTTACCGCAGGTTCCCATGTACTGGTCCACTGATACAGATAAAGGAGTACAAATTGTAAAAGATAGTATGTCTAGAAATAAGTTCTATAGCATAAAGCAAAACTCTTCATTTGTCCGACAATAGCCAACTTGACGTAATAGATAAATTCACAAAACTGAGACCAGTTTTCGACTTAATAAACCAAAAATTTAAGCAGTTGGGTATATTTACACATCACTTGTCCATCGATGAACAGATGGTGCCATATTTTGGCAAACACTCAGCAAAAATGTTTATGAAGGGAAAACCGGTGCGATTTGGCTTCAAATTATGGTGCCTCGCTTCTAGTGACGGTTACCTGTTCCATTTTATCCCATATAGTGGAAAATCAGACAAGGAGAGGGAATTTGGACTTGGTGGTGAAGTAATTACAAGCCTTTTAGATGAAGTAGGCAGTTCAGATAATCACAAAGTGTATTTCGATAATTTTTTCACAAGTTATGCACTTATGGCTCACCTTCAGAAACAACGATATTTTTTGCAACAGGAACAGTTAGAGATAACAGAATTCAAAAATGTCCCGTTGAAACAAATAAATCGATGTTGAAACATGGACGCGGAACTTATGATGCAAGATACGATTACACAAATGACATAAGTTTAGTTCGTTGGAACGATAATTCAGTTGCGACTGTTATGAGCAATTTTGAAAGTGTTGAACCCATTTCGCATGTAGCACGCTATAACCGCAAAGAAAGAAAAGAAGTTCAAGTTCCTCAACCAAATATGATACAAAAATATAACATGTATATGGATGGACTTGACCTTCATGACAACGGGGTTGCAAATTACCGAATTCAAATTAGAGGCAAGAAATGGTGGTGGCCACTCTTTGTAAATCTTATAGACAGTGCTGTGGTCAATGCCTGGAAACTACACCGATACGTGCATCCCGAAATCCGACGATCCAACTATAACCCTGGGTTCCTAATATCTCCCTTGGTATTAAGTCCCTTGTCTTGTCGACGTGTAGGTGTATTTCATCGCTGAACAGGGCTGCCTCAATCGTGCGCGGCCTTCTGCACAGGCTCGCGCCCGCGCTTGTGCGCGCGTTCCCCTCGGACCTGCGCCCACAAGTAAGTGATAATATTGCTTCACTAGTATTAGATTTTCTGTTTTCGTGATCACTTCTATACATACGCAGTGAATATTCGTGAAATCATTCAGATTTGTGACGGTAATTGATTTATTAAAAATTATGGTCGCGGATTTCGGTTATTGGTTGCTCATTATGATGCGAGCATCGACTGGCATACCTAGTATACTCGTTTTACTGTAAAGATGCCGATACGTCATCGATTGACAATGACGTCAAAACGACATCACAGCTTAGTAAATTTACATTAGCATAATATGAAAAATTACAGTATGCAACCAGTTAATAATCGACAACTGAAATGCGTTCGAGGTCGACATGTAAACGAACTTGGCGCTACAGTGTCGCACAAGCCAACATGAAAACCTAATATTCCCTACGATTTTAATGTTTTTACCTGTTATAAGGAAAACTATAAAACATTAAATAATTATACTGAAACTCGTGAAATTACATTCCACGGTCTTGTAAATAAAATTACTCTTAGTGCGTAATTTGGAAAAAAATAATAATTTTTTCCCCTTGTTTTATGTTGGCACTGCTAGGGGCTTCTAAACGTCATTGATGACGTATCGGCAAGTTTAACGTAAATTTACTTTAGTTTCCTTCCCTTGCTGTAAGGTTCCTGCAAGCAGAGAATGTCTAGTTGTGGTTCCTAGGCTACTTTCCTCACTTCGTGTAGTACTGATGCACTTCCGTTGGCATTTAGTTGTCCAATTCTTAAAGATGTTACGGGTATCTGAGTAATATGTGGCATTGTGGCCATTCCTTAGTGCTATCAAATGCCATTCTTCCGTGCGCCAGTACAAAGTTTGAGTATGTTTCTTCTATATCAAGGGCTTCATCTCTTCTTGCAAAAACCCTGTCTACTAGCTTCTTCAGGATGTGTGGGAAGACTGTGACAGCGTAGGTGAACTCTGTCCACAGCCTCCGGCACAGGGAATGCTATTTTATTGCCCTTTTCATGGTGTTTTCTTACGATTTGTCGCAGGGCTGTGATCAGAATGGAGGGATCGCCCAATCTGGATAGTCTTAGGTCAATCTCGAAATTTTTGTATTATTCGGCGGGGTTTTGGGTATTGCCGGGTTGTCGTTCCTTAATTTCTACCTCCTTCTCTGTGTCTATATCTACCTCTTCCTTATGCGTTCCTTATGGTGTTCAGCAGGCCTTTTCTTTTTGAGGACTTTCTTTATCCCCTTAATCCACCTAGTTGTTCTGGTGGGTCGGGGGTCTTCATTTACTTCTGGTGGTTCTTTAAGTTTCTCTCTATAGCTGAGGGCTCTTAGCCAGTTTCTATATTTGCTAGATGGTGATTTATGTTTTGGATTTTTATTATTCTTCATTTTGATGGTTATGGATTGCTCATTCCCGCCACTATTGATGGACTTAAGGTCCATAGTTGGTTTTGGAAATAAGGCGTTCCATCATCATCTTCGCGGTTGGGCATTCCTTCCCACATTTTTTCCTTCTTTTAGCGCATGGAATGTACGTCGGTGCGGACTCTTTTTTGGGGCAGCCTACCTTGGATGTCCATCTCCTCCACAGTGGTTGCATAGGTCTTCTTTTGATTTACAGTGTTTGGCTACATGGCCAAGATCGTGGCATTTCAAACATTTGGGTACTACTAGGCAGTCTTTGACATCTATGGCGCTGTAGTCGAGGTACAGGCGCCTTTCGTTTAGTATGGTTTTCTTAAGGGTGTGCTCTACTTCTATCACGTGGTGAACCGTTGCCTTGCCTTTTTTAATTGCTTTTTTTCTGGAGTTGAAGCAGACCATGATTTAAATAGTAAATTGTAGGCTATGTGGAGTATGCATTTCATAAATCTAACCCAAGCATGCAAGCTGGATAAACCGAATGAATAATAATTTGAAGCAATTGGTGTATTATCTGCTCTAGAATCATTGAGAAATTTTGACGTAGACCCACATAAATAACAACGAAGAGACGAAGTTGTTTCTGAAATAATGTTACAAATTTTTCCGTCTACCATTGTAAATACTAATTTGTGGTCAATATTTGTGTTGAATCCGGCCTTGGAGGAATTTAAAGATTTAATTTGATCTTCGATTTCAGCGACACATGATTTAACAGTTTCCGGTGTCTCTTTAATAAATTTATACATGATTGGTCTACAGTATCGAGTAGAAGATGGACGATTGTTCTGCCAGATTGTACAACCATCATCAGCACTATATAATTTAATTGGCACAAAACTACACATAAAAACGTTAGAATCGTCCTCTGACAAATTAGAAAACGCCAGTTTGTAATTTGCTTGATTAGAAGACCCGTCACAACCCCACTTAGAAATTAAAACGAGATTTTTACTATTAACTACATCTTCGTTTAGTGTTAATAACAACCTACTAGCAGTTTTATCGAGCAAACATTGTAACTTGATATTTACCGAAGTTTCTGTAATACTTATAGAGTCAGGAGACGGATAGCATTCGGTTTTGGCTTTTTGAATTTGATAATAGCTAGGGTATACATTATTGTGTCCTACTTCTTCTGCCGCTGCTTTTACAATATTGTATTGGTATCGAGTTAGTTTAGCAGTCACAAAAACGCTCAAAGCCTTTTCTTTTGTTATTTTTGCCGATCTATGAGGTAAATTTTCACAAAATGCTCTAATTTTCTTCAATTGTTCAGGGTGGTTTCTAATAAAGTCGTAGACGTATTGTGCATCGGCTGATTTAAGATTCTTTTTGACTGCAAACGATAAATATTCTTCTGGAGAGTTTCTTATACATTCTGTTTTTCTTCGTTTTTGTCGGTCACTTAAATTTTCAAATTCTTGTGTTGTAGATGGTCCTCTTTCCAAATATTCTTCTGCTTCACTTGTTTCACATAGTTCTTTGGGAAAACTAAACTCACTTCTTAACCACTTTTGCTGTTGTTTAAGAAATGTAGGTTCGAAATAATGTGATTGAACCCATTTACATTGCAACTTATTACAAAATATTCTTAATTTTTCTCGAAGAGCACTATTATTACTATTCGAACCACAACCAATTACTTCTTGCACCTTTTCAAAAGTCATATCTACTTCCGTAAATTTAATTTCACTCGTTTTTAATAACTCGTAAAGTTTGAAATTTGTGTTTAGCATTTCCATTTAAGACACCATAATGTAATCGCCTCGAAATTGTACTATCTATAGTACTACACCTTGCAAAATAAAAACAGTTGAAAGTCATAGCAACCTATGTTATTTCAAAACAGCATTATTTTAGAAAAAAAATTACAGAAAACGGTAACTAAGTACTAACATTTATTGGTACCATCGCATGCGCTGTATTTTTGTCGTTCTATTCATAACATTACCATTCTTTTGGGTTTAAATGGCGAGCAGGGATCTATATAAAGGTTAGTTACATTGTAATTCTCGTATGTTCGGTTTTGAAAGTACCCACACTGTATAAATATCTACGTACATATTTAATCGTTATTACTATAACATTACTAGTACGTAACTTAACAATGTCAATATTTATGCCTTAATTGCATTCAATTACTTTATCTAATGTAAAATGTGGTCTGTTGATTTATTAGGTAATTTTTCGTATACGGAAGTCATAGTTCTATCGGAAATATATTCCAGATTGGGACGTAAAGGGATATGTTCTTTGCACCATTCGATTTACCAAATAGTGTACTTGCACGGGGTCCAAACAGATGTTTGGACAATTTTGGACAATTTACTTTATAGACGTTTCTTTTAGACGAAGCATCATTTTTCACATCGCTTGATATGTTTCAGTAATTTTCCAAAATAAATCCACAAATACAGAAATACAAACTATTGTTAGGTAGTCCATGTGTGTCGCTAGCATATACATAAAGCGAAATTACCTCAACGTTGACAACAAGTCAGGGAAACGCAATCAAATTCATACCATATTTAGCGCGCTACTGTTAACAAACGCAACATACCTACCTTTGACGGTGTGTAAATATTACAAAAAAAAATCAAAATACTATAATATGTTGGTTTTAGGTGGACTATACGATCAAGATTATACATATCTAATTATATTTAAATTTTTGAAAAGTTTGTATTTTGACCCGATGTCCAGCCGTTCCATTGAGTCGTCCCACTGTGCGACGGCCCTATCCGCCTGAATGAAAACCAAGCCAGACTTCCTGAGTTCGCCGTTTGCTAGTCGCACATTTGGCTCTTCTTCTACCAACCACCCCTTACGCTCGGCCAGTTTCCTGACGCGAGCAACGATCCGGTTGTGACGCCGGACCATGGGCCAGTGCGTTAATGGGCGACCTTGGAGTACGTGGGACAAAGACTCCGTACGATTTCACCCCGCCCGACAGCAGCGGGACGGGGGAGGATTAGATGGAATTCCTCGTGTTGGTAGAAGGTTTCCCCTGAGTTGAACCGACTTGATGTATTCCTCACCGCTCCAAAAGGCGGGAGGATTCTCGATCCATCTCCCAGAATGCGTAGTATATCTGCCCTGATCCGTTCCATTCCCGCTATAGGATGTCATTAATCGTTCCCTCCATACTCGCTTGATCCCTTGCTTGGTCGTACCGAAAGTATCGGACCAACGGCGGCGTAGCCGTTGCCAAAGTTTGTCACACTCTGGCGGGGCTAAAACCGCGGCCGTGGTACGATCCGCCGTGATCGCCAAAGCGACTATCCTTCTATGAAGGGCGGTAGGAATCTGGGACATCATGGAGATGAACCCTAGATCACCGAGACGGGTTGGAGTGTGGATAGAGGCATCCGCACAGGTCCGGTTCAGATGCAGGTACTTGCGGACCGGCATACGTATCAGCTTATCAGCGTCCTTAAGTAGACCCTTCGTCACGCGAGTATTAGTTAGCAAAGCGCTAACCCTACGTATGAGAAACCTCTTCACCAAAACAATCTTCTGGTATGGCTTCAGAGACATCCTCAGCAATTGGACCTTCAGCATGTCGGTCAATGGCCTTGCCTTACCCAAGTAAGAGTACTTCTCCCCAAGGCAACAAGTTCCTGATGGGGGTACCGTTCACGTAGAAACGCGAAACGGAGCTCGCAAAAAGTACTTTCTTACTCGGGACCAAACGAACAGCAAGAGCTACGCTCTTGGTTGAATTAAGACTCAACCCTCGACTACTGAAAAAGTCCACTGCTATCCTCCGAAGGCGTTGGCAACGATCATAAGTGTCGCTGACTAACATAACGTCGTCAGCGTAGGCAAGACATGCCACATCTAGGTGGTCATTGAGCCTTAAACCCAGGTAAGAGCTCTCTAGTTTTTATACCAACTCGTCCATGATGAGATTGAAAAGAATCGGGGATAGCGGGTCGCCCTGCTTAACACCACGAGTGATGTTAAGCCATTATGTTTGGTCAGGCCCCACATGGATCCTCGTTCGGGCCTCGTTGTAACCCCCTATGATGAAACGTCTCAACCTTGGATCGACGTCGAAGCGGCGGAGTGCCCTATCTATCGAACTGTGGGAAACCGTACCAAATGCCTTGGCTAGGTCAAGGCATAAAAGATGATACGGCTTCTTGCCCTGACGTCTGGTCTTAATCAGAGCTTCAATTGTAATGGTGTTCAGGAACACGCCATCTACGGATCTAAAACCTCTTTGATGGGGATTTAATTGTAGACTAGAGAGTCGCCTGGCGATGATCTTTAGCACTAAACGTGCAAATACCTAACCGATCGTTATCTGTCGCCACTTGTCGACACTTAGCGGATCGCCCTCACCCTTTGGAATTAACAGCGTTCTGTTACAGGTCAAAGAAGGAGGCAGGTGACTCAACAACATAATAGAGTTTAGAACAACTTCTAGCCTTTGCAACGGTACTTTACGGAGGTGATTGATAGTGAAGCGGTCCGTTCCTGCCGCCCCGTAATTAGTGGTATCTAATGCCCAACTTATATCTTCCTCCAAAAACGGCCTCCACGCTCCGCCTTCACCCATTTTAATGTGGCCCAGTGCCTTGTCGTCCGGAGGCGGAGAAGCATTAAAAATGCCTTTGTACCTCTTTTCGACTTCGGCAACTGGGGTATGTTCGGACGTGAGATTGAGAGGGGTATCATTAATGATACATCCAGACAATTTGTGTCTCTGGCATAAAACCTTCCCGTGTAATTCACCTCTACCCTAGCCAAGCCCAGAAGCTCTCGCTCGCTCCATCGTGAAGGTTCCGCCGGTGGAATGGCGGCCCCTTCTTCCCTGTTATACTCTCGTGGATGGGACTTCTTAAGATGCTGACCCATCCCCGCATAGGTCAGCCACATGCTCCCACACACAGGACAAGACAATTCTGGGTTCTCTCCTCTACATCTTCTTCGTCTAATGTGCTCTTTTACACCGGCCTCAGACTCAAAGATCTTGCCTGACCTGGCAAGAGAGAGAGTCATAGCTACTCCCGCCGTTTACCCGCGCTTGCGTGAATTTCCTCGCGTTGACATTCAGAGTACTGGGCAGAAATCACATTGCGTCAACACCCGCTGGGGCCGTCGCAGTGCTTTGTTTTAATTAAACACTTGGATTCCCCCGGTCCGTGCCAGTTCTGAATCGACCGTTGAATGGCGGCCGAAGAAGTGCACCCGGGATCGGCGAACCAACCTCCGGGGCCTCGCAGCAAGGAAGTTCCGCGGGAGGCCAAGGCACGGGACCGAGCTGGGATCCGGACATACGGAGCCTCGCCGACGCGACCGCCGACGGGACGCGAGCCATCACCTCGCCCAGGCCCGGCACGTGAGCCTGTACTCGCTTCCCGACCAAGCCCGACGCGCCCCGATCCTCAGAGGCAATACTTTTCCCAAAGTTACGGATCCAATTTGCCCACTTCCCTTACCTACATTATTCTATCTATTACAGGCTATTCCTTCATTGGAGACCTGCTGCGGATATGGGTACGAGCCGGCGCTCGGATTTTCAAGGTCCGAGGGGAAGATGCGTACACCGCCGCAACTGCGGTGCTCTTCGCGTTCCGAACCATATCTCCCTGCTAGAGGATTCCATGGAACTAGAACGCTCATGCAGAAAAGAAAACCCTTCCCGCATCTCCCGACGGCGTCTCTGAGTCATTTTGGGTTACCCCGACGAACTCTCTTGCGAGGGCCCGACTTATTAACGGTTCCGCTGCCGGGTCCCGGAATAGAAACCGGATTCCCTTTCGTCCGTCAGACGCGGCTTTCAGCAACAATTAAAGTGTGCGATAAGCGCGCCTTCATCGACATCGGCTTTCGCCTAGGGCTTAGGATCGACTGACTCGTGTGCAACGGCTATTCCAGACAAATCGCTCCACCAACTAAGAACCGGCCATGCACCACCACCCACCGAATCAAGAAAGCGCTCTCAATCTGTCAATCCTTCCGGTGTCCGGGCCTGGTGAGGCTTCCCGTGTTGAGTCAAATTAAGCCGCAGGCTCCACTCCTGGTGGTGCCTTTCTGTTAAGTTTCAGCTTTGCAACTATACTTCCACGCTGCACGCCGAGTCATCGGAGGAACGTCGGCGGATCGCTGGCATCGTTTATGGTTAGAACTAGGGCGGTATCTGATCGCCTTCGAACTTCTAACTTTCGTTCTTGATCAATGAGAGCGTTTTTGGCAAATGCTTTCGCTTCTGTCCGTCTTATGGCGATCCAAGAATTTCACTCCTAACGTCGCAATACGCAATACTAATTTGTTCATAGTAAGTAGGTAAGTAGTAGTAGGTACGGAACCTACCATCGGCAGTTGATAAGGCAGTCATTTGAAAGATGCGTCGCCGGTGTTAGACCGTGCGATCAGCAGAAAGTTATTCAGATTCACCAGAGTGAACGACAACGAGCTCGCGCCCGCTTCCGATTGGTTTTGAACTAATAAAAGCGCTCCTTCCGTCTCCGGCCGGAGCTCTGTGTGCATGTATTAGCTCTAGAATTACCACAGTTATCCAAGTAATTGTGAGTACGATCTAAGGAACCATAACTGATTTAACGACCCTTTCGCGGTTTCACCTTAATTCGGCTTGTACTGAGACATGCATGGCTTATTCTTTGAGACAAGCATATGACTACTGGCAGGATCAACCAGGGAGCTGCTAGCGTCGGCCGCTCAGGTTGGACCGCGGCGCGCTGATGGCTGCTCTCTAGGCGCGCGAGCGCGTCCGGGCGCCGCAACGTGAACGCTGCGGAAGACGCGGAACGCGACTCGCGCGCTTAAAAGAAATTAGCTAGGTGAAGTGTGAGAGGTTTAGGTGCGGAGCGAAACATTCTGGATAACGACCGATCATTGTTAGGTTAGAGAGTAGGAGATAACGGGTATAGCGGTCACTGGGCAAGTTTTTTTAAGAAAAAACTATTCATTCCCAAGCTTTCGATTTATTTTAAAATCTTCATCAGGGGACTATAAAGATAATGACTTAAAATATTTAAAAAAGAGAATGACTACTTACAGAATGCAAGTTTAGGAAATTGTATAACAAGCTCGACACAATTGTATTACAAAATGTGAAATGAATTATAAAATGAAGCACAGAATATTAACAAAGTGTTTAAAACGTTTAAGACAATTAAAATTAAAATAACATATTAAAATTCGTGTATGAGGAACATGACAATGTGCTGCAATGTGCTCTCAAGGATAGTTAACAAGGAAAGTTCCCCACCAAAGTGGCGGAAAATTTAAAATTTTAAAAAGGCAAAAATTATTAGAGTATGAAGTACAAGCTAAAGACTATTATTAGAAACATAGTAAGAGTAGCATACGGAAACCCCGGGTCAACAGTGGGCACAACAACGGTTAATGCCCCTGTTGACCGAGGGAGTCCATACAGTACTCCTACTATGACTCAAGTTAAAAAACTATAATCACTAAAACTCAATGGTGAGTGCTGAAACGACAAACCATGGTGGGCATGGAGATCAAGGTGGTTAAACCTTCATCTCAATGTCCAACCCGGTCACGTCAACACCCACCACCACGTTACATGACTAAATAATCGCTAAGATCGTTATGAGGTCTTTTAAGATTTAAAATATAAGCGTAAATACAACTGAGGTTCTCAGTGTCAGCTTTGAAATTCATACAATTAGGGTTTTTATGAATATGAAACATTTCTAAAAAAAGTCTGCTTTTGTAATTTCTCTGAACTTCCAGAATCTCAACTTCATCGTAATTCATGTTATGGTTATTTTCATTAGTGTGAATGGATAAAGCACATGAACGTTTATTGATTTTACTATCACTCCTGTGTTGGGTAAGTCGACGAAGCCATCGTGAAGATTGACCTATGTAGATTCGGTCACAATCTAGGCAAGGGATGGAGTAAACCGTATTCGGAGTACCCAACAAAGGAGTTCTGGTTTTAAGTTTAGAAAAAAGTTGATTGACTGTGCAAAGGTTGTATTGAGCTATTTTGATATTGTCCCTTTTTAAAATGTTGATTAAGGAAGTGATAGGTTCCACGTAAGGGAGTCTCCAGTAGACTATGTTATCCACCACGTTATTTCTAGAAACATCCCTAGGGATACTGTGTCCATCCATTCCAAGTAGCTCTGATCTCGGATATGCATCTAACCATCGGGTCAGCGTTCGTGATGGCCGGTCGCGGAGGAGTCAATGCAATGTCGACAGGAATTAGACTTGGAGATCTAGGGGTATTGTCTGGAGTGGTTGCAACATGATTAGAGTCGCGTCTCCTAATTGACGCTGTGCTACGCAAAAAGTAGCCCGGCGCAGCGCTTCTCTCACCAGCGGGCCCGGGGTGACTAGTAGTCTGCGGAGAGGGAGTCTCCATCCTAAGAGGACGGTTTAGGTCCCGTGTTTGTATGAACTTTTTATCTTGGATTTTATCAAGGAATCGCCCCTTAAAGTTTGCGGACGTACCTACTTAATTAACACACTGTATATAAAGATAAAAATAGGGACGAAACAAACATGTTAAAACGTCCCGGGGCGCTGGTCGCCCAATAAATGTCGTTGTCTAGCAGAGTCTTTCATCGGCCAATGTTCTGACCTCCCCTAGCCCAAATCGTCCGCATAAACTCGCTGTACACGGGCACGGAACCGTTAGTCGTCGCATGGACTAACGAGGAGATCTCGGCGTTCGAAATAACCAATAGTCGTTGGAGTTGCTCGTTGGCGTTCCACCATATGCCTCTCGCCCCCACAACCAAGGCTGTGACGACGATGATCTGCCCTGGATACCTACGTTCCAGGGCTTGGATAACTAGAGGCTCAGAATATTTGGCTACTTTAGCCTGAAAGGTGGCTGCCAACGGACGGGGACCTTCCCAGGAGATTGCCAAATCGCAAACGACGGCCCTATCCGTCTGAATGAAAACTAGGTCAGGCTTCCTGAGTTTGCCGTTTGCTAGTCGCACATTTGGCTCTTCTTCTACCAACCACCCCTTACGCTCGGCCAGTTTCCTGACTCGAGCAGCGATCCGGTTGTGACGCCGGAACCTAGGCCAGTGCGTTAAGGGGCAACCTTGGAGTACGTGGGATAACGACTCCGTACGATTGCACCCCGCTCGACACCGGCGGGACGGGGGAGGATTAGATGGAATTCCTCGCGTTGGTAGAAGGTTTCCCCTGAGTTGAACCGACTTGACGTACTCCTCACCACTCCAAAAGGCGGGAGGATTGTCGATCCATCCCCCAGAATGCGTGGTATGCCTGCCCTGATCCGTTCCGTTCCCTCTATAAGATGCCATTAACCGTTCCCCCCAGACTCGCTTGATCCCTTCCTTGGTCGTACCGAAAGTATCGGACCAACGGCGTAGCCGTTGCCAAAGCCTATCACACTCTGGCAGGGCTAAAACCGCGGCCGTGGTACGATCCGCCGTGATCGCCAAAGCGACTATCCTTCTATGAAGGACGGTAGGAATCTGGGAGATGACCCCTAGACCACCATGCATGGATAAAGGCATCCGCACAGGTCCGGTTCAGATGGAGGTACTTGCGGACCGACATACGGTTCAGCTTATCAGCTTCTTTAAGTAGACCCCTCGTCACTCGAGTATTGGTTAGCAACGCGCTAACCCTAGGTATGAGGTACCTCTTCACCAAAACCATCTTCTGGTATGGCTTCAGAGGCGCCACGCCTATCCTCTGCAATTGGACCTTCAGCGCGTCGATCATGGGTCTTGCCTTACCCAAAAGTACTTCTCCCCAAGGTACTTGAATAATTCATCAGGCAACAAGTTCCTGATGGGGGTACCGTTCACGTAGAAACGCGAAACGGAACTCGCAAAAAGCACTTTCTTACCCGGGACCACACGAACAGCAAGAGCTACGCTCTTGGTTGGATTAAGGCTTAACCCTCGACTACTGAAAAAGTCCACTGCTATCCTCAGAAGGCGTTGGCAACGATCATAAGTGTCGCTGACTAGCATAACGTCGTCGGCGTAGGCAAGACATGCCACATCTAGGTGGTCATTAAGCCGTAAGCCCAGGTCGGAGCTCTCTAGTTTCTCTACCAACTCGTCCATGAAAAGGTTGAAAAGAATCGGGGATAGGGGGTCGCCCTGCTTAACAGCACGAGTGATGTTAAGCCATGGTGTTTGGTCGGGCCCCACATGGATCCTCGTTCGGGCGTCGTTGTAACCCCCTATGATGAATTCCCTCAACCTTAAATCGACGTCGAAGCGGCGGAGTGCCCTATCAATTGAGCTGTGGGAAACCGTATCGAATGCCTTGGCTAGGTCAAGACTTAAAGATGATACGGTTTCTTGCTCTGTCTTCTGGTCTTGATCAGAGCTTCAATTGTGATTGTGTTGAGGAACACGCCATCTACGGATCTGAAACCCCTCTGATGGGGATGTAGTGGTAGACTAGAGAGTCGCCTGGCGATGATCTTGTGCACTAGACGTGCAAATTCCGAACCGATCGTTATGGGTCGCCAGTTGTCGACACTCAGCGGATCGCCCTCACCATTCGGAATTAGCAACGTTCTGTTACAGCTCAAAGAAGGGGCCAGGTGACCCAACAACATAATAGAGTTCAGAAGAACTTCTAGTCTTTGCAACGGTACTTTACGGAGGTGATTGATAGTGAAGCGGTCCGGGCCTGCCGATGCCGCCGCGGACTTAGTGGTATCTAATGCCCACCTTATATCCTCCTCCAAAAACGGCTTCCACGCTCCGCCTTCACCTATTTTAATGTGGCCCAGTACCTCGTCGTCCAGAGGCGAAGGAGCATTAAAAATGCCCTTGTACCTCCTTTCGACTTCGGCAACTGGGGGATGTTCGGACGTGAGATGGAGAGGGGTATCATTAATGATACATCCAGCCAATTTGGCTGTGTCTCGGGCATAAAGCCTCTGACAAGCCTTATACCTCTCCACTCTAGCGCTTCGTGACGGCTGGACCTGCGCTATAAGATTGGTGTTGGTTTCTTGGCGATTAACCGTTGGGATTCGGACTTCAATCCCAAAATACTCTAACCATTCCTCGATGGCTATTTCAAGTCGGCGCCTGTCTCGCCTGGTAAACTCTACTACGGCTTGGATCACAGCACGATCCGTCTGTGTCCAGCTGTCCCAGGCACCAGCGAGCTCGGCAACGTGCCTGACTACGGGATCAGCGTTCAGAATTGGTTGTCGCTGAGGAGTTGCGGAATTGAGCGGGGTCGTCACGTTGGAACCGGGGGACACCTCGACATCTGCAGAACTTGTGTAGCTACTTGCACTATTCGACGGTGATGGCGGGGTAACCTGCCTCAGTGGGCGGACAGGCCCCCGCCGGACCCTGAAGATGGGGGACGACGGCGTTTTTGCATTATTGTGTCCTGGCGCTCTACTGGAAGGACCGGCAGTCCCAGGTTGGTTAGGACGACCCCCTGACTCGATTCCCGAAGGTCCCGGCGTAGCCGGGCTTCGAGAGGGGCGAGAGCCTACTATTTTGCCACGAATGGCTAGCGTTCTTCCAGAACGTAATTGCATATTAGTCCCCCTTTTTGAATGGTCCGAATCGGATTCCGAAGAGTCCGATTCTGGTGCTAAAGCGCTACTACAGCCTACAGCCTGTCCTGAGGGCCCAGCGATGACAAGAGGCTAATCAACAATTTCCGCAAACGCCTCTTGCCGGTGGTGAATGGACTGCTGTTCTTACTCACGCTCAACCTCCTCAAAGAGATCGCGACCGACCTCCTCCGTCTGCCTACCCGCAGCCATATCACGCCCACCAAAGCACGCAAATCGGCCTGCAAACGTCGGCTTTTGATACCCTCCTTGCTCCTGACAGGGAAGAGTTGTGCGCCCTAGGCAAGGCGAGAAACTCTTCCTCGCTCCATCGTGAAGGGTCCGCCGGTGGAATGGCGGCCTCTTCTAAGTCCCTGTTATACTCGCGTGGATGGGCCTTCTTAAGATGATGACGCATCCCAGCATAGGTCGGCCACACACTCCCACACACAGGACATGACAAATCTGGGTTCTTGCCCCTTCAACGCCTTCGACTAATATGGTTCTTAACACCGGCCTCAGACCCAAAGGTTTTGCCGCAGACGCAGACGACGACCATTTAAAAAAATAAAAGGGTTTATAAAAAAGCACCAGGACTGTACCTTGCTGCTACAAATGGGCTTTATTTATAGTCCTGTGACTTCCGGGGGATTAGGCTGAGATCGGTCCCCCTGCTATGAAAGTCAAAATCACAGCAAGTCGCCTGTCTAGCTTGGCGCTACCCGACTCCCGGTTGTAGGAAAACGAGGCATCCAAGGATACCCTCCTACGGAACCACTGAGACGCACAATGCACTCAGCTGCTAGGGCAAACACTTGATCACAGGAAAGATACGAGAGAGAGCGGAGAATCAGACCTCGGAATAATCTCGGCGGATACTTCGACTAGACTTTGGAGCAACGCTTCGCAACTCAAACGACTCTGACACCGTGACCCGAGAGTCATAGTTACTCCCGCCGTTTACCCGCGCTTGCTTGCTTGAATTTCTTCACGTTGACATTCAGAGCACTGGGCAGAAATCACATTGCGTCAACACCCGCTGGGGCCATCGCAATGCTTTGTTTTAATTAGACAGTCGGATTCCCCCGGTCCGTGCCAGTTCTGAGTCGACCGTTGAATGGCGGCCGAAGAGGTGCACCCGGGATCGGCGAACCAACCTCCGGGGCCTCGTAGCAAGGAAGTTCCGCGGGAGGCTAAGGCACGGGATCGAGCTGGGATCCGGACATGCGGAGCCTCGCCGACGCCGACGGGGACGCATGCCATCACCTCGCCCAGGCCCGGCACGTGAGCCGGTACCCGCTTCCCGACCAAGCCCGACGCGCCCCGATCCTCAGAGCCAATTCTTATCCCGAAGTTACGGATCCAATTTGCCGACTTCCCTTACGTACATTATTCTATCGACTAGAGGCTATTCACCTTGGAGACCTGTTGCGGATCCATATCCGCAGCAGGTCTCCAAGGTTCGCAGGCTCGTACCCATGTACGAGCCGGCGCGACTCCTCCACGTGGCCCTCCCCCGGATTTTCAGGGTCCGAGGGGAAGATGCGGACACCGCCGCAACTGCGGTTATCTTCGCGTTCCAAACCATATCTCCCTGCTAGAGGATTCCATGGTACTCGAACGCTCATGCAGAAAAGAAAACTCTTCCCGCATCTCCCGACGGCGTCTCCGGGTCATTTTGGGTTACCCCGACTAACTCTCTTGCGAGGGCCCTACTTATTAACGGTTCCGCTGCCGGGTTCCGGAATAGGAACCGGATTCCCTTTCGCCCGTCGGACGCGGCTTCCAGCAATAATTAAAGTGTGCGATAAGCGCGTCTTCATCGACATCGGCTTTTGCCTAGGGCTTAGGATCGACTGACTCGTGTGCAACGGCTGTTCACACGAAACCCTTCTCCACGTCAGTCCTCCAGGGCCTCGCTGGAGTATTTGCTACTACCACCAAGATCTGCGCCGACGGCGGCTCCAGACGGTCTCACGGCCAGTCCTTGTGCGCTCACCGTCGCGACCTTCCTACTCGTCAGAGCTTCGTGGCAGCGCGCGTACGCACCTCCGTGGTCCATCGCTGTCGTCGGGTGTGGCTGGCGATCTTCCCCACTATTTCGTTGTGACGCTTGATCCGTTCGTGATGTGTCAACCTGTGGACAACCTTGAAGGACATGGGATAGGGATTCAATCCTCTGGCATCCGTCTCGGCATCTTCTGGACTCCTCCGGCTGGTATGGGTGTCCCGTTGTGGCGAGATTGACGGTTCGGAGCTGAACCGCTTTCACAAAGTCCCGTCAAGACCACCCTCTAGGGACGCTATCGATCTAGGAACGAGAGGAGGCATCCTCGCAAGCGTCCTGGAGACTATAGTCTAAGCTGACGGTGACGAGGAATCTCCTCCTACCCCCGCGACCTAAGCCTGGCCTAAACATCCTCTCCCTCACGTGCACGCCGCAGCTGCCAACGGTGGCAGTTACGTTTTCCCGTTTCTTCCCAACCCAAGGCGCCGCCGGACCCGCTCTGATAAATCATTCATAGTCAAACACCAGGGACTTAGCCATTTCGTTAAAGTAAGTTATTATATCTGGGTTAATATCGTTAGTGTATATAAAGGGCCATGGTTTGTCATTTTATAATAAATAATTCCGAAAAATGTTCCTACTTTGTTGTCTACCAGGCAAAGCACATCGCAACAAAACGTGGTCTGGTGTGTTCTAAATTACCCCCCTCCCCTGCAAGTCTGTCCGCCTCTACGTTACCCAGGATTCCGGAATGACCCTTAACCCATTTTAGCTCGATTGTTTTCCCCCCCTGGTTTAGTTCTAAAATTTTTTGGTAAATTTCTAATGTTTCCGCGTGACGGTGTTTGAATGCGGTTATAGCCTGAAGGGCTGCTTTTGAATCGCTACATATGTTGATGTTGTTATGCTGAAGACCCCCTTCCCTAATCCAATCTACAGCTAGCAGTATTGCCCTAACTTCTGCCTGAAAAACAGTACAATAGTCAGGTAATCTATGTTTGGCTATTTCGCGTAATTCCCCCGTTTCGGCAATATAAACGATTCCCAACCCAACTTTCCCTTGACTTTTTGATCCGTCCGTGTAAATACATGGTTTGTTTATGTCTTCGACGTTCCAGTCTGCGTATGAAATTTTTCCTATCTTCGCTGGATGAACTCTATCACTACCATTTAATTTCCTCTCTATATTTCCCCCGTTCCCTTCTATTGCTATCCTATTTCTAATCTCTGCTTCTACGTACAGAGGCATTAGTCCAGCAAGCACTTGTAGCGACTTCGTAGGCGTGGTTCTGTAGGCTTTACAAATCGAGAGTAAAAAAGGACTCTGTGCCGCTTCTAAATGTTTTACTATTCTACTATCGTTGGCACGCTCTCCCCAAATTTCACTGCCATACATTAAAATCGGTACAACTGCCTGCTGGTAGATCAATCTTCGTAAGTCTTGGTGTATTCCCTCGTTTTCCCTGCTACCAAATATAGACGTTGCGCGATTGCCATAGTTTTTGTCTGACGCTTTTTACGTGTTCGATCCAGAGTAGTTTAGTGTCCCAAATAATACCTAAATATCTCATACTAGGCCTTGGTCTTATTCTTAAATTTCCAATGTTCAATTCAGGTAGTCTGACTATCGCTGACTTGTTAAAAAATATGCATTCCGTTTTTTCCGTACAATACTGCAACTTATTTCTTCCCGCCCATTTTTCGCAAGTTTGCCAAATGACCTCCCATTTTTGTTGAATTTGCCTAACTGACGACCCGATTATAATTAAGAGTTGGTCATCCGCAAAGGCTTGTGCCTTGTAGTATATTCCCGTTTCTTCGATCTGACTTACTTGGTAAAACCAATCTTCCATCAGTATAAGCCTCATTAACGTACCGAGGCACGAACCTTGCGGGCACCCTCTCTCGGCTTGCTGTGTCTCCCACCCGCAATCTATTTCCCTTTCTACTAAAAAGTTCCTAATTGTCCTAGCAAGGTTTCCGGGGCAACCTTTAATACTGAGTTCTTTAATGATGCTGGGGTACCAGGCCGTATTAAAAGCGTTCTTTATATCCAGTGCTACTACTAGAGCTTGCTGCCCATTTTGTTTAGCTGTTTTTACTGTCTCTAGTGCGTTGCTAATGGCGTCTTCGGTGCTTTTACCCTGTCGGAAACCGAATTGTAAATCGTTAAATTTTGAGCCCGTTTCCATAAAGTATGATAATCTTTGTGCTAACAATTTGTCTAAAATTTTGCCTAATACCGGTAATAAGCAAATAGGTCTGTACCCCTTATTGCCTGGATTGGGGAGCCAAACCAATCTGGACGTTTTCCATATCTTAGGGAAGCTACCGTGCTTAAGGTATGCGTTAAATATTCTGACTAAAATTTCTCCCCCAACGTCTATTGTAGGCCCTGTGATATATTGCCTATTAGTACACACAAATTGTCTAGCGCATGTGTCCCTTCGATATAAACATTTAAGATTATACCGCCGCCGTGGTATATTGCTTCATCCAGGTCACCTTCCAGTTGTTGCTGACCACTGTTAGGACTTTGGAGCCTCGGTCGCCAAATTGTTGACCGATTTTCCAGTTTCCAAAGACGTGGAAGGGTTCTTGTATTAAAAGAACATCCGTTTGTTCTGTCTGGAATATGTGCTGGGCAAGAGCTTGGGCGGCTTTTCCCCTGCCTAGGTTAATCTGAAACAGACTTAGCGTTTTAGTAGCCATATTGAATGGTGGTCTTCATCATTCTCATTCTCCGAAGGTACGCGGGGCAGGTCTTGTCGGCTGCAGACTGACGTCGATCTTCCTCTTTCCTACCTAGCTTCTTGCAGTTTGGGCAGTCCGGTCGGTTTCGACATTGGCCTACTTCGTGTTCTCCTCCGCAGACGAGACAGCAGATCTTCTCTTTGCAGTACTTGGCCAGGTGTCCGAACTGGTTGCACCTGAAACAACGGGTTACGGGGACCTCTTCTTCAACAAATACCTTCACCAGGACTATGAGTATTTGAATACCCGAATATCCAGTTTTCTTTCCGCTTGTTGCGGCAGCTGCGCTTGGCCTCGAACCTGAAACCTTCTCCAAACCTATTAGCTCCAATTTTACTTGTCAGCTCTGCGTTTTGCTCCTTGATGGTCTGGAGCACCTCCACCTTCTCATAGCCGGCGTCTACTCCCGTTAGGATGACCCTTGGGTCGGTTGGTTTCACCTCCGTAACCTGAAACTGTCCCTCATTTGAACCGGCCTCTAATACCCTTTTCAGCTTCTCCCGTTGTTGCACCGAGTGGCTGTCTAATGCCACACGACCATCTCGTAGTTTCCTGCAGGCCATAAACCCTCCCTCTACGTCCTTCAGCTTAACTGCCTCCTTGATTTTGTTCCGGGCCACTGTCGAGTCTTGGGTGTCCTTGACCTGCACAATGGCGGAAATGGGTCCTGCTTATTAGTACCGCGCCAATGCTTATCGTTAACCAGAACCGAATCGGTAGCCACAGGATAATTTGCGGGGGCCGTGGGTGGAGCTTCATACTTGACCGACTTTATCTTTATTTCGGGCCTCTTTGATCTCTCTAGCTCCCAAAACTTCACCATAATGCCTGAAAAGGTCTTGGTTATAAGGTCTAGATTATCCCTTACCGTACCCTGGTCAGCCCTGCAGAAGGAGATCTTGTTGTTGGTCTCGCGCGATGTTACCCGCTGGATGGCGTCGACAGCTTCAAAAACTTCCTTCACCATCTCCGAGGGCTCAAGGTCGTAGAATGCCACCAGTCTGGATGAAGTACTGCTGGTAGTGCTGATGGTCTCTGGGCTGTTTTCCGCTGAATCGATCCTGGGGTGCTTGTGGGTTGCCACTTGTTCCTTGGGCGGGGTCCTGGGCGTCCTGGTACCCTTGGCGAACGGCGTCTCCGCCGGTCGGTCCATCCTGGAACACAGAACTATGCCCCAGTAACGTGTTCACTTGAAACTTTAAATGAAATACTGTTATTCCGGCTTAAAAAACGGCTAAAGTATTAAAAAGTTTAAACAAAATCAAACTATTATTAGAATTTTCCTTTGTTCCCGGCTCTACAGGTGGGTAACGACGATGTGTCACTTGCAGTTTAATCAATAACTTCTGGTGAATCACCGCTCTCTAACTCTTGACGTAATAGCTGGAGCTCCGCTGTAACACGTCTGCTCCGGCCGGCTGCCACGACTCGACTAGTGGGTAGGGACAGGTTAAAGTACTTATCACGCCTAAGCGCAATGTGCTCACCCACCTTGCGGCATAGAGCAAGAAAGAAGAAAGATAGTAGCGACGTAGGTCAGAGAATAGGTAGGACTAGAAGGATACCCACCGTCCAGACGAAACCACTGCCAAGGGAACCCACCATCCCAACACACTCCAAAAAATTAGCGGGGGATCCGACCCCTTGAAACACGAACGGACAACGGACATGCGGACAGAATGAACAGTATCATGTAACAACGAGTGAGCCTGCCTCCCTATTCGTCGACATTCATACAACAGGGTTAAAACATTTGTAGGGTCCGTTGGGACGGGGTCCTCGTGTACAAAGGCTTGGAATGTAAATCGGATTGGAATGTAAAATAAGTAGATAACTAAATACTAAGACATATAAATATAATAATGCCTAGATCTTAAGATATCACGCTTCGGCGTCCTCATAGTACGTCGGGTTCATGGCTAAATAAGCCAAAACACTGCACTTTTTGATTGGAATATGCCACTTTCTGTGGTCATAGATGATGCCAAAAGGTAACTTTCCAGATAGGGAGCCACTTGAAAATCCGTGTAGAACACCAAAATGGCGGCCATTAAAGATGGCCGCCATTAGCCGCACTAAATATTTTTGTATCTCAGCTCCTAAAAGTCAGATTTCGATTTTCTTTTTTTTGTTTGAAAGCCACTGCGAAGAGGAAACTTTCTTGTTCATATACATGTATCTCTACACCTTAAGGGTTCTGCACAATATCAAAAAAAATAATTTTTAATTTTTTGTTCTTTTTTTTTGTTGCGTTCTATTAAATTTGTTTTTTTCTAACACTTAACCTAAGTATGGGAGAGCGGGGAGAGTTAACAAACGCCACTGGTAAAACGGAAGCAAACGGTCAACCGGCCGTGGTGGTAGAACGGGGGGAGATAGAGTGTTCGGGTTTTTTTTAAAGACGGCCATAGAGACGTTCTTTACACTATAATATCGAGAGGACGACCCCGAAACCGAGGCGACAGCCGAATTCGACTTTAAAAAAATTCCTCGACTTTGCCCTTTTGGGGGGGGGGATTACGAAGCGTCTTGTCGCTTTCCGACCAACCTGCGAAAAAATAGCAAATTTCCTCCTCTACAACTTCGCTCGGGTGGGAAAGTTTCGAAAAAGGTCATCTTCTGGTCGAAATTTGCCCAAACACGTCGGTCAACGAAAGGCGGCGCTAAAATTTTTTCGCACTAAACCCTAGACAAATCGATTCCTCACCGCGATCCGAATCCATTCCCGCAAACCGCGATTCGATATCTCTTTTCGTCTGCCCGTGACGAGCGTTCAAAATTTTCGAAAAATTTTCCGAAAAAGCCAATTTTGACGATTTTTGGGGTTCCATATCTCCGGATTGGAGCGAGATAGGAGATCGCGGTTGGCGGCGCTGGAAAGAGCTGGTAAAAGTGTATAACTGTGCTAAATCTGAACCCCCTGAGATTGACGCCGTCGCCACCAGAGGGCGCCAAACTTTTTTCTTTGGAGCCAAATAACTCCGAAACCAGGTGTTTATGAAAACGAGTCTTTCTTGGCATATACGGAACCTCATATACATCAACGCACAATTAAAAAGTTAGGTAGCTACTTACAATGAAATTCGTGAGAATCGTAAAATTTTCAGGTTTTTGAAAATTGTGCAGAAACCTTAAGGTGTAGAGATAAATGTATAGGAACAAGAAAGTTTTCTCGTCGTAGTGGCTATCAAACAAAAAAAAGAAAATCGAAATCAGACCATTAGGAGCTGAGATACAAAAATATTTAGTGGGGCTAATGGCGGCCATCTTTAATGGCCGCCATTTTGGTGTTCTACACGGATTTTCAAGTGGCTCCCTATCTGGAAAGTTACCTTTTGGCATCATCTATGACCACAGAAAGTGTCACATTCCAATCAAAAAGTGCAGCTTTTTTTGGTGTACCCGACGTACTATCAGGCAGTATCAGATCTTTGGCGAACTTGTTGATCGCAGCAATCTTGTTGGGCGCGTCGTTGCGCCTAATGCTCACTGGCCATTCGTATTCCAAAGTGATAGCATTCCGACGATAGATTTCTCGCGCTCTCGTAGATCAGGATGAGCACACGAATATAATACGCAGAGTCCCGTTGTTGGTCGAAGATTCGTTTCCGGCTGTACCTGCGTGTGCCTTTACCCATGCTAACTCTATCTGGGTACCCGCGTTCTTGACTTCGACCAGGGACTTATATATGCTGTACCCTATCACGTTGGTATGAGCTGCTGTCAGTATCGCCTGAAGGGCTGATGATGAATCCGAGATGATGCAGTTCTTGGAACCCCTTGTCGCGGCACCCCGGGCCCATTCTAGGGCTGATGCGATGGCTGTCAGTTCTGCTTGAAAAACTGTGGAGTACTCAGGGAGTTTAAGCTGGCAGATATGCTCTTCTTGATCGTCCTGGATCTGCGCTACGAATGCGGCCCCGATCTCTCCGTTTATTCCCGAGCCGTCGGTATATATGCGGCGATGAAAGTCTGTACACTCTGTTAATTTGAATTGTCCCGCGCACGAGGGATGTGGACGTTCACTGGGTTTCGCGGGATGTTCGCACGGTATTTGGTTGCGTTCGTTGTGAATAACGAAACGCTTGTCTGCCTCGAGATATGACTTCTACGGTTCGCGTGGCCGTAGTTCTGTAGGCTCGAGTAATTCTCAGTAAGAATGGTCTAGCCGTGGCATCGAGCTGTTTCTTGACTCTGACGTCATTCGCTTTGCGCCCCCATATTTCCGCGCCGTATAACACTATGGGTTTGATGACCGTTTCGTAAACCATTTTTAGGAATGCTGGTTTTTTCCCCCCAGGTCTTGCTTGCGATCCACATTATTCTCAGCGAAATGCTAGTTGTTTTGCTGCGGGTGTGTTTTACATGATCTAGAAACAGCAGTGTTCTATCTATTTTCCAGGCCTAGGTAATTAATACTTGGTTCAAATGAGATTCGATAGTCTACGGACACACAGCTTGTCTAGAACTTTCCCCAGAACTGGGAGTAAGAAGATGGGTCTAAGTCCCCCGTTCTTCTTCGGTATCCAGACGACAGCAGCTGTTTTCCAGGTTTTCGGGAAAACGCCCACGCTAAGACAACTATTGAAAAGTCGCGTCAGCCATGAAGCGAATGACTTCGATTTTTATTTTCATCGATAAAAATTGATCCTCGAGCTATTACTACCACGGACGCAAGGATATCCGGATACTTTTTCGCCTATGTCTGTAAAACACCTTCTTCTTCGTACATACAGTTACAGTGTCAGCCCTGGCAATTTAAAACCTTTCGAAAAAATCGCAAAAAATCGCAAAAAATGTTTTTTCAAGGTTCGATAATAACTTCTTTCGCCATCTTAACTTCAAAATACAAAAAAATGCTATTGGGAAATAATGTAGGTATAACCATCTTCTATCATGATAAAAATATTAGAACTCAAAAAAATGACTGATTTTTTTGATTATTGATAAAAAAAAATTGACCCACTTACCGTCATAATATAAAAAAAGTTTATTTAAAAATGTTGTTCAGACAGTGATGCTCTATAAGAAAAAAAATATTTCAAACCAAAAACTTGAATTTGATTTCTATGTCCACGATTTGACGATTTGGAACCACTGTGCGGCGCTCCATTCCTTTGACACCCAGATGGACCAGGTATGGCCAGGGGTTCCTCTACAATTGTAGCGCTAGCCTCTGTGCCATTTTCGATGAAATTTTCCTGTTCGACCTCCTCCAAGAGATCTCGACCAATCTCATCTTCCCGCATTCTCGCTGCGAGGTCACGTACCAACTGCTTATAATCGGCCTCTAGTCTACGGCTCTTGATTTACCCATGTGTACGGCCGCGGAAGGTGCTGGCTAGGTGGACGTTGATGAATCGACCTTCATAGACCGCCTCCTCCCTTGCCATTGCCAACAACTCCTCATCGGTCCAGCGACTTGGGTCGCGGATGGGATTTTCAGCCTCATGTTCTAATTTTTTTTTTCAGACGCACCATCGAGGTAACTATCGGCCATAATGAGCCCGTTTTACGGGGCATGCAGTGATGTAATGCATTTTCATCATTACAGCCTTGCCACGACATGTATTTAGTGGTGCGTTCTTAGCTTTTTTGTCGGCGGTCTGTTGGTGACAGGATTTACAGGGGAAAGCGTAAACCCCGTGAGCGGTACGTTGTGCCTTACGACGTTGATGGGCATTCTTAAACGGAGACCTGTCGGTGACGGTTTTGAGGTGGGGAAGAAGCGTAGACCCCTTCAGGCAAAACGTCGGCGCCCTAGGATGTTAAAACCTTGGGGATTACGGCCAATCAGCGAGCGGCGTTTGATCAAGGGGGCTAGCCACCGATCCGAGTGAGCAAGCTCACCGGTGACTAGTCGCACCCAGTTTAGCCATGAACCCTGCAGTGCCATCGTCGTGAGACGACACAAGAGTTGAGACACCACACCAGGAGATGGTTAAGCTGGCGAATTTAATGGATTCCGGCGTAATTCGGTGTTCAGCCAATACCCGGGCCACATAACGGGAAATTTGGGCTTGATCACGGTAGTAAGCGATCTTCCTCCGATGTGCGACGTCGAGTTCCGGGTTGGGGGCAACCACCTGCGCATCAATCACGACGGCCGAATCACCACGCAAGGCGGTGATATCGGGACGTCGGGTTCCGACACCCGTAGCGTATGACCGCTCTACCCAGACCTCCCAGCCCTGCTGCCTGAGATCTTCCGCCAGCACTTCAACTAGCTTGTTATGCCTTTGTAGTCGGCCTGCGTGCGTGCGGGCGCATCGCTGTATAACATGAGCAGAGGTTTCAGGGACATGACATCCCCCTCTACACATGTTATCCAGATGCGGCCGACCGCGCGAAGTGCGACTACGCGATGGCAAAGCATTAACGTGAACCGCATGATAGTGCACTAAATCCGCCGCCGGGATAGCACGAGTGGAGCACCTCAACCAGCGGGTGCTCGCCGAGTCCTTAGCGGACTACCTCAGTGCTCGACCATCGACGGACGAGTGCAGTAACAGCGTGCAAGCCTTTTGGAGTGCTTTCGGGTCAGCTTCATAGTTGGCCACGCCCGAGAGCTGTGCCCTACACCATGCGACATGACGATCGATGGTTTCGGACAACGAGCATGCATTAACGTGGGCGGCAGGCGACTTGCAGAGAGCCTCAAGTCGCCGAAGCCTAAGCATAGGGATGAATTGTCTGAGCATCGGGAAGCCGAGGCCCCCAGATTGAGTGGGGCAGTGGAAGTAACCAACAGGGGTGTCCTTCGGTAGATGAAGCCAGGCTCGGACCGCAGCCCTTACCTGTGAGTCGAGTTTCCTGCGGTCACCCGCCCAAACACCCAAGTATGCATATACTTGGGTAGGACGAAGGAGCGCAGGGTATGTAGTCGCTGTTGGGGCTTGAGAGGCGCACGAGTAAGCCTCTCAAGATCCGCGCTCAACGAAACTCGCTTACCCATCGACCGAGTTCCCTCAAACTCTGTCCCGAGGTAGCGCCAATTCTGGAGCACGTCAACCTGGTGAAGGTAGCCCCCGTCCACCCGGAACGTTGGATCGGTTACCACCTTCACCTTTTTGTCGCGCCCAGAGGCGACCAGGGATAACGCACAGCTCTTGTTGACATTCAACATGAGCCCTGAGTCTCGCATCCTACTCGTGAACCTGTCCAAATTTCGTTGCAGACCAGGGACAGTGGACGACACCAAAATTACGTCGTCTGAGAAGGCTAGTGCACCTATCTTTTGTCCATTCACATTAAAGCCCACCTCGGGAAGCAAATCCTGCAGCGCCTGATCGACGACCAGGTTAAACAGGATGGGCGACAGAGGATCCCCTTGCTTCACTCCACGCGTAGTCGGGACTTGTCTCCGCATTCCCCTCACCTCCAGAATCGTAGAAGAATCCTCCTAGAGGGAACGGATATACTCCACCATGGGTGGAGGAAATCCGTTCCTTACGCACACATCCACGATGACGAATTTAGAGACAGTATCGAAAGACTTACTGATGTCTAATGTCGCCATGTGGACCGTTTGGATCCGCCTGCGGGCCCTTTCTAGGATGGTAGTTAGACAGCAGATGTCATCTGCTAGTCCATCAGTACCAGGCCCGAAAGGCCCGCTGACGAGGATCCATCAAGTGTGGGATCTTCTGTAATCTGGCTGCGAGGAGATTGTGGAAACGACGGGTGTCTACAGATGCAATCGAGATTGGTCTGTAGTCAGCCGGTGATCCAGGACTGTCTTTCTTCGGGATAAAGACAGTCCTACTACGAGTAAGCTCGGCAGGTAGACGCCCTTAGAAAAGAAAGAGATTATACAACGTTTGAACCACGACAGGTGGCACCGAATTCCACTGCCGCGGTGAGATACGGTCGGGTCCAGGAGCCGTCGACACCTTGAGCTTTGTGCGCTCGACTTCATCTATGGAAATCGGCGTCCAAAGCACGGTCGGAACGTCTGGAGGCCGGGGATTTCTGATCTCAGTACTGGGGGCGCCGAATAAAAGGCCCCAGTACTCGCAGAACTCCTCGCCGGGGACTGGTAGTCCCTGCTCTCCCTCATCGCCTAGTCGGCCGGATAGAATCTGGTCGGCTGCTGCTTTGACGTTCTTCCCGTACAGTTCCTGCACGCGAGCATACTCCTGCCGTCTAAGCTCTCTTTTGCTCCGAAATGGTTCCCTAGGTGGTTGCTGCCTGACGCCTCGGTGTACTGGCTGACCTCCGACAATCTGTGGACTGGGGCAGACACTTTGAAGCCATGCCAGCAAGGCTTCGCAGACGTCTTCCCCAGCGATTGCCCGCTCGGCAATTTGGCACAAGCGGGGTCCCTCTACCCCCAGCTGAATTCAGACATTACCTCCGACAGCATGACTGATTTCAGCCTGGAGCGCCTCGTGATAGTCAAATTGAGGCGCAAAGATCGGTAGGTCTTGTAGTTCTGGAGGAGCCGCTTCCTCTACTGGTTCCGGGACTCGTTCACGAACTGAGTCCTCAGCGAATCGTTGGACAAACAAGCGGTAAGCCGAGTCACGGCGTTTACCCTTGATTGACTCAAAGGTTCGATGAGGGAACCGAGCATGGAGGTACTGGTTCATGAAACGAGCCTCGGTTCCAGTTGCCTCGGTCTCAGCTCTGGCAACGAGGGCCATATCCTCCTCACTCCAACGCGGTCTGACGCGCTGGACGTTGATGGCAGCGTTAGCTTCGATGGGATGGGCTCGGACAAAGTGCACGCCACGGCCTATTGTGGTGTTGAAGACTCTCGCACACAGTGAGCATGGATAAACATGCGTAGGCCCCGCTGCGTCTTCGTCCGCATCCCCCAAGTGAGGTGGCCCAGCCGGTGGGCTGGGGTTTGTGTTTTTATTATTACGTAGAACTGGACCTCAGTAGATGTCGGCCGAAGGGGCTGGTAACCCCAACGGCCCGCGCAAAGCCCTACTGTGATGCCGCTGGCAGGACCCCGGGGAGACGCCCCTCCACAGGACGCCCCCCCACGGACCTGCCAACGTTGCCCGGCTCCCAGGACGCGGACCCACAGTAGTTGTCACATGCCGCTGCTAGCCTAGGCTCAGGAGTTTAGGCCCTCGCTTTCGACTAACAGCAAGCTTCCGGGAACCAAGAGAGTCATAGTTACTCCCGCCGTTTACCCGCGCTTGCTTGAATTTCTTCACGTTGACATTCAGAGCACTGGGCAGAAATCACATTGCGTCAACACCCGCTGGGGCCATCGCAATGCTTTGTTTTAATTTGACAGTCGGATTCCCCCGGTCCGTGCCAGTTCTGAGTCGACCGTTGAATGGCGGCCGGAGGGGTGCACCCGGGATCGGCGAACCAACCTCCGGGGCCTCGCAGCAAGGAAGTTCCGCGGGAGGCCAAGGCGCGGGACCGACCTGGGATCCGGACATGCGGAGCCTCGCCGACGCGAACGCCGACGCGAACGCCGACGGGGACGCATGCCATCACCTCGCCCAGGCCCGGCACGTGAGCCGGTACCCGCTTCCAGACCAATCCCGACGCGCCCCGATCCTCAGAGCCTATCCTTATCCCGAAGTTACGGATCCAATTTGCCGACTTCCCTTACCTACATTATTCTATCGACTAGAGGCTATTCACCTTGGAGACCTGCTGCGGATATGGGTACGAGCCGGCGCGACTCCACGTGGCCCTCTCTCGGATTTTCAAGGTCCGAGGGGAAGATGCGGACACCGCCGCAACTGCGGTGCTCTTCGCGTTCCAAACCCTGCTAGAGGATTCCATGGAACTCGAACGCTCATGCAGAAAAGAAAACTCTTCCCGCATCTTCCGACGGCGTCTCCGGGTCATTTTGGGTTACCCCGACGAACTCTCTTGCGAGGGCCCGACTTATTAACGGTTCCGCTGCGGGGTTCCGGAATAGGAACCGGATTCCCTTTCGCCCGTCGGACGCGGCTTCCAGCAACAATTAAAGTGTGCGATAAGCGCGCCTTCATCGACATCGGCTTTGGCCTAGGGCTTAGGATCGACTGACTCGTGTGCAACGGCTGTTCACACGAAACCCTTCTCCACGTCAGTCCTCCAGGGCCTCGCTGGAGTATTTGCTACTACCACCAAGATCTGCGCCGACGGCGGCTCCAGACGGCCTCACGGCCAGTCCTTCTGTGCTCAGCATCGCGACCCTCCTACTTGCCAGGGCTTCATGGCAGCGCGCGTACGCGCTGCCTCACATGCCGTTGACAGCGGAGTATAAGCACGACGCTTCAGCCAGACGTCCCTCGAGTTCATCCTTCGACTTGTCTAGGACACGACGGCCGCGCCGCACCGACGAACGTCCGAGAACGCGCTTTGCGCTATCGCTCGCGCGCGCCTTTGAACGAAATTATTCGGTTACAGAAAGGGAGTGTTTGGCTGTTTTATGGAGTATTGAGAAGTTGAGACCACATTTAAAAGGCAGTCGTTTTACCGTTATTACCGATCATCATTCTCTCGTTTGGCTCAATAATTTACAGCAACCCAGTGGAAGACTTTCTCGTTGGGCAATTAAACTACAGCAATATGAATTTGTCATAGTCCATCTAGTCCATCAAAAAGGCAAAGAACATGTGGTTCCCGATGCACTGTCACGCTCTGTACCGACTTTAGACGTACTCACAGTTCCGTTATTTCCTGTAGAAACTCCTATCGTTGAGACTACTAATGACGTTCCTGTAGATCGTTGGTATACTAATATGATTAAACGCGTACAAGAGAGACCGCTTACGTACCCTAGCTGGAAAGTCCAAGATAATCTTCTGTTCAAGCATATCAACGGTGATTATCCAGATTTGCGAGATGCTGTGGACAACTGGAAAGAAGAAGACTAAACATCGCAGAAAAGAGATACTCAAACGTTACCATGACGAACCTACTGCTGGTCATTTGGGTGTGTTCAAAACTTATAAACGTATTTGTCAGATGTATTTTTGGCCAAAACTTAAATCCGATATCGCTCGTTACGATGTTCCGTGAGTATTTCACAGAAGCCTGAACAACGCAAAGCTACTGTAGCTATAACAGTTTATTTCTATTGTAGATGCTTCACATCTATGTTTCAATATGTAGTATTATCTCGGTTTTTGTTTTAATATTCTTTCTGGAATTTTCTTAAGAAAATTTCGGAGAAATCCTCTTTAAGTAAGGGGGATGTGACGTTATCCTAGTCGTTAATGTTTGTACATTTCGAGAATCTAAATATCTTAGAGATCTATGGAATATTTTAGGGGTTGTTAGGGAAAAAAATAAATAAGGATTGAGTTTTGAAATTTGAAAATAAAAAGGTGAAAGTTTCTCGCTAGTTTGAGAAAATTATCTATTTACCGATTCTGGTAGTATTTGATCTGATAAAAGTCAGTAATTTATCGTGTTACTCGAGTTAGAGTGTTACGGGTCATATCTCGGATTTTGAACATTTTGCTGACTAGTGTTATCAATTGAGTTTTTGACGGTTGGTCAAGTTTTGTGATTTTTCCTGTGAAATGGGTTCAAATAATTGCTACTAGATTCTGGAAGTATCATTTTCGTTCCGATTACCGTTTCCGTATTGAGGAATTTCATCACATCTACAAGCCTTTTCGAAAAACAAATACAAATAAGATAAGTGTGATTTGGTTTATATTTGAAATTTAGAAAACGATTTTAAAGATTTGAAAAGCAATAAGGATCATTTCTATAATGTATAATTTTTGATAAACTATTTGAAGTCAAACATTTAATAATATGTAATTTATTTTTATAATTTGGTATATTTTGAAAGTTACATATTACTTATATAATTTAGTTTGAGAGAAACTACATTTAATCGAATATCTATTAAAATTATTATTCATCATTTATTCAATTAAATCAGATTAAAACCCATCTTGTACCATTGTTGCGTTAGCGCAACATCAACTTTGCGATTTTTTTTAAAGAAAGTTAGTAAACATTTAGAAAATGTAATTGCATAGTGTGATTGTATAAGCAACTAACTTACTTAAAACAATTTTTTAAACTTCATACCTATTTGTTTATAGCTATAGTAATTTTTTCTTTTACGCAATTTTTGTAGTGATTTGCCCCATGAAATATAAAAATTGTAAATGCATCGAAATCAGTGAAACATACGTTCGCAGTTCATTGTATAGACAAAACACATTATGAAGAAAGGTATTCTGTATGACACAGCTAAAGCCATCTAAGTTTTCTACGGTTCGCAACTTCTATGTTGCGCAAACGCAACAATGGTAAGATATGAATCGTGCTGCAGTACACCATCGAATGCACGTGGCGCTTGAGATCGTTGCAATAATTTGTGGTGGACTGTTATTTTGTGTGCATTAGGTTAGTCTGTTAGTTTTATTGTGTCAAACCTGTGACCAACTGTATCTATCTGATTATACATCAACCAAGTACTATAATGGTAGGTGATTATTTTTATAAATACGTATCATAAATTTTATATAACCTCAATGCATGCGATTTTCTACATTCGTTTCATTATTTTGTAACGTTTCTTTTTCCCATCGGAGATTTCTATATTTTATTCATTACTATGGTTGTCTACTTTTGCTAAGTCTATGGTCTTTATTTAGGATTTGCTGTGTTTCAACCCTGTGAGTTAGGCCACCTAAGTCGTTTTGGGGTTTCTTATCTCCTAACGTCTGCGCGTAGATTTTTCTAGCTTAGTATTTCCTCTGGGTTACTCGGTCACTTTCTGCAAATTCGTGCAAGTGAGAAGTTGCCGAGTGTCTTCGAAATTTGAAACCACGTTTTTGGTTACCAAGTATTTTAATATATATTGGGATTCGTTTGAAGATATTCTCAATTAAAAGTTTTGGAAGCGAAGATTTTGGATTGTTTGTTAGAAGCTTCGAAACTAACGCGACGTTTTGTCGGTTTTGATACAACTTTCACTATAATCACGTTATCTGATAAAGCCACCCAACATCTAAGTAAGTAGTCAACTTTTGCTATTTAGTTTTGTAACTAATTCCTCCTGAATTGTTTTAGGGCTTAAATTTTTACGTTTTTAACGTTTTAACGTTTTGCGTTTTACGTTTTTTTGATCTTCTTTTGGCTTTTGTTTGTTATCAACATTACCTTGAAGGCAAGGTTACAAGAACAAACGTCACAAGGAAATTTCCACAAACCCATTGAATACCTTGATGTTATCTGGATGTATTTTTCCACAAGGATTCAACCAATAAAGGAAATGGAAAATAACCTTTGAAGATTAATAAGGTCGTATACACTGTTCCCTAATCATTTGCAGTGCTCCGTTAATTAATTGAATATAAAATAACTAATTAATGTTTAATAGTATACATTAATTGAATCAACTTTGTAAATTAATGATCATCTAATCAAGTTCATGTAAACATTAACTGTCTTGGAAGTTAATTAAGTCAGTTTGAACAATTGCAAAGATAATGTAATTATTCCAAATTACTTAGAGTATTTAACATTGATTAACGTGAGTTGCCAAAGGTATTGACGGTAACTTCTGATAAGGAGCTAGGTTTTGTTTTAGATTTTTAATTAAATGTGCCCTTATCTGGAGTTATTAAAAGATTTACATGTAAATGTGGGGGTTAATACTTGTGTCGTTATATCTTATTTACGATTGCATTTTTTTTTTATTTGTTTGGACTTATTCCGGTCGCTATTGTATATTTTAAGTTCGCGGTTTATATAACGCTTTGAGTTGCTTCTAATCAACGCGTACCCGAATCAGTTGCAATTGGATTAACTAGCGAAATTAGCATTATTGGTTAATGTATTTCGATTGAGTAATCCTTTCATACTTTTATTTAATTAATTTTGAGTAATGTTCAATTTAATTAATACATAGTTTATCTATCATTTTGATTTGAAGCATTTAATACAATAGTCTGATTATCAGTGCTTAATTGTCGATTCATTTTTTTATTATTGTTGTCAGTTTAATTAGAGAACAAAAAGGCAATTAGTGTATACCGAGTGGGTACTTTCAAAGCCGAACATAGGGGAATTGCATTGTAACTGATCTTTATATACTCGTAGATTCCTGCTCACCATTTAAACTCACAAGGATGGTAATGTCTTTATTATAAAAACACTCTGCTCTACCGAATACTCGTTATTATTCATATTATTTGATATTAATAACAGAAACATCGACTGATTTCAAATAATTTAATTGACAGATAAAAAAAGTGGACAATCATAGCAACCTATATTATTTCAAAATAGCATTATTTTATAATTTTTTTTACAGAAAAAGATAACTAAGTACTAACATTTATTGGTACCATCAGATGCGCTGTATTTTTGTCGTTCTATTCATACCATTACCATCCTTGTGGGTTTAAATGGCGAGCAGGAATCTATATAAAGGTTAGTTACAATGCAATTCCCCTATGTTCGGTTTTGAAAGTACCCAGACGGTATAGTTTTTTTTCTCAATTAGTGAAATATTGTTCCTGAATAGTTATTTTGGGGAATATACGAATAATTAATCCTAGTTATTGTCTTTCAATTGATTACTTAATTCTTGATGTTAGAGAGTCCCTTAGCATCAAAGTTTCTATGCAAAGCTTCGATTTGTGGACTCTGGCGCCCTTTTAGTTTTGCTTGCCTTCGTCCTGCTAGCAGGTAATTTATTTATTTCGAACCACGACCTAATCGACTGAGTAGCCGAAGCCTTTGCACACCTTCCCATCGCAGGACTTAATTTATTCGTTACTTCGAAACAAATAGGAAAAGGTAGGTGGCAATTTTTTTAGAACCAAAAATCGGTATGAGGCAACACGTGCCCTCAGCGTAAAGGAATTAGAAGCAATTATTGAATCAATGAATGTTGACGATGAGATTGATATTGCATACATTCCCGCAGACGTTGATAATCTAACTGATTAGGAAGATGTCGACGACAATGAAATGGGTGATATTCAAAATTTTCCGCGTGAATTAACAGGGACCTTCGATATAATGGTTCCAGAAAATTCTGAACATGAGTTGCAATCTGATACCGAGAATGATAACGATAATGATATTAGTAATATTCAAAATCTGCAATTTGATGCCAATGTTGCTACCGTGTCTGTGAGCGATCCATCATCTAGTAACAAGAAAAGAGTACTGAAGAACGATAATCCAAACAATAAAAAGCTGAAAACTTCATCTAAGAAGAAACAGAAAGTCAAGCAGCATACAGCAGCTATCCAAACACCAAAAGATGCGCATCAAAATAAACTAGAAATTTCCAAAGTAATTTGGGGGAAAACACCTTTAGATTATGATAGATTTCCAGAAAATACTCAGGCCAACGATACAAAAACTATTTCCGAAAAATTGCACGGAAAATATACATATCGTATACATATACATTTTTCAAACTATTCTATGATGAAGAAGTAATGCATACTATCGTTGATTACTCTATAAAGTATGCCCATACAGAAAAGAATAACCCAGATTTCACAATGAATTTGGACGATTTAGAAATTTTTATGGGAATACTTATACTAAGCGGTTACCACACTTTACCGCAGGTTCCCATGTACTGGTCCACTGATACAGATAAAGGAGTACAAATTGTAAAAGATAGTATGTCTAGAAATAAGTTCTATAGCATAAAGCAAAACTCTTCATTTGTCCGACAATAGCCAACTTGACGTAATAGATAAATTCACAAAACTGAGACCAGTTTTCGACTTAATAAACCAAAAATTTAAGCAGTTGGGTATATTTACACATCACTTGTCCATCGATGAACAGATGGTGCCATATTTTGGCAAACACTCAGCAAAAATGTTTATGAAGGGAAAACCGGTGCGATTTGGCTTCAAATTATGGTGCCTCGCTTCTAGTGACGGTTACCTGTTCCATTTTATCCCATATAGTGGAAAATCAGACAAGGAGAGGGAATTTGGACTTGGTGGTGAAGTAATTACAAGCCTTTTAGATGAAGTAGGCAGTTCAGATAATCACAAAGTGTATTTCGATAATTTTTTCACAAGTTATGCACTTATGGCTCACCTTCAGAAACAACGATATTTTTTGCAACAGGAACAGTTAGAGATAACAGAATTCAAAAATGTCCCGTTGAAACAAATAAATCGATGTTGAAACATGGACGCGGAACTTATGATGCAAGATACGATTACACAAATGACATAAGTTTAGTTCGTTGGAACGATAATTCAGTTGCGACTGTTATGAGCAATTTTGAAAGTGTTGAACCCATTTCGCATGTAGCACGCTATAACCGCAAAGAAAGAAAAGAAGTTCAAGTTCCTCAACCAAATATGATACAAAAATATAACTTGTATATGGGTGGACTTGACCTTCATGACAACGGGGTTGCAAATTACCGAATTTAAATTAGAGGCAAGAAATGGTGGTGGCCACTCTTTGTAAATCTTATAGACAGTGCTGTGGTCAATGCCTGGAAACTACACCGATACGTGCATCCCGAAATCCGACGATCCAACTATAACCCTGGGTTCCTAATATCTCCCTTGGTATTAAGTATGTCCCTTGTCTTGTCGACGTGTAGGTGTATTTCATCGCTGAACAGGGCTGCCTCAATCGTGCGCGGCCTTCTGCACAGGCTCGCGCCCGCGCTTGTGCGCGCGTTCCCCTCGGACCTGCGCCCACAAGTAAGTGATAATATTGCTTCACTAGTATTAGATTTTCTGTTTTCGTGATCACTTCTATACATACGCAGTGAATATTCGTGAAATCATTCAGATTTGTGACGGTAATTGATTTATTAAAAATTATGGTCGCGGATTTCGGTTATTGGTTGCTCATTATGATGCGAGCATCGACTGGCATACCTAGTATACTCGTTTTACTGTAAAGATGCCGATACGTCATCGATTGACAATGACGTCAAAACGACATCACAGCTTAGTAAATTTACATTAGCATAATATGAAAAATTACAGTATGCAACCAGTTAATAATCGACAACTGAAATGCGTTCGAGGTCGACATGTAAACGAACTTGGCGCTACAGTGTCGCACAAGCCAACATGAAAACCTAATATTCCCTACGATTTTAATGTTTTTGCCTGTTATAAGGAAAACTATAAAACATTAAATAATTATACTGAAACTCGTGAAATTACATTCCACGGTCTTGTAAATAAAATTACTCTTAGTGCGTAATTTGGAAAAAAATAATAATTTTTTCCCCTTGTTTTATGTTGGCACTGCTAGGGGCTTCTAAACGTCATTGATGACGTATCGGCAAGTTTAACGTAAATTTACTTTAGTTTCCTTCCCTTGCTGTAAGGTTCCTGCAAGCAGAGAATGTCTAGTTGTGGTTCCTAGGCTACTTTCCTCACTTCGTGTAGTACTGATGCACTTCCGTTGGCATTTAGTTGTCCAATTCTTAAAGATGTTACGGGTATCTGAGTAATATGTGGCATTGTGGGCATTCCTTAGTGCTATCAAATGCCATTCTTCCGTGCGCCAGTACAAAGTTTGAGTATGTTTCTTCTATATCAAGGGCTTCATCTCTTCTTTCAAAAACCCTGTCTACTAGCTTCTTCAGGATGTGTGGGAAGACTGTGACAGCGTAGGTGAACTCTGTCCACAGCCTCCGGCACAGGGAATGCTATTTTATTGCTCTTTTCATGGTGTTTTCTTACGATTTGTCGCAGGGCTGTGATCAGAATGGAGGGATCGCCCAATCTGGATAGTCTTAGGTCAATCTCGAAATTTTTGTATTATTCGGCGGGGTTTTGGGTATTGCCGTGTTGTCGTTCCTTAATTTCTACCTCCTTCTCTGTGTCTATATCTACCACTTCCTTATGCGTTCCTTATGGTGTTCAGCAGGCCTTTTCTTTTTGAGTACTTTCTTTATCCCCTTAATCCACCTAGTTGTTCTGGTGGGTCGGGGGTCTTCATTTACTTCTGGTGGTTCTTTAAGTTTCTCTCTATAGCTGAGGGCTCTAGGCCAGTTTATTATCTGCTCTAGAATCATTGAGAAATTTTGACGTAGACCCACATAAATAACAACGAAGAGACGAAGTTGTTTCTGAAATAATGTTACAACTTTTTCCGTCTACCATTGTAAATACTAATTTGTGGTCAATATTTGTGTTGAATCCGGCCTTGGAGGAATTTAAAGATTTAATTTGATCTTCGATTTCAGCGACACATGATTTAACAGTTTCCGGTGTCTCTTTAATAAATTTATACATGATTGGTCTACAGTATCGAGTAGAAGATGGACGATTGTTCTGCCAGATTGTACAACCATCATCAGCACTATATAATTTAGTTGGCACAAAACTACACATAAAAACGTTAGAATCGTCCTCTGACAAATTAGAAAACGCCAGTTTGTAATTTGCTTGATTAGAAGACCCGTCACAACCCCACTTAGAAATTAAAACGAGATTTTTACTATTAACTACATCTTCGTTTAGTGTTAATAACAACCTACTAGCAGTTTTATCGAGCAAACATTGTAACTTGATATTTACCGAAGTTTCTGTAATACTTATAGAGTCAGGAGACGGATAGCATTCGGTTTTGGCTTTTTGAATTTGATAATAGCTAGGGTATACATTATTGTGTCCTACTTCTTCTGCCGCTGCTTTTACAATATTGTATTGGTATCGAGTTAGTTTAGCAGTCACAAAAACGCTCAAAGCCTTTTCTTTTGTTATTTTTGCCGATCTATGAGGTAAATTTTCACAAAATGCTCTAATTTTCTTCAATTGTTCAGGGTGGTTTCTAATAAAGTCGTAGACGTATTGTGCATCGGCTGATTTAAGATTCTTTTTGACTGCAAACGATAAATATTCTTCTGGAGAGTTTCTTATACATTCTGTTTTTCTTCGTTTTTGTCGGTCACTTAAATTTTCAAATTCTTGTGTTGTAGATGGTCCTCTTTCCAAATATTCTTCTGCTTCACTTGTTTCACATAGTTCTTTGGGAAAACTAAACTCACTTCTTAACCACTTTTGCTGTTGTTTAAGAAATGTAGGTTCGAAATAATGTGATTGAACCCATTTACATTGCAACTTATTACAAAATATTCTTAATTTTTCTCGAAGAGCACTATTATTACTATTCGAACCACAACCAATTACTTCTTGCACCTTTTCAAAAGTCATATCTACTTCCGTAAATTTAATTTCACTCGTTTTTAATAACTCGTAAAGTTTGAAATTTGTGTTTAGCTTTTCCATTTAAGACACCATAATGTAATCGCCTCGAAATTGTACTATCTATAGTACTACACCTTGCAAAATAAAAACAGTTGAAAGTCATAGCAACCTATGTTATTTCAAAACAGCATTATTTTAGAAAAAAAATTACAGAAAACGGTAACTAAGTACTAACATTTATTGGTACCATCGCATGCGCTGTATTTTTGTCGTTCTATTCATAACATTACCATTCTTTTGGGTTTAAATTTCGAGCAGGGATCTATATAAAGGTTAGTTACATTGTAATTCTCGTATGTTCGGTTTTGAAAGTACCCACACTGTATAAATATCTACGTACATATTTAATCGTTATTACTATAACATTACTAGTACGTAACTTAACAATGTCAATATTTATGCCTTAATTGCATTCAATTACTTTATCTAATGTAAAATGTGGTCTGTTGATTTATTAGGTAATTTTTCGTATACGGAAGTCATAGTTCTATCGGAAATATATTCCAGATTGGGACGTAAAGGGATATGTTCTTTGCACCATTCGATTTACCAAATAGTGTACTTGCACGGGGTCCAAACAGATGTTTGGACAATTTTGGACAATTTACTTTATAGACGTTTCTTTTAGACGAAGCATCATTTTTCACATCGCTTGATATGTTTCAGTAATTTTCCAAAATAAATCCACAAATACAGAAATACAAACTATTGTTAGGTAGTCCATGTGTGTCGCTAGCATATACATAAAGCGAAATTACCTCAACGTTGACAACAAGTCAGGGAAACGCAATCAAATTCATACCATATTTAGCGCGCTACTGTTAACAAACGCAACATACCTACCTTTGACGGTGTGTAAATATTACAAAAAAAAATCAAAATACTATAATATGTTGGTTTTAGGTGGACTATACGATCAAGATTATACATATCTAATTATATTTAAATTTTTGAAAAGTTTGTATTTTGACCCGATGTCCAGCCGTTCCATTGAGTCGTCCCACTGTGCGACGGCCCTATCCGCCTGAATGAAAACCAAGCCAGACTTCCTGAGTTCGCCGTTTGCTAGTCGCACATTTGGCTCTTCTTCTACCAACCACCCCTTACGCTCGGCCAGTTTCCTGACGCGAGCAACGATCCGGTTGTGACGCCGGACCATGGGCCAGTGCGTTAATGGGCGACCTTGGAGTACGTGGGACAAAGACTCCGTACGATTTCACCCCGCCCGACAGCAGCGGGACGGGGGAGGATTAGATGGAATTCCTCGTGTTGGTAGAAGGTTTCCCCTGAGTTGAACCGACTTGATGTATTCCTCACCGCTCCAAAAGGCGGGAGGATTCTCGATCCATCTCCCAGAATGCGTAGTATATCTGCCCTGATCCGTTCCATTCCCGCTATAGGATGTCATTAATCGTTCCCTCCATACTCGCTTGATCCCTTCCTTGGTCGTACCGAAAGTATCGGACCAACGGCGGCGTAGCCGTTGCCAAAGTTTGTCACACTCTGGCGGGGCTAAAACCGCGGCCGTGGTACGATCCGCCGTGATCGCCAAAGCGACTATCCTTCTATGAAGGGCGGTAGGAATCTGGGACATCATGGAGATGAACCCTAGATCACCGAGACGGGTTGGAGTGTGGATAGAGGCATCCGCACAGGTCCGGTTCAGATGCAGGTACTTGCGGACCGGCATACGTATCAGCTTATCAGCGTCCTTAAGTAGACCCTTCGTCACGCGAGTATTAGTTAGCAAAGCGCTAACCCTACGTATGAGAAACCTCTTCACCAAAACAATCTTCTGGTATGGCTTCAGAGACCCATCCTCAGCAATTGGACCTTCAGCATGTCGGTCAATGGCCTTGCCTTACCCAAGTAAGAGTACTTCTCCCCAAGGCAACAAGTTCCTGATGGGGGTACCGTTCACGTAGAAACGCGAAACGGAGCTCGCAAAAAGTACTTTCTTACTCGGGACCAAACGAACAGCAAGAGCTACGCTCTTGGTTGAATTAAGACTCAACCCTCGACTACTGAAAAAGTCCACTGCTATCCTCCGAAGGCGTTGGCAACGATCATAAGTGTCGCTGACTAACATAACGTCGTCAGCGTAGGCAAGACATGCCACATCTAGGTGGTCATTGAGCCTTAAACCCAGGTAAGAGCTCTCTAGTTTTTATACCAACTCGTCCATGATGAGATTGAAAAGAATCGGGGATAGCGGGTCGCCCTGCTTAACACCACGAGTGATGTTAAGCCATTATGTTTGGTCAGGCCCCACATGGATCCTCGTTCGGGCCTCGTTGTAACCCCCTATGATGAAACGTCTCAACCTTGGATCGACGTCGAAGCGGCGGAGTGCCCTATCAATCGAACTGTGGGAAACCGTACCAAATGCCTTGGCTAGGTCAAGGCATAAAAGATGATACGGCTTCTTGCCCTGACGTCTGGTCTTAATCAGAGCTTCAATTGTAATGGTGTTCAGGAACACGCCATCTACGGATCTAAAACCTCTTTGATGGGGATTTAATTGTAGACTAGAGAGTCGCCTGGCGATGATCTTTAGCACTAAACGTGCAAATACCTAACCGATCGTTATCTGTCGCCACTTGTCGACACTTAGCGGATCGCCCTCACCCTTTGGAATTAACAGCGTTCTGTTACAGGTCAAAGAAGGAGGCAGGTGACTCAACAACATAATAGAGTTTAGAACAACTTCTAGCCTTTGCAACGGTACTTTACGGAGGTGATTGATAGTGAAGCGGTCCGTTCCTGCCGCCCCGTAATTAGTGGTATCTAATGCCCAACTTATATCTTCCTCCAAAAACGGCCTCCACGCTCCGCTTTCACCCATTTTAATGTGGCCCAGTGCCTTGTCGTCCGGAGGCGGAGAAGCATTAAAAATGCCTTTGTACCTCTTTTCGACTTCGGCAACTGGGGTATGTTCGGACGTGAGATTGAGAGGGGTATCATTAATGATACATCCAGACAATTTGTGTCTCTGGCATAAAACCTTCCCGTGTAATTCACCTCTACCCTAGCCAAGCCCAGAAGCTCTCGCTCGCTCCATCGTGAAGGTTCCGCCGGTGGAATGGCGGCCCCTTCTTCCCTGTTATACTCTCGTGGATGGGACTTCTTAAGATGCTGACCCATCCCCGCATAGGTCAGCCACATGCTCCCACACACAGGACAAGACAATTCTGGGTTCTCTCCTCTACATCTTCTTCGTCTAATGTGCTCTTTTACACCGGCCTCAGACTCAAAGATCTTGCCTGACCTGGCAAGAGAGAGAGTCATAGCTACTCCCGCCGTTTACCCGCGCTTGCGTGAATTTCCTCGCGTTGACATTCAGAGTACTGGGCAGAAATCACATTGCGTCAACACCCGCTGGGGCCGTCGCAGTGCTTTGTTTTAATTAAACACTTGGATTCCCCCGGTCCGTGCCAGTTCTGAATCGACCGTTGAATGGCGGCCGAAGAAGTGCACCCGGGATCGGCGAACCAACCTCCGGGGCCTCGCAGCAAGGAAGTTCCGCGGGAGGCCAAGGCACGGGACCGAGCTGGGATCCGGACATGCGGAGCCTCGCCGACGCGACCGCCGACGGGACGCGAGCCATCACCTCGCCCAGGCCCGGCACGTGAGCCTGTACTCGCTTCCCGACCAAGCCCGACGCGCCCCGATCCTCAGAGGCAATACTTTTCCCAAAGTTACGGATCCAATTTGCCCACTTCCCTTACCTACATTATTCTATCTATTACAGGCTATTCCTTCATTGGAGACCTGCTGCGGATATGGGTACGAGCCGGCGCTCGGATTTTCAAGGTCCGAGGGGAAGATGCGTACACCGCCGCAACTGCGGTGCTCTTCGCGTTCCGAACCATATCTCCCTGCTAGAGGATTCCATGGAACTAGAACGCTCATGCAGAAAAGAAAACCCTTCCCGCATCTCCCGACGGCGTCTCTGAGTCATTTTGGGTTACCCCGACGAACTCTCTTGCGAGGGCCCGACTTATTAACGGTTCCGCTGCCGGGTCCCGGAATAGAAACCGGATTCCCTTTCGTCCGTCAGACGCGGCTTTCAGCAACAATTAAAGTGTGCGATAAGCGCGCCTTCATCGACATCGGCTTTCGCCTAGGGCTTAGGATCGACTGACTCGTGTGCAACGGCTATTCCAGACAAATCGCTCCACCAACTAAGAACGGGCCATGCACCACCACCCACCGAATCAAGAAAGCGCTCTCAATCTGTCAATCCTTCCGGTGTCCGGGCCTGGTGAGGCTTCCCGTGTTGAGTCAAATTAAGCCGCAGGCTCCACTCCTGGTGGTGCCTTTCTGTTAAGTTTCAGCTTTGCAACTATACTTCCACGCTGCACGCCGAGTCATCGGAGGAACGTCGGCGGATCGCTGGCATCGTTTATGGTTAGAACTAGGGCGGTATCTGATCGCCTTCGAACTTCTAACTTTCGTTCTTGATCAATGAGAGCGTTTTTGGCAAATGCTTTCGCTTCTGTCCGTCTTATGGCGATCCAAGAATTTCACTCCTAACGTCGCAATACGCAATACTAATTTGTTCATAGTAAGTAGGTAAGTAGTAGTAGGTACGGAACCTACCATCGGCAGTTGATAAGGCAGTCATTTGAAAGATGCGTCGCCGGTGTTAGACCGTGCGATCAGCAGAAAGTTATTCAGATTCACCAGAGTGAACGACAACGAGCTCGCGCCCGCTTCCGATTGGTTTTGAACTAATAAAAGCGCTCCTTCCGTCTCCGGCCGGAGCTCTGTGTGCATGTATTAGCTCTAGAATTACCACAGTTATCCAAGTAATTGTGAGTACGATCTAAGGAACCATAACTGATTTAACGACCCTTTCGCGGTTTCACCTTAATTCGGCTTGTACTGAGACATGCATGGCTTATTCTTTGAGACAAGCATATGACTACTGGCAGGATCAACCAGGGAGCTGCTAGCGTCGGGCGCTCAGGTTGGACCGCGGCGCGCTGATGGCTGCTCTCTAGGCGCGCGAGCGCGTCCGGGCGCCGCGACGTGAACGCTGCGGAAGACGCGGAACGCGACTCGCGCGCTTAAAAGAAATTAGCTAGGTGAAGTGTGAGAGGTTTAGGTGCGGAGCGAAACATTCTGGATAACGACCGATCATTGTTAGGTTAGAGAGTAGGAGATAACGGGTATAGCGGTCACTGGGCAAGTTTTTTTAAGAAAAAACTATTCATTCCCAAGCTTTCGATTTATTTTAAAATCTTCATCAGGGGACTATAAAGATAATGACTTAAAATATTTAAAAAAGAGAATGACTACTTACAGAATGCAAGTTTAGGAAATTGTATAACAAGCTCGACACAATTGTATTACAAAATGTGAAATGAATTATAAAATGAAGCACAGAATATTAACAAAGTGTTTAAAACGTTTAAGACAATTAAAATTAAAATAACATATTAAAATTCGTGTATGAGGAACATGACAATGTGCTGCAATGTGCTCTCAAGGATAGTGAGCAGATGTTAACAAGGAAAGTTCCCCACCAAAGTGGCGGAAAATTTAAAATTTTAAAAAGGCAAAAATTATTAGAGTATGAAGTACAAGCTAAAGACTATTATTAGAAACATAGTAAGAGTAGCATACGGAAACCCCGGGTCAACAGTGGGCACAACAACGGTTAATGCCCCTGTTGACCGAGGGAGTCCATACAGTACTCCTACTATGACTCAAGTTAAAAAACTATAATCACTAAAACTCAATGGTGAGTGCTGAAACGACAAACCATGGTGGGCATGGAGATCAAGGTGGTTAAACCTTCATCTCAATGTCCAACCCGGTCACGTCAACACCCACCACCACGTTACATGACTAAATAATCGCTAAGATCGTTATGAGGTCTTTTAAGATTTAAAATATAAGCGTAAATACAACTGAGGTTCTCAGTGTCAGCTTTGAAATTCATACAATTAGGGTTTTTATGAATATGAAACATTTCTAAAAAAAGTCTGCTTTTGTAATTTCTCTGAACTTCCAGAATCTCAACTTCATCGTAATTCATGTTATGGTTATTTTCATTAGTGTGAATGGATAAAGCACATGAACGTTTATTGATTTTACTATCACTCCTGTGTTGGGTAAGTCGACGAAGCCATCGTGAAGATTGACCTATGTAGATTCGGTCACAATCTAGGCAAGGGATGGAGTAAACCGTATTCGGAGTACCCAACAAAGGAGTTCTGGTTTTAAGTTTAGAAAAAAGTTGATTGACTGTGCAAAGGTTGTATTGAGCTATTTTGATATTGTCCCTTTTTAAAATGTTGATTAAGGAAGTGATAGGTTCCACGTAAGGGAGTCTCCAGTAGACTATGTTATCCACCACGTTATTTCTAGAAACATCCCTAGGGATACTGTGTCCATCCATTCCAAGTAGCTCTGATCTCGGATATGCATCTAACCATCGGGTCAGCGTTCGTGATGGCCGGTCGCGGAGGAGTCAATGCAATGTCGACAGGAATTAGACTTGGAGATCTAGGGGTATTGTCTGGAGTGGTTGCAACATGATTAGAGTCGCGTCTCCTAATTGACGCTGTGCTACGCAAAAAGTAGCCCGGCGCAGCGCTTCTCTCACCAGCGGGCCCGGGGTGACTAGTAGTCTGCGGAGAGGGAGTCTCCATCCTAAGAGGACGGTTTAGGTCCCGTGTTTGTATGAACTTTTTATCTTGGATTTTATCAAGGAATCGCCCCTTAAAGTTTGCGGACGTACCTACTTAATTAACACACTGTATATAAAGATAAAAATAGGGACGAAACAAACATGTTAAAACGTCCCGGGGCGCTGGTCGCCCAATAAATGTCGTTGTCTACCAGAGTCTTTCATCGGCCAATGTTCTGACCTCCCCTAGCCCAAATCGTCCGCATAAACTCGCTGTACACGGGCACGGAACCGTTAATCGTCGCATGGACTAACGAGGAGATCTCGGCGTTCGAAATAACCAATAGTCGTTGGAGTTGCTCGTTGGCGTTCCACCATATGCCTCTCGCCCCCACAACCAAGGCTGTGACGACGATGATCTGCCCTGGATACCTACGTTCCAGGGCTTGGATAACTAGAGGCTCAGAATATTTGGCTACTTTAGCCTGAAAGGTGGCTGCCAACGGACGGGGACCTTCCCAGGAGATTGCCAAATCGCAAACGACGGCCCTATCCGTCTGAATGAAAACTAGGTCAGGCTTCCTGAGTTTGCCGTTTGCTAGTCGCACATTTGGCTCTTCTTCTACCAACCACCCCTTACGCTCGGCCAGTTTCCTGACTCGAGCAGCGATCCGGTTGTGACGCCGGACCCTAGGCCAGTGCGTTAAGGGGCAACCTTGGAGTACGTGGGATAACGACTCCGTACGATTGCACCCCGCTCGACACCGGCGGGACGGGGGAGGATTAGATGGAATTCCTCGCGTTGGTAGAAGGTTTCCCCTGAGTTGAACCGACTTGACGTACTCCTCACCACTCCAAAAGGCGGGAGGATTGTCGATCCATCCCCCAGAATGCGTGGTATGCCTGCCCTGATCCGTTCCGTTCCCTCTATAAGATGCCATTAACCGTTCCCCCCAGACTCGCTTGATCCCTTCCTTGGTCGTACCGAAAGTATCGGACCAACGGCGTAGCCGTTGCCAAAGCCTATCACACTCTGGCAGGGCTAAAACCGCGGCCGTGGTACGATCCGCCGTGATCGCCAAAGCGACTATCCTTCTATGAAGGACGGTAGGAATCTGGGAGATGACCCCTAGACCACCATGCATGGATAAAGGCATCCGCACAGGTCCGGTTCAGATGGAGGTACTTGCGGACCGACATACGGTTCAGCTTATCAGCTTCTTTAAGTAGACCCCTCGTCACTCGAGTATTGGTTAGCAACGCGCTAACCCTAGGTATGAGGTACCTCTTCACCAAAACCATCTTCTGGTATGGCTTCAGAGGCGCCACGCCTATCCTCTGCAATTGGACCTTCAGCGCGTCGATCATGGGTCTTGCCGTACCCAAAAGTACTTCTCCCCAAGGTACTTGAATAATTCATCAGGCAACAAGTTCCTGATGGGGGTACCGTTCACGTAGAAACGCGAAACGGAACTCGCAAAAAGCACTTTCTTACCCGGGACCACACGAACAGCAAGAGCTACGCTCTTGGTTGGATTAAGGCTTAACCCTCGACTACTGAAAAAGTCCACTGCTATCCTCAGAAGGCGTTGGCAACGATCATAAGTGTCGCTGACTAGCATAACGTCGTCGGCGTAGGCAAGACATGCCACATCTAGGTGGTCATTAAGTCGTAAGCCCAGGTCGGAGCTCTCTAGTTTCTCTACCAACTCGTCCATGAAAAGGTTGAAAAGAATCGGGGATAGGGGGTCGCCCTGCTTAACAGCACGAGTGATGTTAAGCCATGGTGTTTGGTCGGGCCCCACATGGATCCTCGTTCGGGCGTCGTTGTAACCCCCTATGATGAATTCCCTCAACCTTAAATCGACGTCGAAGCGGCGGAGTGCCCTATCAATTGAGCTGTGGGAAACCGTATCGAATGCCTTGGCTAGGTCAAGACTTAAAGATGATACGGTTTCTTGCTCTGTCTTCTGGTCTTGATCAGAGCTTCAATTGTGATTGTGTTGAGGAACACGCCATCTACGGATCTGAAACCCCTCTGATGGGGATGTAGTGGTAGACTAGAGAGTCGCCTGGCGATGATCTTGTGCACTAGACGTGCAAATTCCGAACCGATCGTTATGGGTCGCCAGTTGTCGACACTCAGCGGATCGCCCTCACCATTCGGAATTAGCAACGTTCTGTTACAGCTCAAAGAAGGGGCCAGGTGACCCAACAACATAATAGAGTTCAGAAGAACTTCTAGTCTTTGCAACGGTACTTTACGGAGGTGATTGATAGTGAAGCGGTCCGGGCCTGCCGATGCCGCCGCGGACTTAGTGGTATCTAATGCCCACCTTATATCCTCCTCCAAAAACGGCTTCCACGCTCCGCCTTCACCTATTTTAATGTGGCCCAGTACCTCGTCGTCCAGAGGCGAAGGAGCATTAAAAATGCCCTTGTACCTCCTTTCGACTTCGGCAACTGGGGGATGTTCGGACGTGAGATGGAGAGGGGTATCATTAATGATACATCCAGCCAATTTGGCTGTGTCTCGGGCATAAAGCCTCTGACAAGCCTTATACCTCTCCACTCTAGCGCTTCGTGACGGCTGGACCTGCGCTATAAGATTGGTGTTGGTTTCTTGGCGATTAACCGTTGGGATTCGGACTTCAATCCCAAAATACTCTAACCATTCCTCGATGGCTATCTCAAGTCGGCGCCTGTCTCGCCTGGTAAACCCTACTACGGCTTGGATCACAGCACGATCCGTCTGTGTCCAGCTGTCCCAGGCACCAGCGAGCTCGGCAACGTGCCTGACTACGGGATCAGCGTACAGAATTGGTTGTCGCTGAGGAGTTGCGGAATTGAGCGGGGTTGTCACGTTGGAACCGGGGGACACCTCGACATCTGCAGAACTTGTGTAGCTACTTGCACTATTCGACGGTGATGGCGGGGTAACCTGCCTCAGTGGGCGGACAGGCCCCCGCCGGACCCTGAAGATGGGGGACGACGGCGTTTTTGCATTATTGTGTCCTGGCGCTCTACTAGAAGGACCGGCAGTCCCAGGTTGGTTAGGACGACCCCCTGACTCGATTCCCGAAGATCCCGGCGTAGCCGGGCTTCGAGAGGGGCGAGAGCCTACTATTGTGCCACGAATGGCTAGCGTTCTTCCAGAACGTAATTGCATATTAGTCCCCCTTTTTGAATGGTCCGAATCGGATTCCGAAGAGTCCGATTCTGGTGCTAAAGCGCTACTACAGCCTACAGCCTGTCCTGAGGGCCCAGCGATGACAAGAGGCTCATCAACAATTTCCGCAAACGCCTCTTGCCGGTGGTGAATGGACTGCTGTTCTTCCTCACGCTCAACCTCCTCAAAGAGATCGCGACCGACCTCCTCCGTCTGCCTACCCGCAGCCATATCACGCCCACCAAAGCACGCAAATCAGCCTGCAAACGTCGGCTTTTGATACCCTCCTTGCTCCTGACAGGGAAGAGTTGTGCGCCCTAGGCAAGGCGAGAAACTCTTCCTCGCTCCATCGTGAAGGGTCCGCCGGTGGAATGGCGGCCTCTTCTAAGTCCCTGTTATACTCGCGTGGATGGGCCTTCTTAAGATGATGACGCATCCCCGCATAGGTCGGCCACACACTCCCACACACAGGACATGACAAATCTGGGTTCTTGCCCCTTCAACGCCTTCGACTAATATGGTTCTTAACACCGGCCTCAGACCCAAAGGTTTTGCCGCAGACGCAGACGACGTCCATTTAAAAAAATAAAAGGGTTTAAAATGTACCACTGTAAAGACCCCTGGACGGGGTTAAAAAAGCACCAGGACTGTACCTTGCTGCTACAAATGGGCTTTATTTATAGTCCTGTGACTTCCGGGGGATTAGGCTGAGATCGGTCCCCCTGCTATGAAAGTCAAAATCACAGCAAGTCGCCTGTCTAGCTTGGCGCTACCCGACTCCCGGTTGTAGGAAAACGAGGCATCCAAAGATACCCTCCTACGGAACCACTGAGACGCACAATGCACTCAGCTGCTAGGGCAAACACTTGATCACAGGAAAGATACGAGAGAGAGCGGAGAATCAGACCTCGGAATAAGCTCGGCGGATACTTCGACTAGACTTTGGAGCAACGCTTCGCAACTCAAACGACTCTGACACCGTGACCCGAGAGTCATAGTTACTCCCGCCGTTTACCCGCGCTTGCTTGCTTGAATTTCTTCACGTTGACATTCAGAGCACTGGGCAGAAATCACATTGCGTCAACACCCGCTGGGGCCATCGCAATGCTTTGTTTTAATTAGACAGTCGGATTCCCCCGGTCCGTGCCAGTTCTGAGTCGACCGTTGAATGGCGGCCGAAGAGGTGCACCCGGGATCGGCGAACCAACCTCCGGGGCCTCGCAGCAAGGAAGTTCCGCGGGAGGCTAAGGCACGGGATCGAGCTGGGATCCGGACATGCGGAGCCTCGCCGACGCCGACGGGGACGCATGCCATCACCTCGCCCAGGCCCGGCACGTGAGCCGGTACCCGCTTCCCGACCAAGCCCGACGCGCCCCGATCCTCAGAGCCAATTCTTATCCCGAAGTTACGGATCCAATTTGCCGACTTCCCTTACGTACATTATTCTATCGACTAGAGGCTATTCACCTTGGAGACCTGTTGCGGATCCATATCCGCAGCAGGTCTCCAAGGTTCGCAGGCTCGTACCCATGTACGAGCCGGCGCGACTCCTCCACGTGGCCCTCCCCCGGATTTTCAGGGTCCGAGGGGAAGATGCGGACACCGCCGCAACTGCGGTTATCTTCGCGTTCCAAACCATATCTCCCTGCTAGAGGATTCCATGGTACTCGAACGCTCATGCAGAAAAGAAAACTCTTCCCGCATCTCCCGACGGCGTCTCCGGGTCATTTTGGGTTACCCCGACTAACTCTCTTGCGAGGGCCCTACTTATTAACGGTTCCGCTGCCGGGTTCCGGAATAGGAACCGGATTCCCTTTCGCCCGTCGGACGCGGCTTCCAGCAATAATTAAAGTGTGCGATAAGCGCGTCTTCATCGACATCGGCTTTTGCCTAGGGCTTAGGATCGACTGACTCGTGTGCAACGGCTGTTCACACGAAACCCTTCTCCACGTCAGTCCTCCAGGGCCTCGCTGGAGTATTTGCTACTACCACCAAGATCTGCGCCGACGGCGGCTCCAGACGGTCTCACGGCCAGTCCTTCTGCGCTCACCGTCGCGACCTTCCTACTCGTCAGAGCTTCGTGGCAGCGCGCGTACGCACCTCCGTGGTCCATCGCTGTCGTCGGGTGTGGCTGGCGATCTTCCCCACTATTTCGTTGTGACGCTTGATCCGTTCGTGATGTGTCAACCTGTGGACAACCTTGAAGGACATGGGATAGGGATTCAATCCTCTGGCATCCGTCTCGGCATCTTCTGGACTCCTCCGGCTGGTATGGGTGTCCCGTTGTGGCAAGATTGACGGTTCGGAGCTGAACCGCTTTCACAAAGTCCCGTCAAGACCACCCTCTAGGGACGCTATCGATCTAGGAACGAGAGGAGGCATCCTCGCAAGCGTCCTGGAGACTATAGTCTGAGCTGACGGTGACGAGGAATCTCCTCCTACCCCCGCGACCTAAGCCTGGCCTAAACATCCTCTCCCTCACGTGCACGCCGCAGCTGCCAACGGTGGCAGTTACGTTTTCCCGTTTCTTCCCAACCCAAGGCGCCGCCGGACCCGCTCTGATAAATCATTCATAGTCAAACACCAGGGACTTAGCCATTTCGTTAAAGTAAGTTATTATATCTGCGTTAATATCGTTAGTGTATATAAAGGGCCATGGTTTGTCATTTTATAATAAATAATTCCGAAAAATGTTCCTACTTTGTTGTCTACCAGGCAAAGCACATCGCAACAAAACGTGGTCTGGTGTGTTCTAAATTAGCCCCCTCCCCTGCAAGTCTGTCCGACTCTACGTTACCCAGGATTCCGGAATGACCCTTAACCCATTTTAGCTCGATTGTTTTCCCCCCCTGGTTTAGTTCTAAAATTTTTTGGTAAATTTCTAATGTTTCCGCGTGACGGTGTTTGAATGCGGTTATAGCCTGAAGGGCTGCTTTTGAATCGCTACATATGTTGATGTTGTTATGCTGAAGACCCCCTTCCCTAATCCAATCTACAGCTAGCAGTATTGCCCTAACTTCTGCCTGAAAAACAGTACAATAGTCAGGTAATCTATGTTTGGCTATTTCGCGTAATTCCCCCGTTTCGGCAATATAAACGATTCCCAACCCAACTTTCCCTTGACTTTTTGATCCGTCCGTGTAAATACATGGTTTGTTTATGTCTTCGTCGTTCCAGTCTGCGTATGAAATTTTTCCTATCTTCGCTGGATGAACTCTATCACTACCATTTAATTTCCTCTCTATATTTCCCCCGTTCCCTTCTATTGCTATCCTATTTCTAATCTCTGCTTCTACGTACAGAGGCATTAGTCCAGCAAGCACTTGTAGCGACTTCGTAGGCGTGGTTCTGTAGGCTTTACAAATCGAGAGTAAAAAAGGCCTCTGTGCCGCTTCTAAATGTTTTACTATTCTACTATCGTTGGCACGCTCTCCCCAAATTTCACTGCCATACATTAAAATCGGTACAACTGCCTGCTGGTAGATCAATCTTCGTAAGTCTTGGTGTATTCCCTCGTTTTCCCTGCTACCAAATATAGACGTTGCGCGATTGCCATAGTTTTTGTCTGACGCTTTTTACGTGTTCGATCCAGAGTAGTTTAGTGTCCCAAATAATACCTAAATATCCCATACTAGGCCTTGGTCTTATTCTTAAATTTCCAATGTTCAATTCAGGTAGTCTGACTATCGCTGACTTGTTAAAAAATATGCATTCCGTTTTTTCCGTACAATACTGCAACTTATTTCTTCCCGCCCATTTTTCGCAAGTTTGCCAAATGCCCTCCCATTTTTGTTGAATTTGCCTAACTGACGACCCGATTATAATTAAGAGTTGGTCATCCGCAAAGGCTTGTGCCTTGTAGTATATTCCCGTTTCTTCGATCTGACTTACTTGGTAAAACCAATCTTCCATCAGTATAAGCCTCATTAACGTACCGAGGCACGAACCTTGCGGGCACCCTCTCTCGGCTTGCTGTGTCTCCCACCCGCAATCTATTTCCCTTTCTACTAAAAAGTTCCTAATTGTCCTAGCAAGGTTTCCGGGGCAACCTTTAACACTGAGTTCTTTAATGATGCTGGGGTACCAGGCCGTATTAAAAGCGTTCTTTATATCCAGTGCTACTACTAGAGCTTGCTGCCCATTTTGTTTAGCTGTTTTTACTGTCTCTAGTGCGTTGCTAATGGCGTCTACGGTGCTTTTACCCTGTCGGAAACCGAATTGTAAATCGTTAAATTTTGAGCCCGTTTCCATAAAGTATGATAATCTTTGTGCTAACAATTTGTCTAAAATTTTGCCTAATACCGGTAATAAGCAAATAGGTCTGTACCCCTTATTGCCTGGATTGGGGAGCCAAACTACTCTGGACGTTTTCCATATCTTAGGGAAGCTACCGTGCTTAAGGTATGCGTTAAATATTCTGACTAAAATTTCTCCCCCAACGTCTATTGTAGGCCCTATTGCTCTATGGGGGAAACCGTCCCCACCAAGTGCTTTGTCTTTTGCTATGCCTTCCGTGGTAGCTCTAAGTTCGTTAAGTGTGAATTCTGCGTCGTCTGGCGAGTCAAATTCTCTATCAAAACCTTCCCTTATGTCTAGGTGTACATCTTTGTCGTCACTAATGTCGTCTTTTGGAAAATAGGTCTTTATTAGTTCTGCAACTGTCTCTTGTTCGTCTGTTGTCTAGGTCCCGTCGTGTTTCTTAATCGTCCCTAGGGGTGCATGTTCCCCTTTTCTTTGTGGCTAAGATTTTATACGCTAGTTCCAACGGGTTTGATGTTGTCTTGTCTGTGATATATTGCCTATTAGTACACGCAAATTGTCTAGCGCATGTGTCCCTTCGATATAAACATTTAAGATTATTATACCGCCGCCGTGGTATATTGCTTCATCCAGGTCACCTTCCAGTTGTTGCTGACCACTGTTAGGACTTTGGAGCCTCGGTCGCCAAATTGTTGACCGTTTTTCCAGTTTCCAAAGACGTGGAAGGGTTCTTGTATTAAAAGAACATCCGTTTGTTCTGTCTGGAATATGTGCTTGGCAAGAGCTTGGGCGGCTTTTCCCCTGCCTAGGTTAATCTGAAACAGACTTAGCGTTTTAGTAGCCATATTGAATGGTGGTCTTCATCATTCTCATTCTCCGAAGGTACGCGGGGCAGGTCTTGTCGGCTGCAGACTGACGTCGATCTTCCTCTTTCCTACCTAGCTTCTTGCAGTTTGGGAAGTCCGGTCGGTTTCGACATTGGCCTACTTCGTGTTCTCCTCCGCAGACGAGACAGCAGATCTTCTCTTTGCAGTACTTGGCCAGGTGTCCGAACTGGTTGCACCTGAAACAACGGGTTACGGGGACCTCTTCTTCAACAAATACCTTCACCAGGACTATGAGTATTTGAATACCCGAATATCCAGTTTTCTTTCTGCTTGTTGCGGCAGCTGCGCTTGGCCTCGAACCTGAAACCTTCCCCAAATCTATTAGCTCCAATTTTACTTGTCAGCTCTGCGTTTTGCTCCTTGATGGTCTGGAGCAACTCCACCTTCTCATAGCCGGCGTCTACTCCCGTTAGGATGACCCTTGGGTCGGTTGGTTTCACCTCCGTAACCTGAAACTGTCCCTCATTTGAACCGGCCTCTAATACCCTTTTCAGCTTCTCCCGTTGTTGCACCGAGTGGCTGTCACACGACCATCTCGTAGTTTCCTGCAGGCCATAAACCCTCCCTCTACGTCCTTCAGCTTAACTGCCTCCTTGATTTTGTTCCGGGCCACTGTCGAGTCTTGGGTGTCCTTGACCTGCACAATGGCGGAAATGGGTCCTGCTTATTAGTACCGCGCCAATGCTTATCGTTAACCAGAACCGAATCGGTAGCCACAGGATAATTTGCGGGGGCCGTGGGTGGAGCTTCATACTTGACCGACTTTATCTTTATTTCGGGCCTCTTTGATCTCTCTAGCTCCCAAAACTTCGCCATAATGCCTGAAAAGGTCTTGGTTATAAGGTCTAGATTATCCCTTACCGTACCCTGGTCAGCCCTGCAGAAGGAGATCTTGTTGTTGGTCTCGCGCGATATTACCCGCTGGATGGCGTCGACAGCTTCAAAAACTTCCTTCACCATCTCCGAGGGCTCAAGGTCGTAGAATGCCACCAGTCTGGATGAAGTACTGCTGGTAGTGCTGATGGTCTCTGGGCTGTTTTCCGCTGAATCGATCCTGGGGTGCTTGTGGGTTGCCACTTGTTCCTTGGGCGGGGTCCTGGGCGTCCTGGTACCCTTGGCGAACGGCGTCTCCGCCGGTCGGTCCATCCTGGAACACAGAACTATGCCCCAGTAACGTGTTCACTCGAAACTTTAAATGAAATACTGTTATTCCGGCTTAAAAAACGGCTAAAGTATTAAAAAGTTTAAACAAAATCAAACTATTATTAGAATTTTCCTTTGTTCCCGGCTCTACAGGTGGGTAACGACGATGTGTCACTTGCAGTTTAATCAATAACTTCTGGTGAATCACCGCTCTCTAACTCTTGACGTAATAGCTGGAGCTCCGCTGTAACACGTCAGCTCCGGCCGGCTGCCACGACTCGACTAGTGGGTAGGGACAGGTTAAGGTACTTATCACGCCTAAGCGCAATGTGCTCACCCACCTTGCGGCATAGAACAAGAAAGAAGAAAGATAGTAGCGACGTAGGCCAGAGAATAGGTAGGACTAGAAGGATACCCACCGTCCAGACGAAACCACTGCCAAGGGAACCCACCATCCCAACACACTCCAAAAAATTAGCGGGGGATCCGACCCCTTGAAACACGAACGGACAACGGACATGCGGACAGAATGAACAGTATCATGTAACAACGAGTGAGCCTGCCTCCCTATTCGTCGACATTCATACAACAGGGTTAAAACATTTGTAGGGTCCGTTGGGACGGGGTCCTCGTGTACAAAGGCTTGGAAGGTAAATCGGATTGGAATGTAAAATAAGTAGATAACTAAATACTAAGACATATAAATATAATAATGCCTAGATCTTAAGATATCACGCTTCGGCGTCCTCATAGTACGTCGGGTTCATGGCTAAATAAGCCAAAACAGTGCACTTTTTGATTGGAATATGCCACTTTCTGTGGTCATAGATGATGCCAAAAGGTAACTTTCCAGATAGGGAGCCACTTGAAAAACCGTGTAGAACACCAAAATGGCGGCCATTAAAGATGGCCGCCATTAGCCGCACTAAATATTTTTGTATCTCAGCTCCTAAAAGTCAGATTTCGATTTTCTTTTTTTTGTTTGAAAGCCACTGCGAAGAGGAAACTTTCTTGTTCCTATACATGTATCTCTACACCTTAAGGGTTCTGCACAATATCAAAAAAAATAATTTTTAATTTTTAGTTCTTTTTTTTGTTGCGTTCTATTAGTAGGGGAGAGCGGGGAGAGTTAACAAACGCCACTGGTAAAACGGAAGCAAACGGTCAAACGGCCGTGGAGGTAGAACGGGGGGAGGTAGAGTGTTCGGGGTTTTTTTAAAGACAGCCAAAGAGACGTTCTTTACACTATAATATCGAGAGGACGACCCCGAAACCGAGGCGACAGCCGAATTCGACTTTAAAAAAATTCCTCGACTTTGCCCTTTTGGGGGGGGGGGGGATTACGAAGCGTCTTGTCGCTTTCCGCCCAACCTGCGAAAAAATAGCAAATTTCCTCCTCTACAACTTCGCTCGGGTGGGAAAGTTTCGAAAAAGGTCATCTTCTGGTCGAAATTTGCCCAAACACGTCGGTCAACGAAAGGCGGCGCTAAAAGTTTTTTCGCACTAAACCCTAGACGAATCGATTCCTCACCGCGATCCGAATCCATTCCCGCAAACCGCGATTCGATATCTCTTTTCGTCTGCCCGTGACGAGCGTTCAAAATTTTCGAAAAATTTCCCGAAAATGCCAATTTTGACGATTTTTGGGGTTCCATATCTCCGGAATGGAGCGATAGGAGATCGCGGTTGGCGGCGCTGGAAAGAGCTGGTAAAAGTGTATAACTGTGCTAAATCTGAACCCCCTGAGATTGACGCCGTCGCCACCAGAGGGCGCCAAACTTTTTTCTTTGGAGCCAAATAACTCCGAAACCAGGTGTTTATGAAAACGAGTCTTTCTTGGCATATACGGAACCTCATATACATAAACGCACAATTAAAAAGTTAGGTAGCTACTTACAATGAAATTCGTGAGAATCGTAAAATTTTCAGGTTTTTGAAAATTGTGCAGAAACCTTAAGGTGTAGAGATAAATGTATAGGAACAAGAAAGTTTTCTCTTCGTAGTGGCTATCAAACAAAAAAAAGAAAATCGAAATCAGACCATTAGGAGCTGAGATACAAAAATATTTAGTGGGGCTAATGGCGGCCATCTTTAATGGCCGCCATTTTGGTGTTCTACACGGATTTTCAAGTGGCTCCCTATCTGGAAAGTTACCTTTTGGCATCATCTATGACCACAGAAAGTGTCACATTCCATCAAAAAGTGCAGCTTTTTTTGGTGTACCCGACGTACTATCAGGCAGTATCAGATCTTTGGCGAACTTGTTGATCGCAGCAATCTTGTTGGGCGCGTCGTTGCGCCTAATGCTCACTGGCCATTCGTATTCCAAAGTGATAGCATTCCGACGATAGATTTCTCGCGCTCTCGTAGATCAGGATGAGCACACGAATATAATACGCAGAGTCCCGTTGTTGGTCGAAGATTCGTTTCCGGCTGTACCTGCGTGTGCCTTTACCCATGCTAACTCTATCTGGGTACCCGCGTTCTTGACTTCGACCAGGGACTTATATATGCTGCACCCTATCACGTTGGTATGAGCTGCTGTCAGTATCTCCTGAAGGGCTGATGATGAATCCGAGATGATGCAGGTCTTGGAACCCCTTGTCGCGGCACCCCGGGCCCATTCTAGGGCTGATGCGATGGCTGTCAGTTCTGCTTGAAAAACTGTGGAGTACTCAGGGAGTTTAAGCTGGCAGATATGCTCTTCTTGATCGTCCTGGATCTGCGCTACGAATGCGGCCCCGATCTCTCCGTTTATTCCCGAGCCGTCGGTATATATGCGGCGATGAAAGTCTGTATTCTCTGTTAATTTGAATTGTCCCGCGCACGAGGGATGTGGACGTTCACTGGGTTTCGCGGGATGTTCGCACGGTATTTGGTTGCGTTCGTTGTGAATAACGAAACGCTTGTCTGCCTCGAGATATGACTTCTACGGTTCGCGTGGCCGTAGTTCTGTAGGCTCGAGTAATTCTCAGTAAGAATGGTCTAGCCGTGGCATCGAGCTGTTTCTTGACTCTGACGTCATTCGCTTTGCGCCCCCATATTTCCGCGCCGTATAACACTATGGGTTTGATGACCGTTTCGTAAACCATTTTTAGGAATGCTGGTTTTTTCCCCCCAGGTCTTGCTTGCGATCCACATTATTCTCAGCGAAATGCTAGTTGTTTTGCTGCGGGTGTGTTTTACATGATCGAGAAACAGCAATGTTCTATCTATTTACCAGGCCTAGGAAATTAATACTTGGTTCAAATGAGATTCGATAGTCTACGGACACACAGCTTGTCTAGAACTTTCCCCAGAACTGGGAGTAAGAAGATGGGTCTAAGTCCCCCGTTCTTCTTCGGTATCCAGACGACAGCAGCTGTTTTCCAGGTTTTTGGGAAAACGCCCACGCTAAGACAACTATTGAAAAGTCGCGTCAGCCTCATGGCTGACGCGACTTTGGTTCATACCAATAGCGTTGTATATGTGCCGGAGGGCTTTCGGCGGAAGACCGTCTATTCCTGCGGATTTGTCCTCTGCAGCTTCAAAGATAATATTTGTAACCTCTGCCTCCGTGAATTCAGGGTCTGCATTTGTGCTCCATGGAATTCTAGACCTTCTTCTGATGTCCTGGTGGATCGGTTGGTCATCATCTTGAGAGTCGTCGGGGCAGAACTGTCGTAGTAGTTCCTCCTCGGTCTCCTCGATCGTCTCCGTCCAATCTCCGTTCTCTGTTTGTATGGAACGCGCTGTAGCGTCGTGATTATTGGATTTGGTGACAAGCTTGAAAGCAATACCCCATGGGTCTGAGGTAGCTTTTCAGAATCTTTACTATTTTTAGGGGTAATTGCATATTGTGTGCTTTCTGAATTGCCGCCGGCCACCATAAATTGTCAAATGCCCCGCTGATGTCTATGAAAATGGCGATGGCGTGTTTGTCCGGTGTATTTTCTATTGTTTGTAGTAATTTGGTTATGGCCATTTCCGTATTCCTGTCCTTTCTGAATCCGTATTGGTGTTGGTGGTTGATGCCTTCGTCTGTGGTATGTTTTATTATTTTTTGCTTGATTATTCTCTCGAATAATTTCGCGAGCTCGCTTAAAAGGGTGATTGGCCTCCAGGCCTTTGAATACGATAGGTCCTTATCCTTTGCTTTTAGTATCGTCACCAGCTTCCCAATTTTCCACTGTTTAGGAAAATATCCTATCATCATGCAGTCATTATAGATGCTCGCTAAGTACTCCGCTATTTCGTTTATTAATATCTTTATGGCGCTACCCTGGATTTGGTCCCATTCCGGTGCTTTTTTAGTTTGAATTCCTTGTGCGGCTTCCAACACGTCTTCTTCTGTTATTTCTGTGTCTATATTCTCATCACCTGTGGCCTCGGCTGCCCTTCTTCTGGATGTTCTGTGTTCTTCGTTTTCATTTTCCTGCGCATCTTGTAGGAACACTTTCCCCAGCGTGTAGTTCAAGGTATCTTCCTTATTTTCCGTGTACCCATGTTCCGTTCTTAGCGTCGTTTTGTTCGCTTTGGCCTTTATCTTTTCTGCTGCCATTTTATCATGTTTTCTACTCTTCTTTTATATTGTGGACAGTTTTTGCTTCGAGAGTTGTGTCTTGCTTTGTCTTCCCCCATTTTGGCTCGTATGCAGTTTATGCATCTATAATAATCGTCTTCTTTTAGCATGCATTTCCCTTCTTCATGTACCTTCCCGCAGTCTCCGCACGTTTCTTCCGTGTCCTTGCAGTCTCTTGCCAGATGTCCGAATCGTTGGCATTTGAAGCACCGTTTTATGTTGATGTGATCTTTCACGTCGTGCCTCTGTGTGTCTATGTACACTTTCCCGTATATCATTAGTACATTCCTCGTTGTTGGGGTGGTTTCGATCACCCAATTTACTGTGGTTTGCTCCCTTTTGCCGAATTTCAAGATGGGCCTTACGTCTTCCTTTTTAATTTCCCCTTCCCCATTTCCGTTTTGTTCTGCCCTGGCTTCGGCTATTTCTTCTTCGCTTAAGCCTATGGGAATACCGTATATCGCCAGTCGTGAATTTTTGCAGTGTATCCTGCCTCGTTGATTTTGTTGTTTGTGGTTATTTCCCTGATGTCATCCTCAGAGGACTCGATTAGAATTCCTTTGTTCTTGATTTTAACTATCCTGTTGATTCTAAATCTATTTGTTCTAGGTTCTAGTAGCTTTAGGATCGCTTCTTTCGTGTCGTCGCTTGTACTACATTTGTTATTTGCCTTATTTGGCTCGATTGTGATTTTATTGTCTTTTTCGTCTTCTTGTTTGGCACTCCAGGTGCATTAACTTTGGTCACATTGGCATAGGAGGGCTTTTGCGTCTCTTTGAGGTTTTCAATTTTGGTCATGATTTCCTCTTGTGTCCTTGCCTTGGTTTGTATTTGTTTGCACGCTGCGACATGTCGATTGCGTTGCTTTCTATTTCTTTCATAGTCTCCCTGATTTTCACCCTGGTATCACAACCAAAGCATCGGCTTTGCTGAGCTTGGTCTCCACCGTTCTGTCCATTAGTCTGACGAGAACCCTAATATTGCTCAAGTATTTCTTGAGTTCATCTTCTTCAATGAATTCATTTGCTGTTAGGGTTGCCAAACCCTCTTCTCCTTCTACCCCTGCCTCGCTCCTTGCCTCTTCATTTTCATGGTTGTCTGCCATGATTGTTTAGTATTATTAGTGGGTAGGGACAGAACAGAACAGAATGGCGGCACATCGGAATCTCGAAAGGGGCTCCTTCACCGTATCTTCGGGCCCATCACCTTGTTTTTTAATATGGGCCGTACTATCCTGGCTTTCCCCACTATCAAGCAGTTCTGCCTCTTTTTTATTTTTCCCCACTACAATTTAACATGCTTCATTTTTATATCTTAATTCTACTTCTAAATCTAACATGCTAACATGCTACATGCTTTGATTAACTACTTGTAATATGCTTTACTAACATGCTATAGTTTGAACATATTCATGCTTCTTTTCTTATCTTTTGAAGTTAATTTCTCTTTAAAATTGACAAAACTTTCACTGAACCTATCAATTAAAGCTTTTATCCACAACCAGTATATTATAAGGTCATAATTCCACTATTAAGAGACGTCTTATCCCATCCCACCTCTATATAATGCGCAAAATTCCGTTCAATGAAAAAAGTACCAAACCGTTGAACGCAGCAATCCACTTAAAAAATTATTATTAATATTAATAATACCAATATAATTGCATAAAACGTAATTACTTATTGCTAATTGAAATTTTTAGCTCCTTGTAGTTATTTATTAAAGCCTCGGAAATGATTTTTCTTCATTTCTATAAATTTGTTCCAATGAAAGTACACGAACGCGCGAAAATCGTAACACACCTCACAAACAACGTTTTGACACTTTACTTTGACACATCTTGTCATAGACATTTGAACAGTATTTGAAAAACTTTGTGTATTACAAAGTGTAAACAATTCTATTACCTATATGAAGTGAAAATACGAGTTGGTATGTATTGTGCAATGTACCTACAAGAATAATCCCAAAAATATGTTTGTTGTTCGAGTTTATAATATAGTTTGAACTGAATTTGGAAAATCCTTATTTGTGATTGTGAAATAATACACGTGGTCCCAAGCAAAAGAGAACGAAAAATAAATATGTATTAAAATACCAGATAGTGATACAAAAAAAGTAAGTATAAAAAATATTTAGTTTTAAAAATAGTACCTAGCTATAATGTTTTTTCATTTCTCTCTTAGCGTTTTACGATTTTTTAAGTTCTAAATATAATTTAAATCGTAACAACCTATATATACTGTACATTTAGTGATACATAGGTATTTTGCAAATATAATGCGGTCATCCAGCTATTAAAAAATAATTATCTTAAATCTTTTTAATCATCACACCAGAAAAGTTTTTCTAATTTGAATCATGTGTGTATTAAGCTGTACTATATCCTTGGTACTGGTATAGTGTACTAGCACTGCGGGCATTGAAATTACTAAGTATATAGTAATATATTATAATTATTGCATAAAGCAAGGTGCCTATGCACACTTCAAGTCATTCACAAAAAGTCATTGGATAAACGCGTGTTGTAATTGTGCTTTGTGATTATAATGGTTTATTGTGCGGTACATAATTGTTCCAACAAACAGGAACGGGGGTTTTCTATGTTCAGATTTTCAAAAGATCTGAAAAACCGAGCGCGGTGGGCTACATTCTGTAACAGGCCGAAATGGACACCAACTGATGCCACTCGCATATGCGAGGTAAGTTTTAGTTTTTAATAATTAATAGTAGTATATTACTTAATAATAATTAATTAATTAATTAATTAATTTTCTGTAGTCGCATTTCGAAGAATCACAAATTCTAAACACTAACAGTGGGGCAAAAAGATTAAAAAAAAATTCGTTTCCATCTATTCGTGGAAAGGACTCTTCTTTTACTGATAAACATAGAAGTTCATACAGTACAGGATATTTCTGCATCAAACTATACGGAAGAATTTCAGGTATGTTAAAAAACACTACTGCATTGAAAAAATAAACGCATAATACCATTTTTGTGCAGGTTTCAATGCCCTTACAGGGTGGCTCATCTTCTTCTAATGACACAACCGGCTCGTTGCTTACCGCAGAAGTTGATACACAGGATATTATTACACCAATGGATACAGAAGAATTTCAGGTATGTTAAAAAATCAATAAACTACATTTCTTTTTTAGTGTTACAAAATACCGGTAAAGCATGGTGATATTAATATATTCACAGTTGTGTAAATCTCATTTATTTCATTGTAATGTTGTCCGCTATTCTTGGTATAAATTCATATTTTTGATTTTTTAAGGGATTTTTAAAAGTGATTTGATATTTCAGGATCTGACAGAAGACAATCTTGGGTTAATGGATGTGAGGTGTAAACATTGTGGAGCTTTGCATTTTGTATCGGAGATCAAAGGTCAGCACAAGGAAGAATTTAACGACTGCTGTAATTTTGGTAACGTCAAACTTCCACAGCTTAGTATTTATCCTAAGGAACTTCAAGACCTCTTAAATGGTGATGATCCTCGATCAAACAATTTTAGGAAGTATGTTAGAAATTACAATAGCAGTTTGGCTATGGCATCCATGGGTGCCAATATAGTTGCACCTCCAGGAAATGGGCCATACTGCTTTAAAATACACGGTCAAATATACCATAGGGTTGGCCCCTTGTACCCTGATGAAGGTGATACACCATCATACGGACAAATTTATATATTGGATTCGGAACTTGCAACTACAGAAAGGTTAAGTAATTCGACAAATTCTGGTTGCATTTCATCGATAATGGGGCAGTTAGGTGCTCTTTTATGTCATATAAATCCATATGTTGCTGCATTGCGGATGATGAAAGAGGTTATTGAAGAAGAGGAACGTCTAGCTTTACTGCAAAATAGAACAAGTACATCTGTAAGAATGTTTTTTGATATATCTAACACCATGGATCAAAGGCGGTATAATGCACCAACTGCCAATGAAATTGCTGCTGTGTTCGTAGGTGAAGATGGGGAGGTACCTTTGACACGCAGTTTTACAGTGTTTGCAAGAGGGGGTGGTCTTCGACGAGTTTCTTACTTGGATAAAAGTTGTGATCCATTGACATACCCTTTGTTATTTCCTGCAGGTGATTTTGGATGGCATTTAGATATTTGCAAACAGGGTTCCCTTCGAAAGAGGACTCGAGTTACGCAGAAAGAGTATTATTCATACCGATTAGCAGTTCGAGAGACATTTTCAGCGATACATCATTCGGGTAAACTTTTTCAACAATATATTGTTGATTCATACGTAAAATTAGAACAGAATCGGTTGAATTATGAACGAACACACCAAAAAGAGTTGCGAGCAGATACCTATCAGACATTGCTCGACTACATAGGTAGTGAAGCGGAAAGTCAAAATTCTAAAGTTGGACGGCGTGTAATACTACCATCGTCTTATGCTGGTGGACCTCGTGCAATGCAACAAGGCTATCAAGATGCTATGGCGATAGTAGGGAAGTATGGCAAACCTGATATTTTTCTAACTTTTACCTGTAACCCAATGTGGTCTGAAATACAATCTGCATTAGCACCATATGAAACTGCATCTGATAGGCCAGATATAGTTGCACGCCTATTTAAATTGAAACTTGACCGTCTTAAACACAGCATATTGCACATGAATCACTTTGGGGTTGTAGTCGCTTATGTGTGTGGAACAGAATTCCAAAAGAGGGGATTGCCACATTGTCACATGTTGTTAATTCTTTCAGGTTAGATATATTATAATAGGTACTTCCAAACTTTGGATAATGTTAAAAAATTTGCTTCTTAGGGGACCACAAGTTAAGAATTGCAGAAGACGTAGATAGAATTGTAACAGCTGAGATTCCGAATCCATTGAAAGATAAACAACTATTTGAGATAGTTAAAAAATGTATGGTCCATGGCCCTTGTGGAAGTTTAAATCCCTTATCTCCTTGTATGCAAGATGGTATTTGCACAAAGGGGTACCCCAAAAGTTTTTGCGAAGAAACTAATATTGAAAGGGACGGTTATCCACAGTATAAAAGATGTGTCAATGGAAATACTTTAAAGGTAAACATTTATGGTAGACGTCTGTATTTCGATATTATTTTTATTTGTTTGCATTATGTTTGTAGGAAATATTTTAAGCTCAATGAGACTAATCAATCATTAATTTAGCAAAAGTATAAGACATTACTTTCACTTGTTTTTAGATCAAAGACTATGTAATTGATAATAGATGGATTGTACCTTATAATCGCTGTCTGTCATTAAAATATAATGCCCACATAAACGTTGAAGTATGCTCCAGCATAAAGAGTGTAAAATATTTATATAAATATGTATATAAAGGGCATGATCGTGCCGCTTTAAAAATAAAGCAATTAAGCAAAGATGGTGGAGTGGCAAGTACTGAAAATAATTACGATCAATAACTGCACATTTAGATGCACGTTATGTAAGCGCTCCAGAGGCAGCATGGAGAATTTTTGGATTTGATATGCAAAATCGGTCGCACACCATTTATCGTCTGGCAGTACACCTCCCTAATCACCAAAATATATGCTTTGCTGAGGGCAATGTCCAAGATGCAGTTGATCGGTCGCGTTCAAAAAATACCACCCTGACTGCATGGTTTAAATTAAATAAATTAAGTGAAGAATCATTCCATAACCGTTATCCTCCTGCAAATGAAATAACTGATTCACGCACATTTTATTACCGCGAAATTCCAGAACCTTTGTTTTCAATAGAGTTACCACCACCTGGAATAGACGCAAGCGATTTGCTAAAGAAATTGGTAGAATGTACACTGTAGCACCCAAAGATGTTGAAAGATACCATTTGCGGTTATTGTTGCTTCACATAAAAGGAGCTACATCATTTGATGGTTTAAAAACCGTTAATGGCCATGTTTACAATACATTCCTTGAAGCTGCCAAAGAAGCTGGTTTACTGATTGATGATCGAGAGTATGCTCAATGTTTAGCTGAAGTTGTCAATTTTCAGCTTCCATCGCAACTGAGAAATGTTTTTGCAACCTTACTGGTGTTTTGCAATGTTTCAAATGCTTTACAATTGTGGGAAGAATTTAAACAAGCATTGTCTGAAGACTTCTGCAGAAATATGTCTGTAGAAGAAGCAGAGGCTGCCGCTTACTATGCTACTGATGAATCAATGCAAGTTTGTGGTCGAACACTTACAGAATTTATACCAATCCCATCTATTCGCCCACCCATTTCTCTTGAAGACATTTCTCAAAATCACCAAGCAGTAGGGGAAACTATGTACAGCACCCTCAATCATATTCAAAAAACCTGTGATGAAATAATTGATCTATTAAATTCGTCACGATCATCAAAGTGTATTTTCATCGATGGACCAGGAGGATCAGGCAAAACATATTTATATACAACTATAAACCACATCTGTAGAGGTAGAGGTGTAGCTGTTTTAAGTGTAGCCTGGTCTGGTATTGCTGCTACACTACTACCTGAGATGGACGCACAGTCCATAATCGTTTTAAACTGCCTGTGCCTATTAACAAATCATCATTTCTGTCTTCAATGAAAATGAACAGTCCCGCAGCAAATATATTAAAAAGTACTAATGTTATTATTTGGGATGAAGCCCCAATGGCACCTAAGTATGCTTTGGAAGCTGTGGACATTTTACTGAAAGACATTATGGGTAATAATCAAGTTTTCGGGGGAAAAGTGATGATTTTGGGTGGCGACTTCCGTCAAGTACTTCCTGTTGTTCATCGTGGCTCAAGATCAGATTGTATCGATGCATGTTTAAAGAAATCATCATTATGGGCACATTTTAAAGTCATAAATTTAATAACAAATATGAGAGCAGCAGGAGAAGATTTGTGGTCAGCATTACTTTTAGACATAGGTAAGCTATCATTTTATTACTGATAGCATAAATAATTATTAAGTTATGAAAAATACAAAGATTTTTTTGAAAATTAAGTTTTGTAAATGAGGAGCAATGTGTATAAGATGTTAATATGATGAAAATAAATATGTTTAATATTTGCAAATTTACTATTCTAGGTGATGGTAAAATACAAACTGATGAAGATGAAAGAATTTCAATACCGGAACAGTGTATTAGTAATGGTAATTTAATTGAGGAAATATATGGAAGGGAATATTTTAAATTTAGTATTAGAAAATGCTATTGTACAAACTCAATTACGTCTAAAATATTTTTTTTTACTTTCTCATACCACCACTGGTATATGGGAAGTATTGATATCATGAAAATTTTCGAAATTGAGATTTTCCGTAGTAATAGAATGTTTGTGCACGTTGTACGTTATACGCTAACGTTATTTTATGACAACTGCGCATGCGCAGATAATAGCGGAACGATAATAATTTAGCGGAGCACGTTATTTCAAAACGTATACCGAGGAGGTTTACATTGCTTACAAAATTATTACTCCTTTTATTTATTTTACCAATAAATTAACAAACTGAGGCAGTATACTTATTTAATAGATGACTATGAGGTTATGTTCAATTATCGGTGATTTTTTAGCGTGAAGTTGTGCTCTTAAAATTGTACCTTCCCTTAAAAGGTTATCGTTACCAGTCACATGACTTTACCGTTTACGAGGAATTTAACATATAATTGCACAAACTCTCTAATATCATAAGAGGGCTTTCATACATTTGGATATACTTTTCGCGATTTCTAATCGAAATTGATGTTACCATGGAAATTTTCCATCAATAATATTTTTTTATGTTCACGTTGTTATACAGGGTAGCTATTAAAGATGGGACCAAAGTCGTAGATTTTAGATTCTCAATTATTTTCGAGTGATAACATCATGTAAAATTTATTTGTTTTTAAATAAGAACCCCTAATTTTTTCACAATTCTGGTACCTTAGACAAGCTAATTTTCGAAAAAAGGAAAACCAAATATTTTGGGCATGCCTATTGCGAGAACCGTTTATTTACGGTTAAGGAAGGTTATTAATTAATGGAAATAAAATATACATTTGAACAGAACACTTTATTATTACATAATTATGTAGTAGGTAGGGGAAGTGGGCCTAAAATGGGATACTTAACGTTTGAAAATGTCCAAAAGTCAAACTTAACGGCAAAATGTTTCGAAATTCATAAATAACCATCAATTGATTATTGCTACACCAAATATATGTGACGAAACCAATGAAAAAATAAACCAAGTTAGTGAAAAAAAATTATGGAAAATCATCCGCAATTTCCCATTTTACCCTAATTATGTAGGTAAAATGGGAACTTGCTGTGGGTAAAATGGGATATGAATTTAACATAAGAAAATTCCATAAACACAGATATATTTAAAGAAAAACAAACACGTATTTTACAAATCAATAATTATTGTTGGAACAGAACTCGCATGTGAAGTCATCGTCATCGCTGTCCACCCCTGCGCAATATTCGTGTGCCCATTTTCCATTTTGTTCTTAAATCTTCTCTCTAATGTGCTTTTTGGAACTCTGAATATGTTTGAAGCCTTTTTATACCCACAAGTCTTATTTGTCAGTGCTTCTATGGCCTCTTCTGACCATGATTGTCTTTGGGTTGTTCTTTGGTAACATGGGATTATTGTCTAGGTAAAACGGATTACCCGGCAACTAGGCAAATCCCGTTTTACCCAACATACGCCTAATCACATTCTAATACGCATTAAAAAAAATTAATGGCCGCCGACACAAAATTAACCATTATAAACTGTTGGCAACTGTTTACATTACATGCTCAAATATTATGAACGAAATATTGCAATATTTCTAGGAGCTACCTCTACTTCTAAAAGTTGTAAATTTTATAAGAGAACCATGAAAAATATCATATACTAACACTGCATTCACGCGAACAGTCCAACGTCAGTTTAGCAGCCCATTGCAAAGGTTGGAGGTCATCTGCTAAACGCACTGTTGGCACGTTTTTGCACTTAGTAAGAATGAAAACACTGGTATCCCATTTTACCTATGCCCACTTCCCTACTATTGTAAAAAAATATAATTATAGTCATTAGTCCTGTAATAGATTAAACTTGTAAGTAATATCCACTTTATTAATAATTTAGTATATTAACTTTACCATTCTTGAAGTGCTAGCTGTAGAATCATTCTGCAAGACAAAAAATATATATTATATTGTTATATGTAATTAACTAGCATCGGTAAAAATAGCAATTATTTAAACTAAATAGCTAATAATTATTGTTCTTGACCTTACCAATACATCTATGCTCAAATCATTAGCTGTAGAATCATTCTGCAAGACCAAAAAGATATATTATATTGTTATATGTAATTAACTAGCATCGGTAAAAGTAGCAATTATTTAAACTAAATAGCTAATAATTATTGTTCTTGACCTTACCAATACATCTATGCTCGAATTGTTAACTGTTGAATCATTCTAAAATAATTACAATTCTCTGTAAACCATTGTTATAAAAAAAAGTTAATATTATAGTTATAACTCACCAGTTTGGCTAATTCCTGATTAGAAATTATCTCCTGGACTTTGTTCTCAATATCCTAAATAAAAAAAGATGGGTGGATAATATAGCCTAACTACCCTATAGTATGATGGAACAAAAGGTAATCTGGCTATGGAATTTACAAGACATTAATATTAAAGTTATATATCAATATTAGATATCGTGTTTTGACCTTTGACAGACCACTTATGATGTGATGTGATGTTTCATTTGTGTTAATAGGTACCACTGATTGTAATACACATTTTTTTAAATTTAAAAGATTAGCGTTTGAATAAATAATTATTGGTAATACTCACCAGAAATGCCTCGTCTTCGTTATCCTACAATATATAAATATATAATATATCGTTACACATAATATTATAATATTATTATATTTCAACCATATGGGTTAAAAGGAATCACTTTACCACCTGTTTTTGTTGAACAGTTTTATAAATACTTCATAGTTTATGATGAAAGAGTTGATTTATGGAAAAGAGATAAATAGCAAAGTAGGTATATCATTCTATTCTTTAATTTGATGTAACTTCACATACCAACAACAGGTCATCCAGGTGCGCCCCCGTTTCCTTTTCTGTAGAAACATTTGCATCTACTTTGGTATTCTAAAAAAAGGTATAATATGTTATAGTACAGTAATTGGAGTGTTTTGTTTAGTAAAATCTACATACCAGAATCTGATCATGGAACTCCAACTTGCATTTTTTGCTTTCTGTTAAGCTCTGAAATATATGTTTGTGCAATTTATTGAGGTATCTAACATTATGAAACTGATAAAAAAGTAGCAGGTAAAGTGAAGATATATTATGAAATTCATTGGTACAGAAACGACACTGCCTATTTAAACTCACCATATTGTGCATGTTTGCCTTTCGAGCAAGAGCTTTTGCTCGGTTAGCACCAACTTTCGCCCTAACATCTATAATTGCCGTGATCGATCGCATGACGGTATTGCCACAGCCCTCACAGTATTTATACAAATCTAAAAAATGAGGATTTAAAGATTATAAATAGTGATGGTTCGTACATGGTTGCAAATTTATTATTAAAATAATATCAATAAATTAAAATTTCCAAGTATCTAATAATAGATATTATACACGTACCACAGACGAGTGAATGGCACTCTATGCAGCGTACTACTGTGGTGGTGTGTCGCTCATAGGGTCCAACAACCAATGGCTTATTGCAGGATAAACAAATTTCTAAACAATTAAACGATTTTATTCTCTACTAATTTGTATTTGGTTCTCTATTCAGACTTCAAATATTTTAAGCTGATTAGTAATACAACCAGCAACTACTGTTATTTTTTAGAATTGCGTAATTTAAGTAGGTACCTACTCACCAAGCTTTAATTTTTTTTGGTCGAACATCCGTACGCCACAGTTTGAGCAAAATCTATCTGGATTCTATGAATATATAAAAATAAAATAATTTTTGGTTACAATATTGTATACCTATGTAATACATGTTTTATTTAAGTTGTTTTTCAAGATTATTTTAATTGCTAATATGAGTTATGTGGTAAATAGTAGTACTTTGTGAGTTGTAAGTTCTATTAGTATGTTTTTTATTCTGACAAACGACAAACCATTATGTTATTATTAAAACATTATAAATAATATGTACACTACCTATAAGAAATGTAATAAAATGTTTTTCTTTACTTACCATGTTCTTATCCAAACAACTTCACTAACAGAACTATTAAGTAAAAAGAAAATGGAAACTAGGTACAATTATAAAAATTAAAAAAAAAACTGCTAACACATTTTTCAGAACAAGAATTTGCAAAATTGCTTGCAATATTAATTAGGAAAAAGTAAATTAAACTCGGATACTGAAAATGATGGACTTTAATCGAATTATCCAATATTAATATTCGCTGACAGAATTAAATACGTCATAACAGAACTAAATTGCTAGGCATTGTCGTGTTGAGAAAATAGCATTTCCGATTTTACCTAACTGTTCCGTTTTAAGCCCACTTCCCTTATAATACCATGTTCTTATATCAAAATACCTTCACTAACTGTATTAACGTAACGAATAGGTACAACAAAACTATTAAGTTTTTTAATATCTAAATTGCATTACGTAGGTAGGTATACCTACGTTGGTATAATAATACATTATAATTAAAGATTAAACGACTTACCTGTAAGGAAGTTCAATCATAATTATACGACTGGGTCCGGTCCGCATAGAACACATAGGTAGTTGCATATTTTATGCGACACGTTCCACTAAGTTGAAAGCGAAATCCAATACCACCATGAGTCAGTGGCAGCCTCAATGAGTTCATTACGCGTTTTTGTGACAGATCGCGAATCCTAGGGATGGGGTTGATAACGATTGATGAACAAGGGAGGGGATTGTTCTATGCGGACCGGACCCAGTCGTATAATTATGATTGAACTTCCTTACAGGTAAGTCGTTTGAATGTCACCCCTAAGGGGCTTTGTTAATTCAATATAAAAGAGTAGGGTTGACGCAGCGCAGAAGTTCGGTTTTTCTCGGAAGAAAGGTAGAACAATCTTAGGTTGCTCTCTGGCAGGGCCCGATGTCTTCAATATCTCGGGGATTAAAATCTCTATTTTATGGCTCAACACAACAATATGATCTACACTAATTTTTGTGAGTGTTTGCATCCTCTGTGTCGTACACAAGGCTAAGAGGGTACACAATTTGTAGGTAAGCGTTTCCAAAGTTAAGGATTGTAACGGGAATAAACTCGATAAATATTTTAAGATAGTCTGTGGGTCCCATGTAGCACTGTACTTAGGGAAAATTGGACGAATTCTAAAAACTCCTTTTAGGAAGCGATTTACTAACTGATCTTCCATTTTTGTTGGGAAAATTAAATTTAATGCCGATCGAAAGGTATTTAAAGTAGAATAACTTGAGCCTTTAACAAATTCCTGATTCAAAAATTCAATTATAACATTTATTGGAGGATTCAAAAAGTCAATATTTTCGGACTAGCAGAATTGCCACCATTTCTTGAAAGCCACATTATATTGCGCCAACGTGTTATTGCTTAAGGAGGACCTTAACACGGTGATAGCTGCTTCCGAAATCCCCCTCGATTCGTATGCCTTCCTGATAACAGACCCACAACCAGGATAAGGTTCTGCCACATGGGATGGTGTTTCCTGAAAGGACACGATAATAGTGATTTATCAGGGCCTAAATAAATGGGGTCTTTAACTAGCAATTCCAGAAATATGGGATACCATGGTTGTGACCTCCAAAAGGGGGCCACTACTATCCCCTCCGCCTTTTCACTTCGAATTTTATTGAGCACCCTTGTGATCAAGGGAAAGGGTGGAAAGGCATAAAAAAATATGTTCGACCAATCGAGAGTAAAGGCATCTACCGCGTAGGACTGAGGGTCTCGTCTCCAGGAGAGATAAATTTTGCATTTTGTATTCTGTTGTGAGGCAAATAAGTCAATTTTTGGCCTACCAAATGAGGATACAATTTTGTCAAATGATTCATTGTTTATACTGTATTCAGTCTCCAGAGGTTGTGACCTAGATTCACGATCCGCTTCTATGTTACATACAGATTCTATGTATGTAGCGAAAAGAAAGATGTTCCTACTTTCACACCACTGCCATATTTCCCTAGCTAACTTAGAAAGCCGTTTGTACTTTATTCCCCCCATTCGATTTATATAGGCAATGGCGGTGGTGTTGTCTACTCTAAGCAGAACTGCACAATCTTTCTTTGCACGAACAAAACTCTTAAGGCCATTAAAGATAGCCAACAACTCCAAATAATTAATGTGACGTTGTTTTTCTTCTTCATTCCAAAATCCACGCGCAGGTTCGCCGTTACAGACCGCCCCCCAACCAGTTTGTGATGCATCAGTATATATTTCTGACAAGTATTTCCGAGGTACCAAGGACTCCTCTGCACGAGGGATAGCCTCTAACCACCAACGCAAGTCAGATCTAACGTCCTCCGGTATCAACATATGGCCTTCGTAATTACCGCCCTTTGTTTTAAGCGCTAAAAACTTGGCTCTCTCGCAAGTCTTTGTGTACAGCCAACCGTATCTTACGGCTGGGCATAATGAAATCAACGTCCCTATTAACTTAGCAAATCTTCTAATTTTGCAATAATGAAGATTGAGAAAACCCCGTAGTAACTGTAAACTTCTTTCAATCTTTTCTTGTGGCAGTGTTAGTGTTAAATTAATGCTATTAAAAACAAACCCGAGGTATCTGCATTGAGTACTAGGATTAAGACAACTCTTTTTGTAATTTATCACAAACCCCAGTGATTGTAACAAGGACATCGAATTAGTAATATTGGTAATACATTCGGAGGCCGAGTTTCCCAGAAACAGAAAGTCATCGAGGTAGTTTACGGATACATAACCCCGAGAGCGAAGAAATTGTGTAACCGGTTTTAAAATCTTGGAAAACACAAACGGCGCTGTACACAAACCAAAAGGTAAACATGTAAATTGGAACGTTTTCCCCTGAAACTCAAATCTCAGATATTTTCTATGTGGCCTATAGATGGGTACAAGAAAGTAAGCATCTTTTAAATCTAGCGTGGCCATATAAGAGGATTGCTTTATGAGGTTTTTAACTGAGCGATAGTCGTCCAGTTTGAAGTGAGGTGGTGAGATATAGGAATTAAGTCCTTTTAAGTTTAGAACAAAGCGAGACTTATTCCCCGGTTTCGGGACTAGAAAAAAGGAGGAGATAAATTGATTCTTTCTAGGTTTACATTCGGTAACCGCCCCAATTTTGACTAATCGTCTAATGGCCGTTTCATACTTTCGTATCTCATTTGGTTTTAGAATCTTTACTGACTTTAAGAATTGAGAAGGCTTCCGGTCAAATGGGACACGGTAGCCGCTTATCGATTGTAATATGAATGGGTCGCAAGACAATTGTTCCCAATTTTTACGAAACAACTGCAATCTTCCAGCGTACTGGCCTACCTCTAACGTCTGGGTCGGTATTGCTGATTCCGTGTCCTGATAGAAGTTTGGTTTCGGTCCCAATTCCCCTGCTGCCCCGCTCTCTGGTACGTCTTTGCTCGGGAAACAAAATTTTGTCTGCTGAATTTGTTGATTGGAGCGGGGCGCTGGTAGTTTAAAGACTGTTTGGAAGTGGACGGACTAGGCGCCGACGTCGTCAGCGGTTTTTCCTTGAGGAAAGCTTTCAGATCCAACCCGGACTTTTTTAGCGACTGTGCCGTTTTACATTTTTCCATTAAATTCTCTCCGAAAAGCATGGTCTGCATCTTCGAATCTCTTGCGACTTTCTGCATAGCGGGTTTAAGCAGCGGAAAAATTTGGTGCCTTCGGTGCATTGACAATTGAAAATGTGTGTTGCACATAAATTTTGCACAATCGACCAAACCTGGCAACACCTGTTAGTTTAGTTGATTGTTGTGTGTACTTTCATTTAAAAAGAAGTCTAGTCCTCGCCCCAAGGCACTGAGACCCGCACCGATATCAGACTGAAGGTGGGTCAAGTACGAGTCTTTTTTCTTTTCCGCATCAGAGAGAAAAGCTTCAATCTCAGGATTGAGCGCCGGAGCGCGTAGCGAAGGGCAATTATCAGAGATAAGCCACTTTGACCTAATTTCGTCTCGTTGCACAGTGGTCCCAATTCCAAAAAAGCTGGCCAAAATTCAAAAAATGAAAAAAAGTTTTCATTAATTTAGATTACTAGAATCGATAATTTAGGGTTCGGTCTGCATATTATTCTTTTTTTTAACATCAGGACGTGCCATGGTTAGCAATGGCAACTGTCCGAACCTGGCTTACCAGTCGCCTTGTGTCAATTACTCGAAAAATTAAAAACACACTCTCTTATGAAATAGTGCATAGATATTGAAAACATTGAGCTATTTTGATTTTGAAATATGGATTCAACTCGTGAAGGTATGTACAATGTACTCCTATTACTAAAAAAATAGAAATATATTGCACTGTCAGCTATGAACAAACGTCAAATTTTACAAAAATTATTTGGAAGAAATTTGCAAAAAAAATTTTTACGTATAAAAAAAGTTGATTGTTCTGCAGTGTTCTGTTATCAAACTTTTTTAATAGTGTTATGTACACATTTGTGAATATATATCCGAAAAGAACAGCTGCTAATATCTGCTAATTCAATTTTTATCGAAGTTTGAAGGAGCTAATCTTTTTCCCAGTTTTGATTTTCTTTGTACTTTTGTTTCTCAGAAACTACGTGTGATGCTGAAAAAAGTAAGTTCACTAAACTGGAGCTTTTTTATTTACTTAAAGAGCACTTTAATGATAATGTTGACGTTTCGTATCAAATAATTGAAACAGAAATGTTTCGAAAGTTGGGTACACCCTTCATGTTATCCAATCCTAACAAGGGGCGCATACGAAAAATTCTTCATGATCTCAAAACAAGATGGCAACAAAATGCTAGGAATAAAGATCTGTTCCTTAAAAATAATCAAAACTGGCTCGGCAGCTCGGTTTTGTTCACTATTAAAGATACCAAGGGGGCTAAAAGGGACACCACAACTGCAGCAGGACGTCCGTCATGCAGCTTCAATGACTGTAGTGAGCGTTCGAAACGCAGAAGAACAGAAGACATCCGTGCGAAAATTCCCAGCGAAGAACTCGCTTACGCGGCACAAATGAGTTTGAGGGCAACTGGTAAAGTGGATGCTGCATACGTTTTAAAAGATATTTCGATGGGTAGCCCTTCCAAATCTCTCACATATAGGAAAGCTGTAAAACAAGTTCGTGAAACTCCTATGAGTGCTGACGAAGCGTTATCACTGATTATCGAGAGCAAGCTATCAAAAAATCATTATAACCTGATTCGAAATGTTAGTTTACAAAAAAACAGTGTTTTGTATCCGTCCTATAAATACGTTTTAGAAGCTAAGAAAAATTGTTATCCTGATCAATCAAAAATAACTATCACTGAAAGGGGGGCTAGTGTCAATTTGCAAGCACTATTAGATCACACATTACAAAGAATACTTGAGGTGCAGTTACCGGTAATTAAGAGCTTGTCTGCTAGTAAAATTCAACTGAATTTAATTTGCAAATGGGGTTGCGATGGCACATCCGGGCAGAGCAATTATAAACAAAAATTCAGTGACGCAGGAGCCTCTGACGACAACATTTTCTTTATGTCACTCGTTCCTTTACAACTCAATTCAACTCAACTCAATGAAACAAGATATTCAAAATCAGTTATTTGGAAAAATCCCCGTCCCTCTTCACCGAGATATTGTCGACCCATAAATATCCAGTTTTTAAAAGAAAGCCCAGAAACAACGCTTTCTCAAGTGAACTGTATTAAAGAACAACAAAAAAATTTGACAGTTTTTAAAACCATGTTTCAAGGGGTAGAAATCGAAGTAAATTATCAACTTTTTTTCACAATGGTAGACGGAAAGGTATGCAATTCGATGTCGAGCACATCATCAGCGATGCGCTGCTACCTATGTCATGCAACGTCGAAAGAATTTAATGATCTCGAAAAAATTCTTGATAAACCAATTTACGAAGAGAATCTGCAATTCGGGATTTCGTCACTCCATGCGTGGATTCGTTTTTTTGAGTGCTGTTTACATTTATCTTACAAATTAGAAATCAAAAAATGGCAAAACCGAGCAGCAGACAAAGTAAACGTTGAGCAAAGAAAAAAAAACATTCAGCAGGATTTTCGTGAACGATTGGGGCTTATCGTAGATAAACCGAAACCAGGTTTCGGTAGTACCAATGACGGCAATACAGGTCGACGTTTTTTCTAAAATTCAGCAATCTCCGCGGAAATCACGGGTATTGATAAGGGTTTGATTGAAAACTTTCACGTGATTTTGCAAGCTATTTCTTCTGGTTTCGAAATTGATGTGAAAAAATTCGAAGATTATGCGTTAGAAACTGCTCGAAAATTTGTCAACTTATATCCTTGGTACTACATGCCAACTTCAGTTCACAAAATATTAATTCATGGGCCAAAAATAATTGAGTCGTCGCTGCTTCCCATTGGACAAATGTCCGAAGAAGCCCAGGAAGCATGTAATAAATATATTAAGAATTTCCGGGAAAATTTTTCACGTAAATGTAGTCGTGAAAAAAATATGGAGGACATATTTCATCGACTTTTAATTGTGTCAGATCCAGTCATTTCGAGTTTGCGGAATCTTCCCGCAAAAACATTGAAAAGTTTCTCCCCTGAAATATTGAGCTTATTAGTCCCACCTTCACTTGCCTCTTTAGAAGATAATGACAAAGATAGTGACAACAACAACAATTATTCTGATGATGATTAATATGATGATAATGATGTCGACTATAATTAGTTCAATAGTTCAATTAATGCTTTCATAGTAGTTCTTATTCTTTTACGTTTTAACTTTTAAATTGCCGGGGTGGGGTTTTCCAACTTTTTGTCTTCATTAATTAGTATTCTTTATGATAATTTATATTGCCAAGTTGGGTTTTCAACTGTTTTTCACTTTGTGATATGGGTTCTTAAAACAATTTTTAATTAATTTTGTTCTTGTTATATAAAGATGCTGGGTTAACCTCAGCGAAAACGTTGATACATTTTCCTTCAATTTTTCTACAATAAATTCGTGGTAGACAAGGAGTTTACTGTGTTATAATCTAATCACATTTTGTCCATTTGGAGGATGGATCGTTACCAACAAGTTATTAGTTCAATAATTAGGATTCGTACTTATAAATAAACGTATTTTTGACTAACATGTGTTTTTAAATTATTGGGAAACTGGAAAACTTAAACTTCAGGTTTATTGTAATCAGCTCCCTCGAAAACTCCCCTGTAGTAAATTTTATGAAAATGAAATAATTTCCCAGGAACGTCCTCTGCCATTTTGGGCCCCCCCTTTTGTTTTTTCAAAAGTTTACTGCAGATTCGTGATCAGGGACCTCGAAAACCCGCGTCTAGTGAATTTTATGAAAATTTAACAAAAACTTCGTCAGCCATTTTGGAACCGCCATTTTGTTTTTTCAAAAGTTTACTGCAGATTCGTAATCAGGGACCTTGATTACCCTTATTAACGAATTATTACAAAAATTGAACAGACTTTTATATTTTGGCCAGCTTTTTTGGATTTGGGACCACTGTGCGTTGTGAGGATGGAAGACCTGCCTTTAAATAAACAGACCAGCGATTTACAACCTCGATATTTAGAGGCAAGCCCTTTAGTTCTTTTGAAGAAGGATCCGCACCCAAAATGTCCACAAACTGATTTGTACAGGTGGGTTCTTCTGGGTGTAAGGATTCCTCCGAGTCTGATTCAATAATTATTCTTTTTCTAGGCCGCGGTACACTCGTATCATCGGATTCAGATCCGCCTACAAACGGAAATAAATATTAAAATAGAAAAATGCAAACAAAACGAAATATTGCTTGCAGCGCCTTGACCCATGACGTAAAATGATCTCCTTGTTTTATTAGCTGGTGATCTGAAACATTATCCAATTCTCTGAAACGATAACAGCCCCGCCGCCGCCGCGACACCGCTGGCTGCCAACGGCCAAGGCCGCTACCGCGCGACGAAAGTCACGTATAAAGAGCGCTTAACTGACCACATATCTAGCGGTCCAGCGAAGTCGATATTATAATGCTCTTTTTCTTGTATGGGGGCGATGAAGGTCCCAATGATGTACGGGGGCGATGAAGGCCACCCTGCAGATGTATAAGACATGGAAGGCGATGAAGGCCTGTCCACATACTACATCTGAAAATCTTAGAGGTGATGAAGACCTCCAGAATTCGTAAGGCTTCAGGGAAGGCGATAAGCCACCCTATTGCATTACCTAAACTGAACACGGAAGGCTCTCCCGGCACATGCGAAGAAACGTTACAATAAAGCACTTACTTGTACTTGACGAACTGGAGGACACCTCTTCCAGCATCTTCTCTAATTTGCGCATCTTCTTCTGTATGGATTTAAGTCGATGTTTTGCTTGCCGTTTTGGCATGATGAGCACTGTATTATCGTTACGAACAGGAACAAACGAAAAACACTACCGGAACGTATCGCACTAAAATGCGTAATGAACTCATTGAGGCTGCCACTGACTCATGGTGGTATTGGATTTCGCTTTCAACTTAGTGGAACGTGTCGCATAAAATATGCAACTACCTATGTGTTCTATAAGGACCGGACCAGGAAGTATAATACTGAATTTTTGAGATCAATCTAAAAGAGTGAAATTAAAAGACTTCATACAGGTCTCGCACTACACTTTTACATTTAAAATAAATCCACTATAAATACTATTTATGTACAAAACTGTTTAAAATTAAAATCGCTTTGCTGAGAACCTACTAGAGATGTAATTAATTTATTACTGTAGTATTATTAGCCGTTACGTTCGCAAGAATACCAATGACCAAATTAATGTGATATTTCCATTATTTCCATTTATTACAAACAAGTAATTGCAATTACCTACGCAATTAACAACATGTCAACGTGTTCATTATTAGTACGATGAGCCATTCGTTTTTACTTTCTTTAGCAAAATTATCACAATTTAAGGAAAACCAACGATAAATATCTTGACAGATGGGAAACATTACTGGCATCAACCTATTTAAAAGATATTTCTTGGATACGTGAAAACAGAAAAAGTTATAAAATTATTCAAAAATCATATCTCTCTTATAATGCAACTTTTGTTAAGGTGTTTTAGGTTTAATCACCTTCTTTTAAGGTGGTTAAACACCCCTTAAAAATAAAATCACAAGACCGGGAACACCCTGTATATTCGTTTTATACGACCCTACTGTAAACGCGGCATATGCTGCGGGTACCCAGCTATCCCGACCTCTATATAATGCGCAAAATTCCGTTCAATGAAAAAAGTACCAAACCGTTGAACGCAGCAATCCACTTAAAAAATTATTATTAATATTAATAATACCAATATAATTGCATAAAACGTAATTACTTATTGCTAATTTGAATTTTTAGTTCCTTGTAGTTACTTATTAAAGCCTCGGAAATGATTATTCTTCATTTCTATAAATTTGTTCGTATTAAAGTACACGAACGCAGGAAAAACGTAACACACCTCACAAACAACGTTTTGACACTTTAATTTGACACATCTTGTCATAGACATTTGAACAGTATTTGAAAAACGTTGTGTATTACAAAGTGTAATCAAGAAAAAAATCTGTATGTATAATATGTATGGTATAATAAAAAAATTGAAATTTTTAGTAATTTTTGTCACTATATGGTAACATTGATTCAAGATCAATCAAAATGTTCTGTCAATTTATGCGTGCGCATCATTACATTTCAAATTTAAATTATTTAAAATGTTAATTAACACATAAAGAAGACTAGGTACTCTAATATAAATTTATTTTTATTGACGAAACCCCGATTTACAAAAACGATTCTGCTACTAAATCTTGGACTATTGACAATAACCTTCCCAAGAAAAATTAGAAATTAGGGAAAGCAGGTTTACAGTGCTCCATCCTGGGTGTGTTGAGGTTTCTTAGATGAATGTAGTTTGCTTTTAAGACCCACAAACAATGATCGGGATTATCACAAAACGATGAATAGTCAGCTATTTAAAGAGTGGATTAATCAATTAATTCCAGCTCTACCATCTGATGGTTTTAAAACTGTTATTATTATTTAAATGCCCCATGTCATTCTGTCCGTTTGGAGAGACCTCCAATACCTACATTATTCCAACAAAACTGCAATGGGACATTATTTAATAAAGTGTAACGTTCCATTTTAACTTACATGTACAAAAGTTCAATTATGGCAGCTGATAAATAATTTAGGACAAATGGACAACTTTATGCTCAAAATATACCGCCAATCGTAACATATCAAGGTGAAGATTCGGATACAGATTCAATTTTGAACCATATCTCTCATATGATGATTCAAAATTTGAAACACCCCAATCTGATTCTGAAAATAATCACAATTATTTTAATCCTGAATACCTTTCTATTTTTCTATTCTTACCTCGAATTATTTATATATTAATTATTATAAAACTATAATACTACTTATTAAATCGAGGAAATTTACATAAACTCAGCACATAAATCAAGAATATTTAACAAAATATCTGAAAATATTTCTTGTGAAAAGCACCTGTCAAAATTGACCATTACATTTATTAGTCCTAACCCTACTTTAAAAATTACTAAAAAATTTCACCAGCAACGTTGCCAAACATACTTTCGAGAGAAATTGCGAGGTTGGTGGATCTTTAAAAAAAAATAGACTGTACCTACAAGAATAATCCCAAAAGTATGTTTGTTGTTCGAGTTTATATAGTTTGAACTGAATTTGGAAAATCGTTATTTGTCATTATGAAATAATACACGCAGTCCTACGCAAAACAGAACGAAAAATAAATATGTATTAAAATACCAGATAGTGATACAAAGAAAGTAAGTACAAAAAAAATTGGGTTTAAAAATAGTACCAAGCTATAATGTTTTTTTTCATTTCTATATCTTAGCGTTTTACGATTTTTAACTTTTGAATATAATTTAAATCGTAACAACCAATACTATACATTTTCGATTCAAAGAAATAGTAGAGATACATATTTTGCAAATAAGATAAATTACCTACTCTGACCGCCCGACGCGATATGGTCCCCTACTTTGCACTAACTAATACAGATACTATCTTTGTATAGATGAATCTTTGTCTCCAAATTTTAAAATAGTTTGCTTGAAAATGATCCTTACATACCATACCCTGTATTTTTGTGATCATAGTAGTCCTTAATATGCTGACATTTGGGATGCAGATGTGCATGTCAAAACCGACGTGACATCATTTGAGTTCAACTTTTAATACCAATAATTTCGATTTTACCTACGGGCCTTCTTTGTACGACACTATTGAGTTCGTCCACTGGTTTGTGCTTTTCTATAGTTAATCGAGTGAGTTCAATTTTTAGTACTTATAATTTCTATTTTGCCGGTTTCGGTTCTTCTTTGCACGACACTATTGAGTTCGTCCACTGGTTTGTGCTTTTTCTATAGTGAATCGAGTGTATCGGTGTGGTTCGTGATAATGACAAACTGCGCAGCAGATAATTGTAGGAAGAAGCGAGGTCAGGGTATTGCTTTATTTACGTTTCCCAAACATTTGCAACAAAGAGAACAGTGGGTTAAATTGTGCAAAAGAGAAAATTGGACACCTACAGCTTATTCACGTCTATGTGAGGTAAGTAGGTACAATTTAGTAAAATTAGGTTCGTTATTTTGAGAACTCCATTTGCTGCAGTGTCACTTCGAAGTCTCGCAAATTATACAAAATGCCGATGGAAGAAAAAGACTGAAAACCAATGCAGTACCTACTATTTTTACATCCCATAGTGATGAAAATATAAGTGCAGATTTGCAGATTTGGAATCTGTTCCATCTACTTCGACCTCCACGAGAACTTCACCGAACAACGAAGCTAATACTCAGGTTTGTGAGAATTTGCAGCCTATTCCAACCACATCCAACTCTACGGGAAATTCTTTAACTATAATTATTAACAGCGGACCAATGACCGAGGTTTGTCGAAACTAATGTGTAAATTGTAAAATTCACCCTTACGCAACTCGAGAGATTTGTTTATAGAAAACGCTTTTAACTCTAACACTTCTGAATAAGTTCAGCGATATAGGTTCTGACTAACGACTCTAATGATTCTGAAGAACTGAACCGTTCACAACCGCCTACTTTTCAAGTAGTTATGTTGATCAAAAGTGAACCAAAACTAATTTACTGGACTATCGCATTCACCTGTCACGTGACAGACGTCCACCAATGAAAGTTACGCATTTGTCTCGTAACAGCCAATCAAATCACAATTACTTGAAAATTTTGACACAGCGAATATTGCACTAGTGCTGATATTCGGTAATCACCCTCGAAGGCGACTAGATGAAACACAATTCAATTAATGATTATTATACAACAAATAAATTATAAATTATAATGAAGCGTACAATTAGTATATTAAATTTATATGGTTTATGCGATAGTCTGAACAAATATAACTCGAGCAAGGCATAGTACTTAAAATTTTTCCTTTGCTGTCGCACGCGTGTATGTTGCCCCTTGAAAACTGCCCTCTCGCTTCGCGATCGGGCAGTTTTCATGGAAACAAACACTTGTGCGACAGCGCGAAAAAGTTTTCGGTAATCTGCCTTGCACTTGTTATATTGTATATGACTATTCGTTTCTTTTGTTATAGGGCAATTACGAAAACCGCTTCAGAAACAGAGACAACCGCGAGCTTTTGCAGGATCCTACAGAAGATACACTTGGTTTAATGAATGTGAAGTGCAAGCATTGTGCAGCCTTACATTTTGCACCAGAGGTTAGGGGTCGTCACAAGGACGAATTCAACGACTGCTGCAATTTTGGTAATGAAAGGCTCCCAGAACTTAAGGTGTATCCCACAGAATTAGAGCATCTTCTGAATGGAACTGATCCTTGCTCTAATAATTTTCGGAAGTACATTAGGAATTATAACAGCAGTTTGGCTATGGCATCAATGGGTGCCAACGTAGTTACTCCTCGTGGAAAGGGTCCGTACTGTTTTAAAATACACGGACAAATATATCATGCAGTACGCCCTTTGTACCCTGATGTCGGTAATAATCCTGCATACGGGCAAATTTATATATTGGACTCTGAAATGGCAACAACGGAAAGGTTAAGGAGTTCCGCAAATTTAGGTTGCATTGCATCTGTAATGAGTCAGTTAGGTACTCTTTTGGTGAATATAAATCCATATGTTGCTTCATTACGGATGATGAAAGAAGTAGTGGAGGAAGAAGAAAGACTATAGCTTTGGTGGAAAATAGACCAACTACATCGGTCAGGATGTTTTTTGATATATCGAAATCAATGGATCGAAGGCGATATAATACACCCACTGCTAACGAAATTGCTGCTGTATTCGTAGGTGAAGATGGTGAGGTACCGTTGACTCGGGAGTTTTACAGTTTTTGCGAGAGGTGGTGGTCTGCGACGAGTTTCGTATATGGATAAGAGTTGTGATCCATTGACCCTCTTTTATATCCTGAAGGTGATTTCGGATGGAATTTAGACCTTTGTAAACAGGAGTCTCTTCGAAAAAGGACGCGAGTTACGCAGAAAGAGTAGGGCAGTAAATTTATGTGGAATTGGCGTTAGTCTGTTAGGAAATCGCTCAGAGTACAATCAGCTTGCAGCAGCAGAATTTTGGTGTGCTTCCCCATAAATTAACAACATGTCAACGTATTCATTATTAGTACGATGAGCCATTCGTTTTTACTTTCTTTAGCAAAATTATCACAACAATTTAAGGAAAACCAACGATGAAATATCTTGACAGATGTGAAACGTTACTGGCATCAACCTATTTAAAAGACAATTCTTGGATACGTGAAAACAGAAAAAGTTATAAAATTATTCAAAAATCATATCTCTCTTATAATGCAACTTTTGTTAAGGTGTTTTAGGTTTAATCACCTCCTTTTAAGGTGGTTAATCACCCCTTAAAAATAAAATCACAAGACCGGGAACACCCTGTATATTCGTTTTATACGACCCTACTGTAAACGCGGCATATGCTGCGGGTACCCAGCTAGTGATATTAATAAAACACATAGGTCTTATAATTAAAACAATGGGAAATCTATAGCAACACGTATGACAAAAGTCAGTTCAAAATGTCAAAATAAATTTTTTCCAAAATATTAATTTAAAAACGCCACTTTCTGGTCTCTTTGTGGATAAAACATTGTATTGCATACGTGTCTAAAGCCCGTTTGTAAGATTCAATTATTTACTACAAGTTTCAGTCATTTTTTTAGGAACTAAAAAATTGACAGATTGACAGTAATATTGTCTTGAATCTAAACTAATCAGAATCGCTTTTGAAATGGATGAGAATTTAACAGACGTATTGGTTTTGGCTGCTGCAGCTATTAACGATATTTCTATTGCTAATGGCAGCAATGACAGTTGCAGATGAGAGTAAATATTTATAGTAAACAAAATAGGACACTTTTCATTCCATTTTTTTAAGGACGAAAAAATTGATGAAATGGTTGTATGAATCGGTCAATTTTTTAGTTCCTAAAAAAATGACTGAAACTTGTACTAAATAACTGAATGTTACAAACGGGCTTTAGTTGTATTTTATCCACTTAAGAAAATTAAATGCTCGAACTTCGTTCTCGCGTTTAAACATTCTTGCGTGGATAAAATACTACATAAGACACTTATACAATAAATAACTATTATGTTTTCTTTTCAGACTTTAATTAAAAAAAAAATTTTAAACTTAATAAATAATACAACTACTTATCATCATTCAAATTATCTCAATTTTACACTTAACATTATAATGTTATCTATTGTTAAAACCAATCATTTTTAAACCATAGAAATAACCAATAATATAATTCCTACCTACTATTGTTCTGATGAAGCTAATTAAAATTAGCTAAACGTCAACATTTCTTTATATTTAATGTTTACAATATAACGATTCCTCAAATGTTTATATTATTTTTTCTTTGTAATTTAATTAACCTTTTCCTTTTAAATAATATTATCCAACATTATATGCAACTTTATATTTGGCTGCTTTATTACCACAACTTATTATTATTAAATTCAACAGTTGTTTTTTCATGAAGTTTATACTTCATTTACTTAATCAGTAGGAAGGTTGTTACTCCGCAACTGGATTCTGTCTACTGCTTCTGGTACCAGGAAGGTGACAAGTTTACCTTTGGGATGGTAGTTTCTAACAACGTGTCTCAGTGCTGTTGTGAGTATTTTCTCTTCTTCCAGCCTAGATAGTCTCATATTTACTTCAAATGCTTGGTATAAAGGGTTTAGGTTGGTCTCGTTGTTTCTCGTGTCCTTTTCTCTACTCATCTCGTTTACTTGCATTGTCTCTCCAAGTTCTTCCTTTTTTCTCGGCAATTCTCTTTGATTGTTTTTATGGATGTAGTTCCATATTTTATTTTTAACGCTTGTTTTCCTTTTTTCCTCTTTTGCCGTTTCATCATGGGAGAAGTCTGTCTGTGTTGACATTTCTTTTGTTTGCGTTCTTTTTATTTCCCAATTTGAATCGGTTTCTGTCTCTGCGTTTTTTAGGTGTTTATTGTTTTTTCTCTGGTAGAATCTGGCTGATCGTAACCAGTCTCTTATGCGTCTTGATGGTGGTTTTCTTTTTAGGGGGGTTGGTGTCTTGTCGTTTGTGTTGTTTTATACTTTGTTTGTGTTGATGTTACTTTCGACCTTTGTGATGTTACTGTCCATAGTCAATTCTTTGAATCAGTCTTTCTAGCATAATTTGATGCGTTGGACACTCCTTGCCTTTACACGTTTTTTTTCGTGTCTGGCACGGTACACATACGGCTGCCCTTTCCTTCTTCTGATGGCCTTCCTTACCGCAGTGGTTAATAATAATATAATAATATTTATTCCTTGTAAGAAAATACAACAAAGAACTTTCATTTATCCTCCGTGGCACGGCAGTGTTTGGCCACGTGTCCTAGGTCTTGACACTTTAAGCACCTTGGTACGACTATGTAATCTTTGATCTTTACAGCGTGGAAACCTACGTATACCCGGAATTGCTGTATCAGCGCATTCCTGATTTTTGGGCCGACCTCCGCTACATGGTGTACCGTTGGTCTGTTCTTGGGTCCTGTTTTGAATTTTAATGTGAAGCTACTGTTAAATTCTTCCTTTGTCATCTTGTCTTGTAGGTTTTGTTTATAGAGGGCTTTCTTGATGTACTCCTCGTCCCATGTGACCACATGTAGGTCGTACAAAACCATCAGGGGTTTCCTTTTTCTGGGTGGTTCTACTTTCATGTCTTCTGCTATTTTTCTGTTTTGTGCTGTTTTTTGTATGTCTTCTTTTCACTCTGCTTCTATGATTAGCACTTTGTTAGTTGAGCGTATGCTTCTGATCTTTATGCCTTTCCTTACTGGATTAACGTTTTTGGTGAACTTTTCTTGCATTGTTTTTATATTTTCTCCTTTGGTTGATGTAATGAAGACTGTATGTTTGTGCTGAGATTTTTGTATCGTTTTTTCTGTTACTGCTTGTTGTTTCGATTTGGTGCTAGCAATTTGTGCGTATGATTGGGTTATCGGTGTTATGGTTTTTGTTTCGTTTTGTTTTTTGACTTCTTCTCTCAATCTTTTATTTTCCTCTTGCAACATCTCTATCTTTCCTTCTAATTTCGATTGTGCCATGGCCCACTCGGCCTTTTTTTCTAATAATGCGGCTCTAGCCGAAGCTGCTACTTTTCTTCCAGGGTCCACCTCCTTCTCAATGAATTTGATGAACCGCTGGTATCTTTGGTCTGTCGTCGTTTCTTGTTCTTTTTTATTTAAGCTTTCTTCCTTCTCTCTATCCTCTCTTTCTTGTCTCCTCATTTCTCTTTCCTCTTTCTTTTGTTCTTCCGACCAGTCTATAGTCTTTTTCCTAGGTCTTTTCTCTTTAACTTTTTCTTTCTCTCCCTTATCTTCGATCTTTTTCTTTATTGCGCCTGTCTGGCTTGCAACACTTCTTTCTCTACATGCTGCTCCTCTCTCGCTTTTTCTTAATCTCTCTACATCTGATTCTTCCGATGATGTATCTCCGCCCTTAGAGGACGGAGGGGGCGTACGCCCCATTCCCATTTTGTGTCTTTTCTACCCACGCGTTGTTCTTTCGCCTTGGTCGGTGATGGATTTTATTGCGGGAGGGCCCCGTCTAATGACCATGCAATCGTTGCCCGCCCCTGACCTCGCGGAGGTGGCGATTCGCTCTCGTGTGCTCACAGATGTTTCTGGATGTTAGTTGGATCGTTTTCTCTCTCTCTTTCACACTCGTAGCCTCTGGGTACACACTCCAAGAGAACTACTTTGCACACTTAGTATGGTACGGTAGCACGTAACCATATGCCCCAGGGGCAAGTGGGTAGCGACAAATTCAAATTCCTTTATTTATGGCCAATCCCCTTATTTTTATAAAACGCCGTTTTACCCTCTACATCCCCATGTTAGTTGTATAATTTGTTATTTCCATTTTATAAAAATTAATAATAACTAGATAACCAGAAATATTAGAATTATAAGGTTGGTCTTATTCTACTACATGCTGTTTTAGTTGTTAGTTCATTGTTTACATGCACAATTCTATGTTGTTCTATTCTACTTCTACTTCTTCATGCTCTAATTTACTATTACTACTACTACATTACATGGTGTACATAGGGATTTAACATTGTATTGAACGTTTCTGCTGATTCCTGCTCTCCAATTCAACTTACAGGAATGGTAATGGTATTAATAGAAAGGTAAAATGATTGTGCTTTAAATGGCGCTAATAATAAAATTAAATGTACTATATTTATTTTAAAATAACGATTTAAAATTTTGCAAGATTTAAATATGACTAGCCATGATTTTCAAATTTTACAGCATATCTAAAGAAATTTGCTAATTAGTTGACATAAATTAGTGGATTTTTGTAAATGACAACAAATGTTTGACAAAAATCCATCTTTGAGACCGGCCACCCGGTATATATACACACATCACAAAAGTCTAGGGATATATATTTTTTTATCGATATAAATTAATTTTGACATCAAATATTTCTGCCATTGATCAAGTATGTTAGTGCTTGTCTTTGAAATCGATATTTTATTTAATATTTATTATTTATATAATCATGGATTTCAACAAAGTGACGCTTGAGAATGTCAATAAATTCCAGTATTATGAGGGAATAATTTAATCATCATTTACAGTTGATTTAAGTGTATTTTGGTTTGTTTTAAGTTTTATTGGTGCAGTTATTATGGAAGGTAATCAACAACGTCAACATTTAAGTCTTGCTGAAATGAATAGAGCTGTAGGTATGCTAGAAGCTGGCCGAAGACAAGTTGATGGTGCAGCAGCTTTGAACACTTCTCAAAGTGTTATTAGCAGATTGCGGCGTAGATATAGGACATCCGGAGATCCTACCGAACAACATCCAGGTCGTGGACGCATTACTACCGCAGTTCAAGATCGCTACTTAGCTTTGGAAACTAGACGACGACCAACATTTACGGCTAAACAATTGGTTTCACAGCTTCAGACTACCCATAATGTAACTGTATGCTCTCAAACAATTAGAAATCGATTACATGAAGCTGATCTGCACGCCCGACGTCCAATAAGAGCCCCGCCAATTCGGCATGGTAATCGAGCACGCAGAGTAGAATGGGCTGAAGAACATATTCTGTGGACAGAAGAGCAAAGGTCTAGCGTTTTGTTCACAGATGAATCTCGTTTTGGAATACACCCTGACAGTCGAAGAGTTAGAGTGTGGAGACGACCTGGTAACTTAGAAAGGCTCAGATGTGTTCAAAACGTCCATTCTTACAAAGGAGGTATCGTAATGATGTGGGGTGGTATCTGCCTTGGCGGAAAAACAGATCTCGTTTTTGTTGAGGGGTTTTTAAATGCCGATGGGTATCTAAATAGGGTACTTCGGCCTATAGTGCTTCCATTCGCAGGTGCTGTTGGACCTCAGTTCGTACTGATGCATGATAATGCCACTCCCCACGTTGCAGGCGCTGCTAGCGAGTGGCTGGAAAATGAAAACATTTCTGTTTTACCATGGCCTGCCCAGTCTCCAGACTTAAACGTTATTGAGCACGTGTGGGACATGTTGGGAAGAAGCATTGAAAGTGAATTGGGTGAAATTCATACTCGGATTCAGGTTCGTGATACCCTTGTAAGACACTGGCAACAGTTACCACAAGATGCAATAGATAATTTAATTCTATCAATGCCTAGAAGATGCAGAGCCGTTTTAAACCAAAAAGGAGGCAACCCAGGCAGCACACTATATTTGTTTGATGTTTTTATTATATTTTCTAAATATTTTTAAAGCCGTTATGTTTCCTAAACATTTACTACATAAAATTGATATTTTAGAAATATTAGTAGAAAGTCTAAATGAAACATATTGAAGTAATGTTTTAAGATTCTTTGATTAATGTTTGTTAAGAAATGTTAAAAAGTGAGGTACAAGAAATATTTATATAAGATTATAAAAGAAGGTATAAAAGATATTCTTGAATAATGTTTTGGAAATCTTACTGTAATGTTTTTAAGAAACATTTTTTTGAAAGATATACCAAACATTTCATAAACATTCTAGACAAAATATGTTTCAAACATTTAGAAACATTTCTAAAGAAAATGTTAGATATGTATTTCTAGATAATGTTTCATTTTCTGCGTATAGAAGATATTGGTAAAATATTAGGAGCAATGAGGTAATAAATGTTTATTATGAGTATTTTAAAAAGCTGCGATTAACATTTGAGTAGTGATTTGGTTTTAAGAGATAATGTTGCTTGTTACAGACATGACTAGTAAACCGTTGGGAACTAAACATAACAAGTACTTATTGTCCAGGAATATTAGAGAAAGATTTTGTTCTAACAATTCTATCGGTACTTGATGATGCATGTCTGTAAGTTTGGGCAATTCCACGAAAATTGTATGAAAGGCATTCGCTAGGTTTCTCTGTCTTTCTTTCAACGAACGCTGTAAATATACGGTACGTTGACGAAGTTGGCAAGTGAAACGTGCGTGTTGAAAGAAGATAGAACGGTATCTACATTTCAGTTCAAACGTTTCTGTTATAATCCGTTACCCTTCTATATTCACTTAATGGCCATTTGTGTAAGCAAATTTGCACAATGAGAGCGAGAGAGAGAGTTATTTTGGTAAAACCGCTTTTTTTTTCAAATATACGAAAAATATTTGCCTAATATTCTAAATAAATTCCTTTGAAACATTTTAAAATGTAGGAAAGGTACGATTTCGAACCTCTGCTGCAGGTACCTACACGTGTTAATCCTTTTCTGAGAATTTGAGGTTCTCCAGTGCGCGTTTTACTTGGAATATTATGCATTTATTCAAATTCTGTTCTGCGGTTTACAAGCTGATAAAAACCGCGTATATTGTATATAGGATCTAATAAATAGATCCCATCGAGGGCGTCTTTTGCAATTCCGCATTAACAATTTGGTGTTCATCTCATTTTACAATAGGTGACGTCACTAGTAGAAAATTTTCTAATTTGCAAATAACTTGTTCTTGTGTCCCTTTTCTTCACTGAGGGTGCTTGTTGAGTGTTGAGTGGTCAGTTATAAAGGGTTTGCCAAGCCAAAAGCAACATATTTTAAAGTTTCTAGAATAGTTAAGTTGTGCTGCCAACTCTTCTGTTAAGGTAGGTAAGATATATTTTTATTATTTATATTTTTTAATATTAATTAATTAAAATTAACTATTTCTAATTTAAATTTTATTTTAAATGCTACCAGAAAACGTTTTCGTAAGGCGTCTGAAGGACAACCGCGAAATGGGGCACTTCGAAAAATTTGAACAGGGCCAAGTAAGTTTTAAGATTTTACGATTTTACAGAGAAACTAAAGAAATATTTATTATTTTTACAGTCATATTGTACTTTTAAAATAATGGATTTTTTTTCTTATTTTTTTCAGAAAATTCTACGGAGAACAGCATTATATTTATTATTATTTCGTTTTATTTTTAATATTATTAATTAGCTATTAATTTGTTTCTTTTTGTGGTCAACAAACAGTATTATTATTATTTCTATTATTATTATTACTATTATTATTATTATTATTATTATTATTATTATTATTATTATTATTATTATTATATACCTATTATTATTATTATATCTGTAAATTTAATGTAATGAAATAAAAATTTTATATAATGCAAGAGTGTTTTAAGATTCTAAATAAATAATATTTTAACATTTCTTGAAATATTTGTCATTCATATCTAAAAAACATTTCTCAAATATTTCTTCCATGTATTCGGGTAATATTGCTAATTTATTCTAAACTAACATAGAGAAAACATTTAAAGAAAATATATATATGTTATATCCAAACTAATCTCTTATAAATATTACACAGAAACATTTAGAAAATATTTACTTATGAGTTTGTATTAACGTTTCCACCAAATGTTTTATGCATGTTCGACAGAAACATTAGGAAACTATTTACCGGAAATATTTATTTAAAAAAATAAGGCGTTACATTTTAAGTTTAGGTAATATTCCTTTAAAATATTTAAGAAAGATTGTGTGCTGCCTGGGAATACTCAGTACTAAATTTAATTAATAAATAGTTTAAAATTTGACACTTAAATTTCTTGTTAATTTATAAAATCAAAGTTTTGCTAATAAAGCTTTTTCAGATTGTCTTCTTTTGTTGTAAATTAAATTTTTAATTTCGAATGTTGTAAAAGTGTTGTGTTAATTTATTATACAGGCTGTCCGGAAACAACGTTCCGTAACTTCGGGAGATGATTCTACATCCAAAAATATGAAGAAAAGTTCTCATGAACAGGGGTCCGGAAAAGCTTTCTAACGGAGCTACGGCTCTTTGAAGAGGGGCCTCAAAATGTGTTGTTTTATTAATTAGTTAATCAATACTGAAACGAGATTGATAAAATTTGGTACCCAGGGTATATTTGGTACGGGAAATAGTTTGGTAATGTTAAAAATAGAAAAAAAAGCCAGGGGCGTGCGTAACGGGTAGGGTGTATTGATTAACTAATTAATAAAACAACACATTTTGAGGCCCCTCTTCAAAGAGCCGTAGCTCCGTTAGAAAGCTTTTCCGCACCCCTGTTCTTGAGAACTTTTCTTCATATTTTTGGATGTAGAATCATCTCCCGAAGTTACTGAACGTTGTTTCGGACACCCTGTATGTAGACCACCTCAAAAAACAAATTACTTTACAGTTTAGTGTAAAAAAATGTATCCCTAGACTTTTGTGATGTGTGTATATATATATACAGTGTGTCCGCGTAAGTTGGCTACATATGGAAAACTTTGTTATTATTGATTTTATGAAAAACAGTTATTCCTTATAAAAAGTTCTGCATGTGCTAAAACCCATAATTCAATCATCAGATATTAAATTATATCAGTCGTATCATAATAATAATAATTATATCATTTTTGTTCAAAGAGTAAAGTACCTTCATTTTCAATGATTTCAATAATTTTTAAATATGGGGGTCTTGGATTTCGGGGTATTAAAATGTGTTAACCCCGTCTTCCTTAACTCTCTTCTAGCCCTATCTAGGTATCTCGCGTACTCTGGCTACTCGCGTCGGTGCCGAATCTGATGTTCGATCAGTCCGGTGTCGGTCTTCACTTTCTGGTATGACATGCCTCTACTACACTGGGCTTCGCTTGCGGCGATTTTAGCCATCAGCTCGGCTTCGGGCAGGGGCAGCTTCTCTTCTATCGTCTTCCGGTACTCGATGGGGTGAGCACGGCGCTCGTGTTGCCGGACCCCAGCAAAAGTCGGGAATCTGGCACCACAAAACGAGCATCTCTCTCGGTCTCTCGGTCCACAGTCTTTTTAGTGTTTGACCAAATTGGCCTTAGTCTGGTAGACTCGATCACATTTTCCACATACGAATCGAGCTGGTGACGGTCTCTCTCGGGGATGCCTGCGAAGGTCCAGGAGGGTTCTTGAACCTTTTACAGATGGTGGGTGTCGCAGACATCTGTATGCCGGGTCTGGTGGAAGGACCCGGGGTGGAAGAGAGCATAGGTCTTGTCTTCCTCATGGCACCGGTAGATGCCGATGGTGGGGGATTCCTTGGTCTGGAAACGTTACGGTGGGTTCCGGAGGTTCCCGCGACGGCTGAACCCAGATCCGTCGTTTGTATCCGTGACTTTCCAGCTTCGGACATCTTACAAACCGCAGACCTATTACTCCCTTACTGTGTTCAATCTTTTTGTTTGGTCTGCCTGTTCCCGGGGTTAGTTGGAGGTCGGCCCCTGGTTTGGAACAGTAAGAACACAGTTAGTCGCCCGCCTAGCTTAGCGCTACACGACTCTCGGTTGTAGGAAGCGAGGTACTTCTGGAAACCAGGTAGTACCCTCCCACGGAACCACCAAGCCACTTTGCAATGACTTGGCTGCTAGGGCGGATTTGATCACAACGCCTCAAGCTAACTTCGGTTGAGCACTCGGAAGAAATCCTTAGATAGCCGTACGGATAGCCAGTACAACCAGTCCTCAGATATTAAACTTTGTAACTCGTTCCAGAAGTTATCTCCAAACACTGTGACCCGAGAGTCATAGTTACTCCCGCCGTTTACCCGCGCTTGCTTGAATTTCTTCACGTTGACATTCATAGCACTGGGCAGAAATCACATTGCGTCAACACCCGCTGGGGCCATCGCAATGGTTTGTTTTAATTAGACAGTCGGATTCCCCCGCTCCGTGCCAGTTCTGAGTCGACCGTTGAATGGCGGCCGAAGAGGTGCACCCGGGATCGGCGAACCAACCTCCGGGGCCTCACAGCAACGAAGTTCCGCGAGAGGCCAAGGCACGGGACCGAGGTGGGATCCGGACATGCGGAGGCTCGCCGACGCGAACGCCGACGGGGACGCATGCCGCCACCTCGCCCAAGCCCATCACGTGAGCCGGTACTCGCTTCCCGACCAAGCCCGACGCGCCCCGATCCTCAGAGCCAATCCTTGTCTTCCGCGTACTGAAAGTACGAGCTGACTACGTATAAGTCAATCTCGTTAAGCCAGACGACTACGCAGTGCGATGACCCCAACCAACCTATCTGTACGGCGCTCAAGCTGGGGTCGACTAAGGCGATCCCTGCGAGTTATGTTAATAAAGTTAGAGTACCATGTGAAACCTGAAAGGGAGATGACATGATCTTCAACAGGTATCTTATAACATAATCAAATATGTAAGTGCAAATCAATTAATAAAATAAGTAGTTGATATTATAATAATTAATGTGTATGTGCAACCTGAGAAAGGGATGACATAGTCATCTGGGGTTTAGTTTAGAATGTTTAGATAATAGTTTACTTAAATAGGATTCAGCCATAAAAGTATTCAGTCTTAGAATTGTCTTTGTACCATTAACATCTGAAATAAAAGTATAATTTCGTTCTGAACTCCTATGTTACTTGAACATAGTTAAATAAATCATTTTAAAAATTCGTTTCGGCATTCACGCATCGAAACTGGCGCAGTCGGTAGGATACGTGGCGAAAAGGCACTTCGAAAATTAAGTAACCCTAAATTTCGTGTATTTTTATACTTAACCACGTATCCGAAATCTAAACCAACGTTCAAAAGGAGGTAGCTACTCCGAAAGAACATCTGCCTAATCAACGACGTCTTCAGAGGGACAAGCATCGCCCCGGCAAGCATCGCTGGTTACAGAAAACGAAAACCTGATCATCGAGATCGCTTTTTCCATTGCGGAAACTTCTGATTATTGGAATCATCAAACAAGGAATGAAGTAAGAAATATTTTTATCACTAAGTGAACAGTGAAGTTTTAAAGAATTTTAAAGGTATTAACATAATTTTAAATTAATTTATAAGTTCAGATAAAGATATAGTAAGCAAGAAGTACAGTGTAGTTCTTATGGCTACTTAATATCCGCTGTATGACTTATATCTTTTGCGTAGGAACCCTGATTCAGGCCCTTAACATAAATAATTAAAGCACAATTAAAAATAATTAGTGAATCTGCATAATTTCAAAACAATTATTAATGCCAAGAAACCGATCCAGATCACCACGAACTACGAATATTTTACAACAACCTCAACTATTATTTTTGACAAATCAATCAATTAATAATCAAACCATGGCAGAACCCCTATTTCCTGCTGGTTTCAACATTTCTCTTTTGAATGAGATACCCACTTATAACGGCAATCCAGCCACCCTATCAGAATTTATTAGAGCAGTTGGAGTCATTACCACCCAATTTTGCACACAAACTCCTAACGACTATATAAATAAGTTAACAATATCCTCAGTCAGAAACAAATTAAAAGGTCAAGCTTTGGAAGTTGTCACCGGATATGATTACGATACCTGGGCAGAATTAAAAACTACCCTTGTTGAAAACTTCGGCGATCAAAGATCCGAATTAAATCTTTTAGTAGATTTAACTAAACTAAAACAGAATAGAGACAGTCCAATCGAATTTTTCAATAAAGTTACGACACATTTGGCCATATTCAATTCAAAAGTATCGCTAAGTAACGAAACCCAAGAAATTAAAAAGTACAAATTAATTGCCAATAAGAGCTTAGCTCTTCGCACTTTTATAAGTGGACTAAATGAAAATTTAGGAAGCTTTATTTGCAGTCGAAATCCAATTCTCTTGAAGAAGCGTTAAAAATGGTGAAGGAAGAACTAGATATCAGGTATTCCCAGAATCAAATAAATAAACAATTTCCTAATCAAACTGAAAAAACAAATAGACCTATGACAGTGTAACGTTTCACCCCCGGCTAATAATGGTGGACGTTGCAAAATTTGTATTTCGGGTAGCTCTGAGTAGTCCAGGGGTCGAGTTGTGCTTTAAAATTAAAACAGAAGCTTAAACCTGATTAACAATATTTATTTACACTATGTACACGGTATTCGGAATATAAATTGTAATTATAAAATACAAAAAAAATAAACAATTTTATGTAAAACAGTAAAATGATTTTATTTGAATTACGGCTGTTCCCGCCGGCAGTTGGGGATTTTAGTCCGGGTTGGCAGCGCGATCACCAGTAAGTGATGGCTGCGCGTCGTCAACTTTGAGAATGACAGCTGATCTCGGAACACAAAACCTATGAACAAATAAATCGAGCAAATCTGCCTTGTTTTAATTAAAGGATTCAAATAAACAAAAGTTGCCCAGAGGCCAGAAGGACAGTCTGGATCTTCGGTTAAGTGTGAGGATAATATTCGGTGAGTAAAATGAAACGGAGTTTTTATGAATTCAAGGTCCTCGACTCTGAATGTATAATTAATTCAAATGAATTCTTTTAGTGTCGAATAAAGAACAGGCCACTGAAACCTGTTCGTTTAAACAAAACGACAGCTATAAAACTTGTTCGGACAGATTCGAAACAAACGAATCAAAGGAACGTTTTACATCCAGGTACTCGGTACAAGGTTTATTCGGTTCGGAAAATACAGGTAGGCAGTAATTTAACTTATAAGGGGATAATGAAATTGGTAGGGAAAACCCAGGGTAGTACCAATGGACACCAGCACTGTGCCCTGGGGGGAAAAAGACAGCGGGTTCTCTACGTTGAGGGAACCAGGACAGCACTAATGGACACCAGCGCTGTGTCCTGGGGGAACACACCTAGACCTCGCCAAGTTTGCACAGGCGTGCTCGGTCTAGGGCAAGGATGAGACCTTTCGCTCAAGTTCTTCACGAAGCGGGTGGTCTCGGAAAGGAACGGGGACTGGTTCGGACTTGGGATTTGTACCTGGATGTAAACCTTAAACGTTCTTTGGGCCACGGTTACTAAAATTTGAAATGAATAATAGAATAATTACAGGTAATAAAAATTAATCATAATAAAATGATGCGGAAATAAAACGGAATTAAATCAAAAATAATTAAACGGAATACTACGGGAATATAAACGGATAATTTGAAAATATCGGAATATAAACGGATAATTATACAGCTCGGAAAATGAACGGATTTAAAGTTAGAAGTTTAACTTTAAAGTCGAGAACGGAGTTTTTGGTCCTGGCCTGGGGAGCTGGTTTTATGCGGGTTCCCCACCAAGCCAGGGCTGTGATTGGTGGACTGCACGAATCGGTGGTGGGAATCCTGTTCTCCGCTTCTCTACTTGCAGCGCCACCCGCGCTCAAAACGTGAACTACCAGTGGAACACAAAATTGGCGATGTTGGCCAACGCCCAAAAACTTTTGTGCCACTGGTAGCACGTTACACATCTCTCTTCCTCCGGGGGAGCTGAAAGGAACTGCTTTGGCGGCTGGTGAAAACGGGGCAGCTTAGGCGGACAGGGTGGTGGCTCAGGCAGACGCGGTGACGGCTCGGCTGGACGTCGCGGCGGCTCCGGTGGACGGGGTAGTTGCACTGATGGGCGGGGTAGCGGCTCTCGTAGATCTGGAGGTTCAGGCGGTTCGGGTGGACGGGGGTACGGATCTGGTGGGCGGGATGGCGGTTCAGGTGGACGGGATAGCGGCTCGGGTGGACGTGGTGGTTCAGGCGGTCTTGACGGTGGTTTAGGTGGACGGGGTAAAAACTCTGGGGGGCGGGAAGGCGGATCAGACGGACGTAGCGGCAGCGGTTTGGACGGAGGTAGTGGCGGTGATTGAGGCAGACGTAGTGGTTCAGGCGGTCTTGACGGTGGTTCGGGTAAACGGGGTGACGGCTCTGGTAACCCTGGGATATCGGCTGAAGACAGAAACGAGACGGGCTGGATCTCCGACATCGCCGTGTCCAAAGGTTGAAACTCCACTCCCAAAGGACGGGGACTGGAAACAGGAAGAAGCTCCTCGGGTATCGGAGTCGGCGGTTGGAACTCTTCCTGTTCCACGACCATTGTCTTCGGGGTATCAGGAGTTACTGGGGACCTCGGCTTATCGGTGCCATGGACGGCGGCAGATGGGGACAGGTAATTATTGCCCTCTCCGGGAGAAAAGTATTCCGGTAACGGTCGGATTTGAATTTCAGGTTCCGGAGCACCTAGACCTGCAGGGGTTTGTTCTTCCCAAGGCTGAAACATACTTATCTCACCTGGACAAAATACCTCTACGGCGGGACAGGTACTGGAACCTTGGCAACGGGTCGGAGTCGGAGCACTGAGTGTGGCGGTGATTGGACCGGATGGAGCCTCGGTGGTTTCGGTGGCGGCTGATCCATTTCCACACCTGGAAGTCCAGTTTTCATTGGCGGTATCCAATGATGGCGGTTGAGGACGGAAGACTACTTCTTTCCTTCGGCATTGGGTCGGGATATACCGGATTCGAAAATGCTGTTCGAATTCTAACCAGGTTTGCCAATTTTTTTTATTGTTCCGGAACCAGAATAACACTTCTCCTTGCAGGATTAACGGTAAAACGGAGAGAAATACATCCCGCTGGAACTGGTAGTAGGTGATGAATCCATTGATTTCTTCTAGAAAAGCGGCTGGATCACCTTGCCCATCGAAACTGACTCCCGATCGTATCACAAACTCACACAGCAGTGGTGGAGCCCAGGACATGGTGACGGAATACTGCGGAACGGATAAAGGGCTTACTGCGGAACGGATAAACGGACATCAGCTGGGCATTCAAGTCCTGGGGTTGTACGAAGCCCTTGGAGTTGACTCGGTTCGGACTTCTCGGTGGATAGACGGACTGGCATCGCTCACCTTTCCTGGATTTTCACAAGAGTCCCTGTTCGGGCGCCATGTAACGTTTCACCCCCGGCTAATAAGGGTGGACGTTGCAAAATTTGTATTTCGGGTAGCTCTGAGTAGTCCAGGGGTCGAGTTGTGCTTTAAAATTAAAACAGAAGCTTAAACCTGATTAACAATATTTATTTACACTATGTACACGGTATTCGGAATATAAATTGTAATTATAAAATACAAAAAAAATAAACAATTTTATGTAAAACAGTAAAATGATTTTATTTGAATTACGGCTGTTCCCGCCGGCAGTTGGGGATTTTAGTCCGGGTTGGCAGCGCGAGCACCAGTAAGTGATGGCTGCGCGTCGTCAACTTTGAGAATGACAGCTGATCTCGGAACACAAAACCTATGAACAAATAAATCGAGCAAATCTGCCTTGTTTTAATTAAAGGATTCAAATAAACAAAAGTTGCCCAGAGGCCAGAAGGACAGTCTGGATCTTTGGTTAAGTGTGAGGATAATATTCGGTGAGTAAAATGAAACGGAGTTTTTATGAATTCAAGGTCCTCGACTCTGAATGTATAATTAATTCAAATGAATTCTTTTAGTGTCGAATAAAGAACAGGCCACTGAAACCTGTTCGTTTAAACAAAACGACAGCTATAAAACTTGTTCGGACAGATTCGAAACAAACGAATCAAAGGAACGTTTTACATCCAGGTACTCGGTGCAAGGTTTATTCGGTTCGGAAAATACAGGTAGGCAGTAATTTAACTTATAAGGGGATAATGAAACGGGTAGGGAAAACCCAGGGTAGTACCAATGGACACCAGCACTGTGCCCTGGGGGGAAAAAGACAGCGGGTTCTCTACGTTGAGGGAACCAGGACAGCACTAATGGACACCAGCGCTGTGTCCTGGGGGAACACACCTAGACCTCGCCAAGTTTGCACAGGCGTGCTCGGTCTAGGGCAAGGATGAGACCTTTCGCTCAAGTTCTTCACGAAGCGGGTGGTCTCGGAAAGGAACGGGGACTGGTTCGGACTTGGGATTTGTACCTGGATGTAAACCTTAAACGTTCTTTGGGCCACGGTTACTAAAATTTGAAATGAATAATAGAATAATTACAGGTAATAAAAATTAATCATAATAAAATGATGCGGAAATAAAACGGAATTAAATCAAAAATAATTAAACGGAATACTACGGGAATATAAACGGATAATTTGAAAATATCGGAATATAAACGGATAATTATACAGCTCGGAAAATGAACGGATTTAAAGTTAGAAGTTTAACTTTAAAGTCGAGAACGGAGTTTTTGGTCCTGGCCTGGGGAGCTGGTTTTATGCGGGTTCCCCACCAAGCCAGGGCTGTGATTGGTGGACTGCACGAATCGGTGGTTTGAATCCTGTTCTCCGCTTCTCTACTTGCAGCGCCACCCGCGCTCAAAACGTGAACTACCAGTGGAACACAAAATTGGCGATGTTGGCCAACGCCCAAAAACTTTTGTGCCACTGGTAGCACGTTACACATCTCTCTTCCTCCGGGGGAGCTGAAAGGAACTGCTTTGGCGGCTGGTGAAAACGGGGCAGCTTAGGCGGACAGGGTGGTGGCTCAGGCAGACGCGGTGACGGCTCGGCTGGACGTGGCGGCGACTCCGGTGGACGGGGTAGTTGCACTGATGGGCGGGGTAGCGGCTCTCGTAGATCTGGAGGTTCAGGCGGTTCGGGTGGACGGGGGTACGGATCTGGTGGGCGGGATGGCGGTTCAGGTGGACGGGATAGCGGCTCGGGTGGACGTGGTGGTTCAGGCGGTCTTGACGGTGGTTTAGGTGGACGGGGTAAAAACTCTGGGGGGCGGGAAGGCGGATCAGACGGACGTAGCGGCAGCGGTTTGGACGGAGGTAGTGGCGGTGATTGAGGCAGACGTAGTGGTTCAGGCGGTCTTGACGGTGGTTCGGGTAAACGGGGTGACGGCTCTGGTAACCCTGGGATATCGGCTGAAGACAGAAACGAGACGGGCTGGATCTCCGACATCACCGTGTCCAAAGGTTGAAACTCCACTCCCAAAGGACGGGGACTGGAAACAGGAAGAAGCTCCTCGGGTATCGGAGTCGGCGGTTGGAACTCTTCCTGTTCCACGACCATTGTCTTCGGGGTGTCAGGAGTTACTGGGGACCTCGGCTTATCGGTGCCATGGACGGCGGCAGATGGGGACAGGTAATTATTGCCCTCTTCGGGAGAAAAGTATTCCGGTAACGGTCGGATTTGTATTTCAGGTTCCGGAGCACCTAGACCTGCAGGGGTTTGTTCTTCCCAAGGCTGAAACATACTTATCTCACCTGGACAAAATACCTCTACGGCGGGACAGGTACTGGAACCTTGGCAACGGGTCGGAGTCGGAGCACTGAGTGTGGCGGTGATTGGACCGGATGGAGCCTCGGTGGTTTCGGTGGCGGCTGATCCATTTCCACACCTGGAAGTCCAGTTTTCATTGGCGGTATCCAATGATGGCGGTTGAGGACGGAAGACTACTTCTTTCCTTCGGCATTGGGTCGGGATATACCGGATTCGAAAATGCTGTTCGAATTCTAACCAGGTTTGCCAATTTTTTTTATTGTTCCGGAACCAGAATAACACTTCTCCTTGCAGGATTAACGGTAAAACGGAGAGAAATACATCCCGCTGGAACTGGTAGTAGGTGATGAATCCATTGATTTCTTCTAGAAAAGCGGCTGGATCACCTTGCCCATCGAAACTGACTCCCGATCGTATCACAAACTCACACAGCAGTGGTGGAGCCCAGGACATGGTGACGGAATACTGCGGAACGGATAAACGGCTTACTGCGGAACGGATAAACGGACATCAGCTGGGCATTCAAGTCCTGGGGTTGTACGAAGCCCTTGGAGTTGACTCGGTTCGGACTTCTCGGTGGATAGACGGACTGGCATCGCTCACCTTTCCTGGATTTTCACAAGAGTCCCTGTTCGGGCGCCATGTAACGTTTCACCCCCGGCTAATAAGGGTGGACGTTGCAAAATTTGTATTTCGGGTAGCTCTGAGTAGTCCAGGGGTCGAGTTGTGCTTTAAAATTAAAACAGAAGCTTAAACCTGATTAACAATATTTATTTACACTATGTACACGGTATTCGGAATATAAATTGTAATTATAAAATACAAAAAAAATAAACAATTTTATGTAAAACAGTAAAATGATTTTATTTGAATTACGGCTGTTCCCGCCGGCAGTTGGGGATTTTAGTCCGGGTTGGCAGCGCGAGCACCAGTAAGTGATGGCTGCGCGTCGTCAACTTTGAGAATGACAGCTGATCTCGGAACACAAAACCTATGAACAAATAAATCGAGCAAATAAATCTGCCTTGTTTTAATTAAAGGATTCAAATAAACAAAAGTTGCCCAGAGGCCAGAAGGACAGTCTGGATCTTTGGTTAAGTGTGAGGATAATATTCGGTGAGTAAAATGAAACGGAGTTTTTATGAATTCAAGGTCCTCGACTCTGAATGTATAATTAATTCAAATGAATTCTTTTAGTGTCGAATAAAGAACAGGCCACTGAAACCTGTTCGTTTAAACAAAACGACAGCTATAAAACTTGTTCGGACAGATTCGAAACAAACGAATCAAAGGAACGTTTTACATCCAGGTACTCGGTGCAAGGTTTATTCGGTTCGGAAAATACAGGTAGGCAGTAATTTAACTTATAAGGGGATAATGAAACGGGTAGGGAAAACCCAGGGTAGTACCAATGGACACCAGCACTGTGCCCTGGGGGGAAAAAGACAGCGGGTTCTCTACGTTGAGGGAACCAGGACAGCACTAATGGACACCAGCGCTGTGTCCTGGGGGAACACACCTAGACCTCGCCAAGTTTGCACAAGCGTGCTCGGTCTAGGGCAAGGATGAGACCTTTTGCTCAAGTTCTTCACGAAGCGGGTGGTCTCGGAAAGGAACGGGGACTGGTTCGGACTTGGGATTTGTACCTGGATGTAAACCTTAAACGTTCTTTGGGCCACGGTTACTAAAATTTGAAATGAATAATAGAATAATTACAGGTAATAAAAATTAATCATAATAAAATGATGCGGAAATAAAACGGAATTAAATCAAAAATAATTAAACGGAATACTACGGGAATATAAACGGATAATTTGAAAATATCGGAATATAAACGGATAATTATACAGCTCGGAAAATGAACGGATTTAAAGTTAGAAGTTTAACTTTAAAGTCGAGAACGGAGTTTTTGGTCCTGGCCTGGGGAGCTGGTTTTATGCGGGTTCCCCACCAAGCCAGGGCTGTGATTGGTGGACTGCACGAATCGGTGGTGGGAATCCTGTTCTCCGCTTCTCTACTTGCAGCGCCACCCGCGCTCAAAACGTGAACTACCAGTGGAACACAAAATTGGCGATGTTGGCCAACGCCCAAAAACTTTTGTGCCACTGGTAGCACGTTACAACAGGTAATTTCAATCCACATAATTCAAAAACGGCATATGTGCCGCTTCGAGATTTATATACTCCAAAATTTAACAATTTCATGCCCAACGCAAATAATTATAGACCACAAAACCAAAATTTTCAAACTCAGAATTTTTCCCCTAGATTACCATTTCCCCAATACAAACTAAATTTTTATAATAGTCCTATGAGACCTAACCCAAATAATTCCAGAAATTTTCAAAATCCAAACCAAAATGTTTTTGCACCTAGACAAAATTTCAAACCTATGAATCAACGAACCAATGGATATCAGTGTATCGAAAAGACCTGCTACCCAGCAACTAACGAACCCCAATAAATTTAGAGCAACCTCGCAAAACTTCCCTATGATTAAACAATCTAACCAACCGAGAAATTTCGTAGCCGAAGAACCCTTTGAAATAGTATTCGGACATACGGATAATAAGAACCCATTTGACCTCGATTACACAAAAACTTACTATCATGATTATTTATCAGAACACAAAACAAAAATGAAAAATTTATATAAAGCCCTACAGGACAGACAAATAGAGACCAAAAAAAAACGCAATTTAAAACTAAATTTGACCCGAAAAGCCAAAGCTTTCAAATTAAAAGATAAAGTATTTGTTAAAACTAACCTTAGAAATAAAAAAGAACAAAAATTTACAGGACCCTTTATTATTTCCCAGATTCTTGAACACGATGTTTATGAACTAACACCCGTTAATAAGGGACCCCTAATTAGAAGACATGTTAACGAATTGTTGCCCTTTACAGGTCAATCACCTTTACAATCTTCTGCTTCGTCACAATCACAATTATAACTGGTAAGGTGACCATTAAAAGTCTAAAAGATAATCCAGGACTCTACCCTTTAAATTTAGGTAACGCCAATGTGAAAGAAAGTGAATGGACGTTAATTAAGATTATAGATTATACTCCCATTATTATAAACTATGGTACCCTTAGAGATAACTTGATAAAAACAATTTTCACTCTTGAAAATCAAAACAGACAAACTAAGAATAACAAAGATATTAATATAAATCATAACAATTCACGTTTAATTATGAAACAATATATTGACAAAGCTGATATACTTCTTGATCAATTATTTCCCGATAATAACCATAAAATCAATAAAAGAGGTCTTATTGATGGAATATGATCCATTTTTAAATTTTTAACCGGTAACCTTGATGCTAACGACGGACAAAGGTATGAAACAATGATATCTAAATTACAAAAAAATAGCGAAACACATAACCATGTTTTAAACGACACAATTACAGTATTAAACGATCTAGCTAGAAATCAGGTGCTATTAAACGATAACGTAAACAAAATTATTTTAGATAACAACAAAATAAAAAAAACCATTGCTACATATTCAGTAAGTACCGTCCTAATTGAAGCAATTCAATCCCTAGAATTATTTACAGACACTTGTTCAGAACTAGAAAATGCACTCACTTTTGCTCAACATCAACAGATGCATATGTCATTAATTAACAATGACGAGTTAATTCAAAAATTAAATGAAATATCTAGTTACCTTAACACCATATCAGAAAAAACATTAACCATCCCTTACCCTGCGCATCTTAAATATTTACATCTTTATGAATCTATCATTATTACTAAAGTATATCAAATAAATAATAAAATTACTTTCATCTTCGAAATACCACTGATTTCCAAAATTAACGAATACCAAATTATACAATTAATACCTTTCCCAATATTTATTGAAAGCCACCAATTTCGTATGATTATACCCACCTATTTTACCTTGCTATTTAATATCAAGAATAGCATTCCCATCGAAATCGATCATTGCAAATTAGTAACTCCAGAAACATACTTTTGTGATCAAAATAACCACTTCGAAATTCCTAATGACAAGTTGTGTGAAACACAATTGCTTTCATTTAACAACAATTAAACATGCATCCCATATTTATTTGATTTAATCAACATTAAAATATCACAAATAAATTCTGCTACCTGGTTGATAACTTCTGTTATGTATAGATAGGAAATATTATTATCATTTACCAACTTAGTTTATAAGCAATTATTGTTATCCTTAATTATCTTTGTAGTACTAACAATATTTGTTCCGTTCATTATTCATAGTTTTGTCATAAACATATTTTTCCACCTTTGTACCATGTTATTCTAAAATTCACTATCCAAAAGATTATAAATAGTTTGGCAGTCAAAGAACAAGAATTATTAATTATTGCATTACCATAGAATCATTACTTACGAATCAGACGTTCAACATTATATTATTAGAATTATTCAACATTAAACTATATTACGATATTCAAGTTTATACAATAAAAATACTTCTATAATTTTCTATATTATTATTTCTGCGAAGAACGAGTGCTAAATTAGTGTCTTTATAATTTCCACCCACGTAACAAGAAATTATTGGTGTCAGAAGTAAAATCAAAAATCAGTGTTAGAAAACGAAGACTTGCTATTTCCTTACTACATTATTACTACAATTATTCTACTACTACTTCAATTTCGACACTGCAAGTTCGAGCATCGACGTTGGCAAGAAACCATCACGACATCTCAACTTTAATAAATTCGATCTTCAATTCAACTTCAACTTCACGGCAACTCAACTACAATTCAACTTCGCAGAACTTCAATTCCAACAGCAATCCATAATAACTCAGGATGAAACGAGGATTTTTACTGTGAGTATCTTTTAGTACTGCTTGCTGTTGTATATTTTTTTTAAATCTTTCATTTATATTGTACTCGTTAATCCCTATTAATCCTTAAACATGACTGACTTACATACCTCAGAACAACAATTATCTTCTGGTCATGACGAATCTGTCCCCGAAATTCAAATATTAACCTTAGGCGAACTTTTTAAATTTATTCACCCATTTGATGGTACACGTGAAGAATTACCCTCCTTTATATCAAAAGTAGGCTCCGCATTTTCATGTTCTATCGCAATTCAAAGAATTCCTCTATTAAAGTATGTTTTAACCCAACTTACTGGTAAAGCAAGTACCCTAGTTACTACTAGAACATTTTCTAACTGGAAAGAATTACGCGATTTCCTTATTTTGCATTATCAAGACAAAAAACATCATACACAACTCATTTGCGAACTAACCAACCTACAACAACAAACGAATGAATCTATAAACACTTTTGTTCAACGAACTGAAACTTTACTCAAACGTTTGACCACTTCTATTACTCAAAATACCACCGATCCAAATTTATTACCTGGTCGCATTGATTTAATGAATGAAATAACTATTTCAAGATTCGTTCATTTCACTCATCCCAAAATTTCAGATCGATTACGCGGTTCAAAAATTACAAATTTAAATGAAGCTATTTCTATTGCATTAGCCGAAGAATCTTCTCTACGCTTAATCAATCCTAATTTTATGAAAAATTCCACTATTTCTAAGAACCATCCTAAAAATAATACAGCTCATCAGACTGCTTCAACTTATGAAAAACGTTATTGTGTAAATTGTAAAACAAATACACATAACACCGACAAATGCTACGTAAAACACAACAATAACATAAGACAAATTCAAACTTCTCCTTCAAGTACTAACAACGTACAAAACAATTCTCAAAGTTTTACCAAAATATGTGCTTATTGTAAAAACAAAGGTCATTTAATTGCCGAATGTCGTAAACGACAATTTAATGAAGCACGTAGAAACCAAAATACTCAACAAGTTCGTAATTTAAACGAATCAAATCTCCCCGTAGATGCCAATACGGAGGAGACAGTGACTTTAACATTGGTATAAATACAACTTCAAATTTTTCTACTTCAAGCAAAAATTTAACTATATCATTTAAAACAATTGACAAATTTAATAAAAACAAACAGTTTCTTTTCTTATTAGATACAGGCGCTACTATTTCATTAATTAAAATTTCTAAATTAAATCCTAATTCAAACATAAATAATATAATGATCAAATTCCACTTAAAGGAATCTCAAAAGACGCAATCATGACTATAGGGTCAATTGTGCTCCCCCTTCAAGTTAGGAATCTTCAAATTTTTACTAAATTCTATTTAATTGATGACGCCACCAATGTCCCTTATGATGGAATCATTGGTTACGACTTTCTCTCTGAACATGAAGCCACAGTTTTTAAAATGAAAACACTTCGATTCAAAAATGTCTCAATTTCTCTGAATTCACATATTCTAAATTCTTACAAAATTCCTGCACGCACTGAATTGGTCGTACCTTTACACGTTCTAAATCCTGAAATTAAAGAAGGCGTACTACCTCAGGTAAACTCGATCCCTGGTGTGTATCTTTCAAAAGCATTAGTAAAGGTGTTACCTAATAACATTTGTTTAGCAACAATAGCTAATACAACAAACCGAGAGTACACTTATACAGTTACTTCTCTTAAATTATTATCTTTTGATGCAGAAGCACAAATACTAAATTACAATAATGACTCATTCTCTAATTCCACTGACTCTACTAAATTTTCTAATTTCCCTGAAACTACCATATTTTCGAATTCCTCTGACTCTACTATTTCAAAACGAATCGAACTTTTAAATAAAAATATTCGTGTTCAACATCTAAATTCGGAAGAAACTAAATCTTTATTGCAAGTTTGTACTAATTTTAATGATATATTTCATTTGCCTGGTGACGTATTAACTCAAACAAATACCGTTAAGCACGAAATCATTACCACCTCTCGAAATCCAGTAAATTCTAAAATTTATCGTTACCCCGAAGTTCATAAGAATGAAGTAAACACTCAAATTTCCAAAATGCTAGATCAAAAAATTATCCAACCTAGTAAAAGCCCTTATTGTTCTCCTCTTTGGGTCGTCCCTAAGAAGGAAGACGTAAGTGGAAAAAGAAAATGGCGAATTGTCATTGATTACAGGAAGCTCAACGAGATTACAATTGGTGATGCTTTTCCTTTACCCAATATTGAAGATATTCTCGCACAGATAGGTCACGCTAACTATTTTACAACTTTAGATCTTGCAAGCGGATTTCATCAAATTCTAGTAAACCCTAACGATGTAGAAAAAACTGCTTTTTGAACACTCACTGGTCTTTACGAATTTCTTCGCATGCCATTTGGATTAAAAAACTCTCCCGCTACATTTCAACGACTAATGAACAACATATTAACAGGTTTGCAAGGTACAAAATGTTTAGTTTACCTCGACGACATTGTCATTTATGCTAACTCCTTAATAGATCACAATTCTAAATTAACTGAGATTTTCCAAAGATACGTTCAAATAATCTAAAATTACAGCCAGATAAGTGTGAATTCTTACATAAAGAAATCGCTTATTTGGGTCATATCATCTCAACTGAAGGTGTAAAACCAAATCCTAACAAAATTAAGGCAATTATCAACTTTCCTATTCCAAAAACTCCAACAAATGTAAAATCATTCCTTGGCTTAGCCGGATATTACAGAAAATTTATTAAGGATTTCTCCAAAATTATAAAACCACTCACTATACTGTTACACAAAGGTAATAAGTTCCTATGGAACACCGAACAACAAAACGCTTTCGATCATTTAAAAAAAATTTTATCTCAAGATCTCATATTACAATTTCCAGATTTTTCTAAAGAATTCATATTAACCACTGATTCGAGCAATTTTGCAATAGGTGCCATACTTTCACAGGGTCCTATTAACTCAGATTTACCAATTGCATATGCGTCACGCACGCTAAATAAATGCGAACAAAATTATTGCACCACGGAAAAGGAATTACTCGCAATTATCTGGTCTATCAAACATTTTCGCCCATATTTATATGGAGTAAAATTCAAAATTGTCACGGATCACAGACCACTCACTTTTCTTAAAAATTGTAGAGATCCAAGTTCAAAATTAGCTCGTTGGCGACTCTTACTGGAAGAGTACGAATACGAAATTATTTATAAACCCGGAAAAGTAAATTCTAATGCAGACGCACTATCAAGAATTTCCATCTCTTCGATGTCCCAAGATCTAACCTTTAACGATTTCCTTAAAGCCCGAAATTGTAATGAATTACCTTCAAAATGTATCGATATACATGATGAATCAATTACACAATCAAAAAATCTAAAACTATTATTTCACTCATTAGACAACGAAAGTACTCTACTGACTACTTCCCTATTAGAAAACGAAAATTTGGAACCCTCTGAAATTGCTGAAATTTTTGAATGTGAAAGAATATCAGAAGAATATTTAATAAGTTATCATAAAAACCAATATTTCGACAAAATCTCATATCCGGAATTGTTCAAATGTTTACTGACAGTTTCGAAATACTGCCACCAAAATAAAATTGAAGCTCTTGATATTTCCAACCCGTCTGATGAATATAACAAAATTAAATTAGAATATTTACTCGACATACTAAGATTCTTAATGCCAAAAACTGTAATTACAGTTTTTCTAAACAAAATTACTAACGTATCTATTGAAGACATTCCTAAAATACTTTATGAGAATCACGATTCACCTATATCAGGGCATCCCGGTTTTCATAAAACGTATTCAAGAATTAAAGCAAAGTATCATTGGCCCAATATGTACAGTGATATTCGCAATTATGTCTTAAAATGCGAGTCATGTCAGAAATCAAAAATTAATCGCAAACCAACGAAAATTCCCATGACAGTTACAACTACTAGCGATCAACCATTCGAAAGAATAGCTCTCGACATAGTAGGTCCCTTACCCTTAACTGAAAATGGCAATAAATACATTTTAACAATGCAAGACGACTTGACAAAATTTGTATATGCTACGGCAATTCCTTATCATACTGCTGAAATTGTTGCTCAAGAATTCGTTCGATTTATTAGCCTTTATGGTACTCCAACTTCCATATTAACAGACCAAGGTTCTGAGTTTATGTCAAAAATATTTACTGAACTGAATAAATTTTTCAAAATTCACAAAACAAATTCCTCAGCTTATAGGCCACAAACTAACGGAAACCTCGAAAGAGCACATGCTGTTTTGAAAGAATATTTACGTCATTACGTTCAATCAGATCAATCACTTTGGGATCAATTTCTCCCTACCGCTGTTCTAGCCTATAACTCAAACATACACCAGCTACACAATTTACTCCCTATGAACTACTTTTTGGACATAAAATAAAATTGCCCAATAATACAACAAATGTATCACAAAATACTTACGACTCTTATTTAGACAACTTGAAGTTAAGAATGCAAAATACCCATAAAATTGCCAAAGACAATTTAATTCAAAGTAAAAACAGTTCTAAACTAATTTATGATCAAAAACTAAACACTCCTTGCTTTCTACCTGGACAACTAGTTTTATTACGCAACGAAAGCGTAAAATTAAACGAAAACAAAAAATTACAACCATCTTATCATGGTCCTTATGAAATACAATCATTAACACAGACCAATGTTGTGCTAAAACAAAACAATAAATTAATAACAGTACACATCAATCGATTAAAACCTTTTTCAGATTAATTCTGCCCTGGATTAATTGTTTTGACATCCTACCCATTACAAATGGATCTGGACTACTGTATATGCCGCAAGGTACTGCAACTACATCCGATACTACTTGGAATCTCATCACCCACGTAGATATCGCTGTTTTAGAAAACGAATTAAAGAATTTCGCGCTTTTAAGAGTTGAATTAGAAAATTTATGTACTCGCACTAATCTTCTTTCAATCACGCATATTTGCGAACATGCCATTGCGCAATATAAATATAAAATCCCCCTCTTACAGAAACGGTTTAGAACAATATCAGATCTAATCAATCATAACGATCAAAGAAAATTTAAACGATCTCTAGATTTTCTAGGAACCGCCTGGAAATGGATAGCCGGAGCTCCAGACGCATCCGATGCGGAATACTATCATGACGCAATTACTTTAGTTCAAACAAATCAAAATGAAATGGAACGACTTTTGAAAGAACAAAATTAAATCGTTTCAAACACTATTTCAATATTCGACGAATCAATGCTAAACCTACAAAACTTCACAAACAAAATAAAAAAAATTACTAGCGAAATTGAACATTTTGCAAAAACCCAACAATCTAGCACTATAAGAATTACGCTTATTACTGACATTTTGCACCAACTTACTTTTGTAACTGAAACACTAGACCAACAACTTGATGAAACTATTAACAGTATTTTATTTGCAAAAACCAATATTCTGGTCCCTACTATTCTCGATCCAAAATCGTTCATTAAAGAATTAACTAAGGCCCTACCACGGTTACCTAACAATAGAAAATTTCCTACATCTCTTGAACCACAATTCGGACATTTACTGTTAGATCTATCAACCCTTGATGTATTTTACCGATATCCTTATCTAATTTTCGTAATTCATGTACCACTCGTTGATTCTCACCGATATGACTACTACCAAATACATTCTTTACCTATCCCTAATCCTACAAATCCGAATGAATACCATACAATCCTTCCAGAGTACAAATTTATATTAATAACTCGAGACAGACAGCATCAGGTTGTACTGAGAGATAACTCTAGATGTAAACATGTTTCTAATAACCATTTTATGTGTACAAACCAACAGGCTCAAGCAGAATTAGACAAGGAAATTTGCGAAATAACGTTATTCAAACATACACTGCAAACAATTCCAAATACATGTCAATTAACCACTTTGAAAGGTCCATTGTTCCTTTTTGATTATTTAGGAACTAATAATTGGTTAATTACTGCTACCTCTTTATCAACTATGGATATAACCTGCAATAATTAATAAAAAGGTACAAATACCTAAATCATTTATACTGAAATTGGATTCCGATTGCTTAGCTTTCATAGGAACACTCAGGTTACAAGGTGAATTTTCTTATAATTCAACCACTAGTATTTTCATTCCCGAAACACCGTTATTTACAAATTGTTGTAACGATGAAGAAGTTATTAATTCAGAAATTATTCATTTTTCCAATCCAGAGCCAATTCCGTTGCACATTAGTGAACTGAAAATCTCTGAAAACAAATTACGCAAAATCACTGCAGATTTAGACTCCTTAAAAATTCATAAACATATAGCCAAGAATTATCCATTTTATACATTTTTAGCTGCACTATGTATAATTGTATTATCATTATGCTTGTGTCAATCATTATGTAAATGTAACCTTTTTTCTATATGTTTTCGATATATAAGGAAACAAATTAATTGTATCAAACTACCAAATTCTGTGAACCAATCCAGACAAAATAATCTACGAAACTCAGTAGTGTCGATGAGTCAACTCCGATCAGACCAAAGCTCAACGGATAATCAAGAAGAAGATATACAAATACCTAGAAGATCAGCCCGAATAAAGCAAAAATCGAGCCAAAGTACCGAAACATGGCCCAGCGATTAAATCGAAAAGTTTTCCGATTCTTTTCCCTGGGAGATGTTATGTATAGATAGGAAATATTATTATCATTTACCAACTTAGTTTATAAGCAATTATTGTTATCCTTAATTATCTTTGTAGTACTAACAATATTTGTTCCGTTCATTATTCATAGTTTTGTCATAAACATATTTTTCCACCTTTGTACCATGTTATTCTAAAATTCACTATCCAAAAGATTATAAATAGTTTGGCAGTCAAAGAACAAGAATTATTAATTATTGCATTACCATAGAATCATTACTTACGAATCAGACGTTCAACATTATATTATTAGAATTATTCAACATTAAACTATATTACGATATTCAAGTTTATACAATAAAAATACTTCTATAATTTTCTATATTATTATTTCTGCGAAGAACGAGTGCTAAATTAGTGTCTTTATAATTTCCACCCACGTAACACTTCACCTTCTGAGACAATCTTAGATATCAAATGTGCCGACCAAAATTTCAGAAAAGAATTATCAGGTTCTAAAATGATACATTTAAGTCCAGATTGCATTGTTTTAGTAAATCATGAACGGACATTATTTACAGCAAAAACTACTTCGACTAAAGTCATCGATTTGAAACTTCCAAATATTGATCAATTAGTAATTTCAAAATCAAGTCACATCAACATTTCAAAAATTGATTTAACTCCCATTAATATCCAAAAGCTAACTAAAGATCAATTGACGATCAGTGATCAAAGACACATGTTAAAATCTATTGATTACATTAACCACAAACATTTAAATATATCCTCGATTATTATTTCCATAATAATTGTATTGTTATTTATAAGTGTAGCATTGTATACTTATTCTAAACGCAACTCATTAAAAATAAAGTTCATTAGATTTTTAAACAAAGGTATGACAGTCAAAGAAAATGAAACGTCAGCATAAATTTTAATTAGCTTTAATAAAGTATGTAAAACTGTATTAAAGACTCTTGGATGGGAAGAGATGACATGATCTTCAACAGGTATCTTATAACATAATCAAATATGTAAGTGCAAATCAATTAATAAAATAAGTAGTTGATATTATAATAATTAATGTGTATGTGCAACCTGAGAAAGGGATGACATAGTCATCTGGGGTTTAGTTTAGAATGTTTAGATAATAGTTTACTTAAATAGGATTCAGCCATAAAAGTATTCAGTCTTAGAATTGTCTTTGTACCATTAACATCTGAAATAAAAGTATAATTTCGTTCTGAACTCCTATGTTACTTGAACATAGTTAAATAAATCATTTTAAAAATTCGTTTCGGCATTCACGCATCGAAACTTGCGCCCGGCGCTTGCCCAACGACGTGCCCTTGAAATATGTTCATCCCGGTTCCGAATCCCCAAACGCGCCCTTGTCCATGGTACGGTTCTTGAATAAGCAACACGTCCACCTTTTTCTTAATCGCAATTTCCCAAAGTTCCGCGGTCGCGACTTTCCCCCTACCCACGTTAACCTGCAGAAACTTGACGACGAGTTCCCCCCCGGCCACCGCTTGCCCGTTGTTTCTAACGTCCATAATCCGTCCTAGATATCACCCTCCGCATCATCGCCCATACGACCGGACAATCCGCCCCGTTCATCCTATTCCCCGTCGGCTTGCCTAACCTTCTACACTGCCCGCACGCTTCCTCCGCCCTACACTCCCACGACCTGTGCGATGCGCTTCCGCACCCGTAGCACACATCCTGCTCTAACCCACATTCCCTAGCATAATGCCCGTAGCAACCACACCTAAAGCACCTAGATAAGGGGACGTAGTCCCTAATCATACTATACTAACCCCCCATGTTTTTACCTTAAAACATTTACATTAAATATAATCCGGTTTCTAAGTACCGAAATTGTAATAAGGAGTCGTCTATAACTTTTTATATCAAAAAATATTTTATTAATTTCAGTCTCGTCTTTTTTTACATACTTTATTATGACAACACTTAAATATAACAAAAACTCTTCATTACTTGATTATTTATTTTTAAAAAATTGTATCACAGCAACATTCTTCCCCCAGTAATTGTTGTTAGGAAAACAATTACTCATTCGTTGCTGCTCACGTTCAACACACAGAGTTTGGATACGGAACGTCTATACGTAAATGGTTCCTGTTGCAGTTTTAACGTCAGCAACTCGAATACGTCCTTACCAGGATACGTGAATATCACCATACCATTTTGCCATGTATTACGAGGACCGTCGGAGTTAACGATTACAACTACGTCCCCTACTTCTAATTTTCTTTTTTCTTTGTACCATTTCGTCCTATTTAGGAGAATATGAAGATACTCTCGAGTCCACCGCTTCCAAAACATGTCTGTTAAACGTTGTGCTGCTCTCCATTTTGACATTAAATTTAAATCATTGTCGTCAGTATTAGTACAAGGAGGTGCTACGTATGATTGTCAATACTTCTGCGTCTGTGATTTCTTGTGGCTGTAATTCTAAAGAAATGCTATCATTTTGACGTTCCTTTCTACATCTTTTTAAGAAGCGTAACATCCACGCTGTTGTCCTTAATAATCTTGTCCATTTGGAGAATCTTTGAGGGTCTGGAACTACCAAATAATTTATTTCTGTCACTGAATACACAAAATCGTTTTTTAGTTCTAAAATGTTGGGGTCAAATTCTTTCTTGTGAAGATCACATTCTTGTGGCCATTTGTCTGGTGAATTTAATAAAAATTCTGGTCCATTTAACCATCTACTATTAGAGGAAAAGTCAACATTTTTTGTTCGTTTAGTTCCTTCATCAGCAACATTATCTTTTGAAGAAACATGTTTCCATTCTTCAGTGTTTGTTAATTCTTGTATTTCGCCTAGTCTCTGTGCAACAAATACTTTAAATCTGCGTGCCTCAGATCGAATCCACTGTAAAACGGTTTTCGAATCTGTCCAGTAAAAAAAATTTGTTATTGGAATGTTCAATTCTGTTTTAATCATGTAGCCCAGTCTAGCGCCCATCAGTGCTGCTTGTAATTCAAGTCTTGGGATAGAAACGGGTTTTAGTGGAGCAACTCTAGCATTTGCAATTACAAAAGAAGTTTGTACTTGGTCATTATGCTGCCACCGTAAATATGCTACTGCCGCATATGCATTTTCCGAAGCATCACAAAATATATGCATTTGTATGACGCTAGTTTTTATATTCAACGTCGAATATTGTCTCTTCAAATGAAAATTATTTATATTTTTCATATCTTCTAACCACAACTGCCATTTTTCATTTAAGTTGTCTGTTATTTCGTCGTCCCAGTCTAATTTTCTGCTCCAAATTTCTTGTAGTAAAATTTTTCCTTGTATAATGAAATTTGCTAAAAATCCTAAAGGGTCAAAAATTGACATTACTATTTTTAAAACTTCGTGTTTCGTTGGTCGTCGTTGGTTTTCAATAATAGCTTTACTTATTTTATGAAACTTAGTTTGATACGTATAACTGTCCGTGTTTGGATTCCACCACAATCCTAAAATTCTTTCAGCGGTATCTTCAGAATTTTTGTCTATGTTTTTCTCTCGAACTGCTGTCAATTTACTGTCAATATGTTCAAGAACAGTTTTTGAGTTTGAAATCCAATTACATATAACAAATCCACCACGACTGTGTACGTGTATCACCTCATTAATAAGTCGAATAGCGTCTACCTCGCTGTCAGCCCCCCCTAGATAGTCGTCCATATAGTACTGTTTTATTATTGCCATTGCTGCTTCTGGATATTCATTTGCAAAGTGCTGAGCATTTCTGTTCTTAGCTTCCTGGGCTAAACAGGGGCCATAAGTTGATCCAAAGAAAACAACTTGTATTTCATATATTTGTGGGTCTCTATTACGATCCATTCCACGCCATAAAAGTCGTTGAGAATATCTGTCTTCTTGTCTTACCTTAACTTGTAAAAACATCTCTTTGATGTCTGCAACAAAGGCGATCTTTTTAATTCTAAAATTAACTAAGATGGTATGCAAAGAATTATATAAATCAGGATCTGTTAACAAGAAGTCATTCAAGGCAACATTATTTGACTTAGCAGCAGCATCAAAAACAATTCTAATTTTCTTGGGCTTGTTCGGATTAATAACTCCAAAGTGGGGTAGATACCACGTTTTTGAATTGTCTTCGACTGCTTTCTCTTCGGTAATTTTTCGTATCTAACCTTTATTGATAAAATCTTCCATCTTCTCGGAATATGCCTTAGCATACGTTGGATCCTTGTCCATTTTCCTTTCTGTGCATCGCAGTCTATTGAAAGCGTTTGTTTTGCTTTCTGGAAAAACAATTTGGTCATGCTTCCATAACAAACCTGTCTCGTACCTGTCTTCATCTTTGATTCTTCTCATAGTAGCGTCTAAAATTCCTTGTGCTCTCAAGTCTTCTTTGGACATCGGGCCATTGTCCAATGGCTTAACACCAAATGTTTCGAGCTTCCACTGGTCTTTTATCATGTCGTGTAGAATATCAATATCGTCTCTTAACCTCTCGTTAATAAAGAAAGTAAATTGATCATTTGTTGGTTCATAATCATTAACATTTCCATGAAGAACCCAACCGAGTAAGGTTTTACTTATGACTGGTCCATTCCAAGGTCCACTAATCATTTTTCTATTTACAATTAATGGCCAGTTATCTTGTCCTATTAATATCTTCGGCTGACAATCTTTAACATTGCTAATTTTAGAAATATCCAAATAGGAGTATTTCTTTGAAAGTCTGTGAATATCTGTTGTCTGTGCAGGCAATGACAATCCTTTGATTGTACGTACATGTCTCAAATAATAGTTTTTATCTTTAACACTGCTGGCTCTAATCTTCAAACTAACTAGTTTTGAATCACTTTGATTGTTGATTTCATTATTGGTCCACTGTACGCATAATGGATATGTTGGTCCGTCCTGGCCAAGTTTATCAGCGAGTGAACAATCTATTAATGTTACCGTCGAGGCATCATCTAGCAGGGCGTACGTGTCAATACTCCCTGCGTTTCCTTGTACTGTAACAGGCAACACTTTTAGTAGTACTCTGTGTGAACTATTAGGTACATGGCAATTAGTATCCAAATGTATTTCATCATTCTTATCAACATTGTGAGTTAAACTAACTGTCTCTTTGTGCAATAAACGATGATGTGGTCTGTAACAATTGTTAATGCCGCAAACTTTTTTTCTGTAACATTGTTTAACACCATGTCTGGGTAGAAGGCAGGAAAAGCAATAATGTCTAGAAGTTACAAATTCCCATCTCTTGTCAGGAGTTAATGCTAAGAACTTAGGGCATTTAGTCAGTTCGTGACTATTGTCCGTACAGAAAGCACAATTTTCATTTTTATATGTCGTAATCTTTGATGTCGAAGTCCCAAGAGTAGTTAAAGTAGAATCCTTTTTAATTTTAGTCGCATTTTTATATTTGTCACTGTCATTATTGACACTTTTATGAATGAGAAGGTGACTAGCTGTATCAGCCTTGTCATCAAGCCACACTTGAAATTCTATTAATTTTGACTGACAGTTTTTTAAATTCTTAACATTTTCAATCCAAACCATTTGAAGACATAAAGGTAATTTTCCAACTAGTTCTTGTAGTAAAATTGGATTGGAAAGATGATCGGTTTCGTTAAGAGTTTGAAGTGTATATATTAAATTTCTTACAGCGTCTGAAAAGTCAACAAGATTGTCTAACTTGTTTTCTTTCACATAGGGAATTTTCCTGACATTGTCTAATAATATAGTTGACATGAACCGGGACCCGCAGGCAACACCTCCTGGCCCCCGTCATGCATAAGTAACATGTCCTAGACACGGGAATAAGACTCCCAGATTATAAAACGTAAAAGGTACGCTAGAAAATTAATTCAAAAGCATAGCTAAGGGTTTGTGAACCCGCCGAAGCGAAAATCATTAACAAAACCCTCGCGAAACGAACACAGCCAAATCTAGAACACACACGCTACTACCCGCTAGGTACAGCGCGGTCACTACCCCACTCAGCCTCCCTGGCGCGCGAAGCAAGGACCAATCGCCACGCACCCGGATCGCACCACCCTTAGCTGAAGGGTATAAAACCAGTAGAAAAACCGACAAGAAGACACTTGAGTCCATCAACTGTAGCCAGCAAACATCTTTCCTCATCATTCATCTTTAGCCAGCAAACATCTTTACTCATCATTCATCTTTATTCAGCATTCACCTTTATTTAGCATTCATCTTTATTCATCCTTCATCTATATTCATCATTCAACTTTATCCAGCATACCTCAAGAACCGTCGCCGCGACCATGCCATCTGGCCCCCGAGGGTATTGTTCTGCATTCCCCGGCCCGGGGTCCGTTGCAACGGTTCGAACTAACGGCATTGCCATTCTGTTTCTTTCCTTAGAAGCCCCGGGGCTGTATTCTCGAAATCACTCGACATTTTGTCGTGCTCGACAAAAAAAATTGAACCAATCCGAAGGCTATTTTCCTGACAATTGAGCATATGTCATGCCACAAAATTTAGTTTGATTGGTTCATTTTTTTTGTCGTGTGCGACAAAAATGTCGAGTGATTTCGAGAATACAGCCCCCGGTCTCGACCGCTCGCGTGTCGCCTGGCCCGCTGCGCCCGCAGATTTGAAGATCTCGGATCGCCGACGCACCGTCTCCGGGCTCGTCTCCGTCGTCCGGCCTCCACCCGCTCCCGGACCACGTCGCCGCCCCCCAAGCGGACTCACTACGCGGGACTGGACCTTCCCCAGGACCTGGACGATCGGCTCCGAAGATTGTTCGGCAACCCCCGCTCTCCCCCTCCTAGCCGCCACCAAGAACCCACCTCCCCTCGACCTCTCTGAGACCTCCGGGGGCGAAATGTGGGGGGCGAATTGTCCGCAACCCCTCCGCTTCTAGGATAATTCGCCCCCCACAATTCGCCCCCGGACGATTCGCCCCCGGATGATTCGCCCCCGGACGATTCGCCCCCGGGGATAATTCGCCCCCGGACGATTCGCCCCCGGAAAAAAGTTAAGAAAAAGCTAAGACAGACCACCCATATATTTTGTAACAAAACTTACAAATAGTTTAAATTAAAATGGAACTTTTACGAATTAGTAAATGGAAAACAATTGCATTTTAAAAACGGTTTGAGATAAAAAATCGACATTTTGCAGGCAGCCTAACCTATCTAACCTGTATAAACTTTCTATTTTTTTTTTTAACAAACCAGGGGCGGCGCGAACGGGTGTTATCACTTTCTTCTTGTAACCCGTTTTTCTTAACCTTTTGTTTTTTTCCATTTTAGGTTAGAGATTTGTATTCCCTGTTGCCTAATTAACAAAAAAGGTACTCTTGTTTCAACTCGCCTGGACTAACCGTTTACTATAAGATGCAGGTTTTCTGTTCAGCCAAAATCAATTTAGAATGCTGGATTTGTATGTAAATTAATTTATTGAAAAATAAATTAAAATAAAAATAGTTACAGTAAGTGTTCGTACTGTTTATACCTTCAATAGGTTAGGCTGCATGCATAATTTCCTTTTTTATCTCAAACCATTTTTAAAATGCAATTGTTTTCCGTTTTTTCAACACCATTTTCAAAGACATGCAACTTCCTTATGCTGCGGTTTAGGACAAAATTTTTATAGACCATTCCGACTTATTTTTGTGTCAGGAAGCGGCTGGTAAATTTATGGTACTAGGTTTAGAGACACCCCTGTATATTTTATTATAAAAATAAAAAAACGGACTGTATATATTTTGTATAATGTATTTTTTATTAGTATACCACATACAAAATAGTAGGTAATTTATAAATGTTTTTATGCTTAATGGTAGCCTAAAAGTACTTCCAATTCCAATTTAACGACTTTAACTAACAAAATTTAACTAATTCGTAAGAGTAAAGTAAGTAAATAAAAAGTTCAATTTTAATAAATATATGGGTGGTCTGTCTTATTTTTTTTAATTCTTTTCCGGGGGCGAATCGTCCGGGGGCGAATTATCCGCGGGGGCGAATCATCCGGGGGCGAATCATCCGGGGGCAAATCGTCCGGGGGCGAAATGTGGGGGGCGAATTGTCCGCAACCCCTCCCAGACTACTAGGCCAATCCCCACCAGGACCTCCAGTAGCCGCCTCCGGCCAGAAGAGTTGGAACTCTGGGACCTGCTGCCCAACGTCGCCGCCCCCTAGAGTGGCTTTCATTTTATAACCATTTATATTATTATGAATAAAACCAGAGTTTCTTTTATGCTGTTGTTTTCCTAAGCTTTCCCCGAGCTACAGCCGTTGTACTACCAAGCCCTTTTGGCTTTTGGTTTTAATTTTTATTAATTTCATTTATTTAATTGGAATTGGGTAATAATGAAATACCATACATTCTTTATAGTTCAATAAATTGCTTATTAGTCAAGTCAGCTTAATGGTGAAATAATTATTTGCAATTCTGATTAAATTGGGTTTGAACTTTTAGAATATGTTGAAATAATTTATAGATGGGTAGCAAATATTTGTATTTTAGTTTAAGTAGCAGTTTTCATGAAGAAGTAAGTTTTGCCTATGGTTCTATCTTTTACAGTTATTTTTAATTATGTCAACGTTAGTTTTTATTATCAAAAGTTATTGCCATTAATTGACTTGGTAAAGCTTAGTTCCTCAAGAAGTTAGTGGACGTGAGAATCTTGTCTTGAAAAGAGGGTTTAGCTACGTGCTAATATCCTTCTTTAGAGTTCAGGATATCTACGTTAATTTTGTTAATTTTTATTAGTGCAGAATATACCGAGTGGGTACTTTCAAAACCGAACATAGGGGAATTGCATTGTAACTAACCTTTATCAGTCAACGCCTTTATATAGATTCCTGCTCGCCATTTAAACCCACAAGGATGGTAATGTCTTTATTATCAAAACCCTCTGCTCTACTGAATACTCGTTATTATTCATATTATTTGATATTAATAACAGAAACATCGACTGATTTCAAATAATTTAATTGACAGATAAAAAAAAGTTGACAATCATAGCAACCTATATTATTTCAAAATAGCATTATTTTATAATTTTTTTTATAGAAAAAGATAACTAAGTACTAACATTTATTGGTACCATCAGATGCGCTGTATTTTTGTCGTTCTATTCATACCATTACCATCCTTGTATGTTTAAATGGCGAGCAGGAATCTATATAAAGATCAGTTACAATGCAATTCCCCTATGTTCGGTTTTGAAAGTACCCAGACGGTATGTTTTAGTGTTATTAAATCAGAAGTAAGATATCAATTTTATTATTTAATATTGTTTATTTTCTAGGTTTATAATTTTCTTATTTATAATTTAATACTTAATATATTAGCTATTCGATTTTGGTGTGTTTTCTTGGCTATTTTATTTCAGAGGGGTAATTTAACAGGGATATATCTCTTTACTGAAAATCCTAGATCAAAGTTGGATATAATTTTGATTTAGGTTAATCGACGTCTTCTAGTTGGGTATTTTCAGCTCTTGATACTTCATCAGGTACCAGAGGAGCTACAATTGGAAGCCGTTGGTTACACCGTGTTATAGTTATAATGTGTTCTGGTCTGCCAAATCGTCTTCTGAGTGTGTCTATAACTCTGTCTACATTTTGTGGTAAGATCAATAGAGATTGTACCACCTCTTTGGCCTTACCTTTCAGGCATTTTTGAAGTCTAATCTGATTTTCATTCTGAGATAAGTCACAGAAAGTTGTAGTACTATTATATTGTGCAATAAAATTAGGCCATTCAGTTGGTTCACCACTAAATATATTCAGATCTTTTGAGATAGCTTGTCTTGAAATCAATTTTGTTAAATTGTGCTAATTACCACTGACCTGGATCGGTGAGGAGAAGTTATCTTGTTGAATTGGCGGCAATGTAGTTAGTGGTACATCATGTTTCACGTCTTTACTTTGAAACTGACAGTTATATGTACCAGCTTGACAATTAAGATCCTCTTCAGGTAGTGCTGTCTGCAAAATGAGGTTTTGTCCATTAAACCAATGTTCTACCCTAGATCCCTGCCTACATGATTTGTTATCATCTAATTCCACACTTTTCTCCTGATTGCTTTCGCACATTTCATTTATAGAAAGTCTTTTGATTTCCAACTCCTTCAAAATTAACTGTTTTCTTTTTTCAGCTTGTTTATTCTGGAGTTCAAGTTCTCTACGTTCCTGCTCTTCCTCAATTACAGTAACTTGTCTCATAGCTTCTAGTTCCGCTTCCATTAACTTTATTTTAATTATGCTACTGGAAGTTGTACCAGCTCTTGAAGATTTTGTTTTCTGACTTGTATTATTTAAACATATTTTAGAAGATTTTGCTGATAATACTTCAGCTGTCAAATCTTTGTCGTCTGCTCTGTCTTTTTCAGCTATCCTCTTTTCTGCAAGTTGTAACGGTTCTTTTCAACGTATTCAAATTTTCGCGCTGTGGTTTGATTTATTGTGATTTATTGGAATTTGTACCCTGGAAATTCTGCAATTCTACTTGCTTCCCAGTGTCATCGTATATTTTCCTTACCAGAAGGATATTTTTGGTATAAGTTTCCTAGTGCACGCCCCTGAAGTGTGTCGCTCCTCGAAAACTTGTTCGCTATCTCAACTCCGGGTTTTTATCTTTCATTTTGAGAAAATCTTCCTTCACTTGAAAATAGTCGGTCGTCGTGTTCATTGCGAAGTTCTTGTACAAGTTATTAAACCGTAAAGGGTTGCCCAATTAATTGGATTTGGGGATTTAAATTCTGTAGAAGAATCTTATGAAGTATGGAATTGTTTTGAGATTATGGATTGATATCATTCCTATACTGGACGATTATTTTGATCGGATTTATCTTTGCAACGGTTCCTCGACAGATTGATTTGAGTGAAAAATTTTAAAGAGCCTGGTATGTACCTTTTGCGTTCTTAATTTTCCTATCTAATTGTTTTGTGTTCTGATTTATTTCAGAAAAGGCTTTTAAGTTATTCTTTTAAGAACCCTATGGTTCTATTGTCCTTTTGTCTTACGGTCTTTTGAGATGGTCTAATAAAAAAAAAATACCAAGTACTGTTCTAAAGGTCAACTGACGTCACCTGGAGGCCTGAAAACCTTGTGTCAGGTTACCTTGCAACGTGTAGGGAAAATTTTTCCACCAGCACATCTTTATCGCAATTTGGAATTCTTTAAGAAGATTAAACCAAAGGTCGTATGCTTTTGTTTCGTTGTACCACAGATGTGCGAAGTTAACCAAACTGCTTAGTAACTTATTCTTCATTAAACTTAAGTAATTTCTGATTATATCTTTGTTAATTAAATTGGTTTAATAACATTAACGTCTTTGTGAGTTAATTGATTAAGTTTTGATCAATTGCTGAGTTTAATTTAACATTCTAAATTAATTTATTTATTGGTTAACGAGGTATCATCGAGGTTTTAGTCATCGAATTGATAATAAGTGGCTAGTTATCTTTTGATCTTCAATTATTAAATGAGCACTTATTTCAGTTTGGTTATAAGGTTTGTACAAATTTTATTGGATTAATCCTTGAGACGTTTTGTATTTATATTTTGATATTGATTTTGATCGGGTAATTCATTTATTTTGCTTTATCTTAATTTTGATTCGCGTGATCGTTTGATAAATTTTGCATTTAGTTCGAGTGCAAATTAGTTTAACGCGCCGTCGTTTTGCAATTGAATTTAGCTAATGAGAATTAACATTGGTTAATGTCCATTCAGTTATTAGTTTACTTACTGTATATAAACTCATGATTGTTTTATGCTTCGATTACAAGTCTGTAGTAAATATTGTGGGGAAGCAAAACTTATTATTTGCTCTAATAGCAATGGTTTACATGTTGATTGTACCTCTGTAGATTTTGATTATGATTTTGTAAGTACATGGCCTGTTGTTTTAACTAATCTGATCTTTGATCTGGTTGTTAAAATAATTAAGTATTTCCTGGCAATAATTCACGAATGCTGTTCATTTTGTGATAATTTTGAGCTGAATAGATTTAAAGTTCTCTCCGTAATCTTGACTATTATTTCTCCCTTTAAACTAATGTTAGTGTGTCCCAAAACATTAAAGTTTCATAAGCAAAAGCTTCGTTTTCTGGGCACTGGCGCCCGCTTTAGTTTATCTGCCCCGGTCCTGCAAGCAGATAAGTATTATCTTCGAACCCCACCCAATCGACTGTAGCTGCCGAAGCCTTTTGCTAGCCGACCAACGCAGGACGGAACTTATCTTCAACGGAAGGTGGCAAAGTCGCCTGCCGTAACGTGGTTTTTCAGACATTGTTACCCAAGTGCTGTTCTATAGGCTTCGAAGGACCATGTTTTTACCTTAAAACATTTACATTAAATATAATCCGGCTCGAAGGACCATGTTTTTACCTTAAAACATTTACATTAAATATAATCCGGCTTCTAAGTACCGAAATTGTAATAAGGAGTCGTCTATAACTTTTTAGATCAAAAAATATTTTATTAATTTCAGCCTCGTCTTTTTTTTACATACTTTATTATGACAACACTTAAATATAACAAAAACTCTTCATTACTTGATTATTTATTTTAAAAAAATTGTATCACAGCAACACCCCACGTCATTACCAATCGACCCCTGCGTATCAGCGCCTTATACAACTCCGTCTCTAACTCTACTATGCAATCCCTTTTCCCTCTTTCTCGCCCGCTTGACTAACCCGCACTACTCTGAATACCTCCCCAAAACTATCCTTGCTCCTCCCTTCGCGGCAAACGTCGTTGAGTTCGTAAGCTGCGCAGGCGAACTCTTCGGCGCTCTCTTCCTGCACCCCATAAACTATCACCTGAGGACGCTTCCTAATTTCCCTCTGCGCCTTAAATCCCACCTTCTTCCACTGATTTGACTCTACCAACTTCCGCGCCAGCTCCTCGTTCCGTACCTCTACAACTACCCCCGATTCCTTCATCAACCTCACCTCCTTAACTTGCACCCCCTCTTTCCTAATGTTAACCTCCTTTACTAACTTATCCCTCATTTTCCTACTACTCTCCTTCGCTTCCCCCTCCGCTGCCCTAAGTATAACCACCGGCCGCTCTCTGCTCTTCTCCAGCTGACGCCGCACCGCCTCCCTGTACGACATCGCCTGCCCTGCCCTCTCTTCCGATGCTGGTGCCCTGCTCCCCCTATTAGCCCTAACTGTATCCTCCGTTATCTTACCCCCCGCTAGCAACCTCTTCTCTAACTTAGCTATTTTTAGGTCAGCTACCTCCAACTCCGAATCTACAAGAAGGTCGCTTATGGCGTCTAACGCGTAAAATACCACCCCTAACATCTCCGGCGTCGCCTTATACTTCTTCCTCAAACTAGCCTTCCTCAAAAATTCCCTTATCCGCCTTGACGTTACGACCCTACTCCCCCCCTTTCGCTTATCCCTCCACTTCGACACGCTCTCAGCACTTACAAAACCGTCCCTTCCATCCCCGAAACGTCACTATCCTCCTCCCTCCTAACTACCTTCGTCGCCGCGCTCTCCTCTCCGCTCGATTCCCTCCCACGGAGATGGGGGTCTAGGACGTTTCTACGCCGCCGGTTCTTCGCCGCCAGTTCATCGCCGTCGTTTCTACGCCGGGACGGTTCTACGCCGGCCGTTTCTACGCCGGCCGTTTCTACGCCAGATTTTCGAAAAGAAATGGGTAATCTGAAAAGTTGCTTTTTTCTTAGGAATCTACAATTTTGTATACAGTCCTTCCCGAAAGTAACGGATAAATTCAATAAAACCGTTCAGAAAAATATTTCAAATAAATGCTCGGATACGTCGATTTTTAATTTTAAATTATCATTTAGGGATGTAATTTTCAACCCCCCACCCGCTAGCCCCTAAGCGCTGCCAACTCCAACTTTAAAAATTCAAATAGTAATGAACCCTTTCTGATACCTCAGCTGATAGCTTTTTTTATGCTGAATACAATAAAAAAAAGTTTTTCGAAATCGGTTGATAAATAACGGAGATATTTACCAAAATGTATTCAAATGAAAGTGCCAATATTCGAGCAGGCGTTGGTACGGCTCTAGTAGCAATGGGTGGTAAAAAATAAAATTGCAACTTGTTTGTAAATTGAAAATTACATCTCTAAATGACAATTTAAAAATAAAAATCGACGTGTCCGAGCATTTATTTGAAATATTTTTCTCAACGGTTTTATTGAATTTATCCGTTACTTTCGGGAAGCACTGTATGTGAACTACTATCGCCGGGAGTATCTTAAGAATTTAAGAATCTCTCTGGTTATTAGCACAGACCCATTAGCACAAAGGAGGTAATTAGAAATTGTAATCCGATCATTATTACCAAATAATGGTTTAATATGTAAAACAAGAATAAGAGAGAAATAAAACCAAGAAATATTTAATAAGAATTATAATTAAAATTTATTGTTTGAACACATACATACAGTCATAGAAAATAAAATAGAAAATACAAAAACTATGGAGTCATTTAAAAAGTAGAATTAAAATTTATTTGAAATTAAAAGAATACATAATATATATATATATATAAACGAAAATATGAAAAATAAGATTATTGAGTCATTTGGTAATTGTGTGCTAGGCCACGTAAATAATCTAGAGGTTCCCTGTTGCCATAATCTAAAACAATTCTTCGAATACGTTCATCGGCGTCGCGGTATTTTTTCAGCTTCATCGGTGGTACATGTCCGGCGATAAGTTGCTCAAAATAAGCGTCTCGTCCTTTTTGTACTTTTCGCAATCCATCTATAAATTTCCAAATAGTTGGGTGATGCATGCCTAATTCACAACGCAATCGACGATTGGCTGCCTCGGCATGATTATTGGTGCGATCTTCTCCATCTATTGTTCTCTGATATAAATTCCACATTGTTGGATGAAACATAGGCGGGCGCCTACCATTCCCGCGTCGATTTAATCGGCCAACATAGCTGTCTTCGAACCAACTTAGAAGCGCCTGAAGTTCTATTGGCAAATCATTTGCTAAAGCATCAATGTATTCATCTAAATCAGGTATTGGCACAAATGCTAATGCAATGACCATTTTAGCTCGTAATGCAAAATCAGCATCATTGTTGTATTGATGAATAACACCAATCTGAGCTAAATGCTTCCTCATATTTTGTGATAAATGGAAGAAGCAACCTTTTACATCTACTTCCGGAAAGCAATCTTTCATGGCACTAAAAGCCGCATATTCATAATCACAAATGATAGATGCTGGACTTAAATTTGGCACTAGTGTTTTAATTAATTCGAACATACGTGTGTATGTAACACGCTGCTTGTTAGGTAACAGAGCATAGAATATTGGATGCACTCCTCCATGTTTTGTTGCCATAACAATATAAATTTGGGAAAATAGCCTCGGTGCTATTGCGAAGGTACCATCAGCGTACCATGTATTGGCATTATGTAAATGCTGCAACCAGCTCTCTCTTCCAAAAATTAAAATTCTATTTCCTCCCTCTCCATTGTCGCTTAGCAAAAAAGTTTCTTCTGTTCCTGGTTGAGGCACATATACTGTATATTCATTTGGTAACACCAAATCGTTTAGGTCTGCGGGATCAGCGGGTGCAGCATTAATTTGATTCCTTTTTCGTCTGATTAATTTTCTTAGGGCTGTATTATTTGGAATCGACGCTAAAACAGCTTGAGGCACGTCGATTACACACTCATTTATAACTACACTTGTCGCCTCCATAGTTTCTTCTGCACGACGTTTCATTTGGGTGACAACAGTTGCTACTTCTATGGCTGTTGCCGAGGAAGGGTGAGAATGATTGTTGATTTGGTTGACCACTTCTCCAGCCCTCGTGTGAATTCTTCCTTTACAGCGACCCACTTCCTCGCACCGCCAAAATTTTAAACTAGCGTCCCTTTTACTAAGTTTGTCGAAAACGTACATATATCCGTTATAGGAATACTTCTCGTTTCCTCTCTTGGTGAGAACTGTTGGCTCCATTATTAAGATCACTGGTTAACTGATTCACGTAATAATTACTTTCCGGCAAACAGACTTAAAATGATGTATTAACGGCTCCTACCCCCTATTTATACCAAATACTGTTAAACAATTCTTAGAATTTTAATGTTAATGACAAGTCTGTGCTAATAACCATAAGATACTTAAGATACTCCCGGCGATTGTAACTTATATATACAAAATTGTAGAAACTTAAGAAAAAAGCAACTTTTTAGATTACCCATTTCTTTTCGAAAATCTGGCGTAGAAACGGCCGGCGTAGAAACGGCCGGCGTGGAACCGTCCCGGCGTAGAAACGGCGGCGATGAACTGGCGGCGAAGAACCGGCGGCGTAGAAACGTCCCATTCCCCGGAGATGGTCGTGTGGGCGCTCTTCATCATGTCCTAAAAATACCCCCGGAGAAAAGGCGGTATATTGAACCGGCGAAGGACTCTCAGAATGGATTGATGTGATACACTGTCGAACGCCTTTTTAATGTCCAAGGACACAACGTTGTAGGATTTCCCGTTGATTCTTCTCGATCGGATGTAGTGTTCGAGAAGAATGACGTTTGCCATTGTTCCATCAGTCTCCGTGAAACCACGCTGTTGTAGGCTCAGAGAAAGTGACCTGGTTAGGCGTTTGGCTAGGATGCGGTGAAGTAAACGCTGAACAGCAGAACCAATACTGATCGGCCTCCAGTTCCTGGGGTCCTTGCGGTCGCCATCTTTGGGGATGAGGATAGTGCGGCATCTGGCGAAAGCGGTGGGAGTAAGTTGCCGGGTACAATATGATGTTGAAAAGTGCTGCGAGTTCTTGGTTGGGGCAACTTTTGTCCGCGGCAATAGTGATACCATCAGTGCCTGGTGATGAATTGGACCATCCAGATTTAGCCGTTTCTATGTCCTCGATGGTAATTGGCGCAGCTAATATTTCCCGATTGGCGTAGTCGGTGGCGGGCGTAAGTTCCTCGGGATCAGGAGGCGATTGGTCTTCGTAGATGTCTCCATAGACCTTAGTTACGTCGTCTATGGATGGGTATGTTTCGGTCGTTGTCAGCGGTTTACCTTCCAGGATCTTCTGGGCAAGCGAGGGTCGGTCTTTCATGTATAGATCCTGGGCCTTTTTATAGTTGGCGGCCCTTTGATTGATCCTGTTTCCGGGTGGAGGTTAGAGGTTGCCAGTGTTAGATGGACGTCCACTTCTTGGGATTTTTCTTCGGGCGGTAGAGAAGACCACCTCCAGGTATTCGGAAATACCCCTGTCCAATTCTACGCTCGTACCCGAACAGCCAAGGCGGATAAGCTGTTTCGTGTGTGTGTTGGCGACGGGAAGCGTTTCTAAAAGGTGTTGGAGAAAGAAGGTCACATCGTCGTCGTCTTCGGGCCGCGGTATGGTTCTCTGCGAAAGGGCTGGGTCGGACAGGGATCTTCTGACTGGTTCATCAGCAGGTGGTGGGGACGAGCCTGCAGAATCTCCCGAGGAGCTGGGGGAGGCTGGCCGGGGGACTGGGCTCGCCTGGCAGGTGGCCGGATCTTGGTCTGGGTACCCTAGGTGGTGTGGGTGATGGCGACCTCTTCCTCTTCTCGTGTTCCGGCTTTGGGGGCGAAGGTGGCGTTGCCTCTCCAGATGTTGTTGGTTGTGGTTTAGGTGTTTCTGGTCTGTGGGAGGGTGAAAGATCCAATCGGGGCCTCGTCGCATTTTGTAAGGTCAGCGGCGAGTACCGTTTCCTTTTCCTCTGTGTGTCTCGGTCGGTGGTCGTTGATGGTAGCCCAGGCGGGCTAGACAAGGATCTCGAAAAAGAGGGAGATACTATTGGGGGAGAGAAGGTGCTTGGTGGTTGGGGGCTTCGGGGAGAGATGTTAAGGGGGATAGCCTCCCGTAGCGTGAGAGGGCCTGACAGGGGAACGGGAGAAGTGGGATCCAGCGTAGGTGTTATATTGGAGGTGCTGGGGGTAGAGGGGGTCTAGGATTTCGGGGTATTAAAATGTGTTAACCCCGTCTTCCTTAACTCTCTTCTAGCCCTATCTAGGTATCTCGCGTACTCTGGCTACTCGCGTCGGTGCCGGATCTGATGTTCGATCAGTACGGTGTCGGTCTTCCCTTTCTGGTATGACATGCCTCTACTACACTGGGCTTCGCTTGCGGCGATTTTAGCCATCAGCTCGGCTTCGGGCAGGGGCAGCTTCTCTTCTATCGTCTTCCGGTACTCGATGGGGCTCGTGTTGCCGGACCGCAGCAAAAGTCGGGAATCTGGCACCACAAAACGAGCATCTCTCTCGGTCTCTCAATCCACAGTCTTTTTAGTGTTTGACCAAATTGGCCTTAGTCTGGTAGACGCGATCACATTTTCCACATACGAATAGAGCTGGTGACGGTCTCTCTTGGGGATGCCTGCGAAAGTCCAGCAGGGTTCTTGGACCTTTTACAGATGGTGGGTGTCGCAGACATCTGTATGCCGGGTCTGGTGGAAGGACCCGGGGTGGAAGAGAGCATAGGTCTTGTCTTCCTTATGGCACCGGTAGATGCCGATGGTGGGGGATTCCTTGGACTGGAAACGTTACGGTGGGTTCCGGAGGTTCCCGCGACGGCTGAACCCAGATCCGTCGTTTGTATCCGTGACTTTCCAGCTTCGGACATCTTACAAACCACAGACCAATTACTCCTTTACTGTGTTCAATCTTCTTGTTTGGTCTGCCTGTTCCCGGGGGTTAGTTGGAGGTCGGCCCCCTGGTTTGGAACAGTGAGAACACAGCAAGTCGCCCGCCTAGCTTAGCGCTACCCGACTCTCGGTTGTAGGAAGCGAGGTACTTCTGAAAACCAGGCAGTACCCTCCCACGGAACCACCAAGCCACTTTGCAATGACTTGGCTGCTAGGGCGGATTTGATCACAACGCCTCAAGCTAACTTCGGTTGAGCACTCGGAAGAAATCCTTAGATAGCCGTACGGATAGCCAGTACAACCAGTCCTCAGATATTAAACTTTGTAACTCGTTCCAGAAGGTCTCCAAACACTGTGACCCGAGAGTCATAGTTACTCCCGCCGTTTACCCGCCGCTCTTGCTTGAATTTCTTCGCGTTGACATTCAGAGCACTGGGAGAAATCACATCACATCACATTGCGTCAACACCCGCTGGGGCCATCGCAATGCTTTGTTTTAATTAGACAGTCGGATTCCCCCGCTCCGTGCCAGTTCTGAGTCGACCGTTGAATGGCGACCGAAGAGGTGCACCCGGGATCGGCGAACCAACCTCCGGGGCCTCACAGCAACGAAGTTCCGCGAGAGGCCAAGGCACGGGACCGAGGTGGGATCCGGACATGCGGAGGCTCGCCGACGCGAACGCCGACGGGGACGCATGCCGTCACCTCGCCCAAGCCCGTCCGATCCTCAGAGCCAATCCTTATCCCGAAGTTACGGATCCAATTTGTCGACTTCCCTAGTAGATTGTTTTGGACAGTGCTGGGACACTCCCCCACTCCTAACCTTGAATTCAAGGTCAAGGTCAACTCTCAAGGTCAAGGTCAGATCTCAAGGTCAAGGTCAGATCTCAAGGTCAAGGTTCAAAGGCAATGCCGAAGGTCATTGTCCTTGAATATTAACCAAGGCCGAGCCCTTAGACCAAGGCTGAGACCTTAGACCAAGGCCGAACGCAAGACTAGAGCTAGTAATTGAAACAGCGTAACATTTAATAATTTTTGTCCACGAATACTAAATTATACATCGATTATTTATGTGTTTTGTTAAACATAAGACTAGTAACCGTCGTGAATAATAGCCATCCTAACATGCTCGTTGAATAATATACTATATTTAGGAATGGTATACATTTATTAATACAGTATTTATTCACACAGTAGTGTTGTACAAAGTATTACATTTGAACATGTCGAGTATCCTCAAAAAATATCAATTTTCTTGCATGTGTTGTCCTCATGAAAATCAAGATTATCAAAATCTCCAGTAATTTCTAGGTGTATACGATTCAAGTATTTTGAGTTCTTCAAAGCAGCGTTCTTGATAAAAGTTTTGTCGAACCACTCATCGAATCGGGTATCACAATTTACTTCGGTATGTGGAATATCAATACTTTTAATTCCTTTGCTAATACAGCTGACAGACCCTTTAATTTGCAAACGCTGATCACAAGAGTTGTCTAGCATCACTAGTAAGTTATTAATCATTTGCGGTTTAACTTGCAGCATACAACAATTGTAGCAGTAACCTAAAGAAGCTACACCATCTAATACGTACTCAACAGTCAAAGTTGGGTGCAACATGTTTACAGCTCAAGATAAATTTTCAACTGCGACAAAGTAGTTGTAACATCTTTTATATAGTTAGGGAAACACAGAATTAAAATTTCTTAATATAAGTTTTATTACATTTAAACAAAGTAATACAAACAATAGGATTATCTAAAACAATGTCTAGAAATGTGCGAAAGCAGTGTGTTTATACCAAGTTGAACGTTCCGACCTGAGTCAGTATTTCCAGCAACATCTTCGCCCCTTTGAGTGTGCTCGTTCGATTGCAGTTTGTTTTCTAGTAGTTTTAGAAGATAATCAATTCCATTCAAGTTGGCAGCTAATTCGAAACCGTTCAGAGTGTTGAAAACCTCATCCAGCAAACCCTTAGCAATTTTAAATTCATTCATTAAATTAGCAAACTTGCAGCTTTGAGACCATCGGAGGTGTTCAGTTAGAGGATCATCCGCAGATTCCCACTCATAAATTCGAATTCCGCTGGAGTAGCATTGAACGTCGTCAACACCTTCACAAGCACGAAAGAAACCTGCACTGGCAAGGGATTCAGGAGATTGAGTCCTGATCCAATTTGTGCGAAATGTTTTTAAACGTTCCAAATACGATTGGTTATGTTGACCGTTAACTTCGAAACACATGTTGGTTGTAGATGTCGAGAACAACTGACTAACAGGAAGCTGCTAGTCCGTGTTTATATAGTAGAAGTCGAATGGGCGGAGTCCTATTGGTTGAGGTTAAGTGTGGTTGGTTCAGGTATTGCTGGTCAGAGCAGAAATACGCAATTTGACCCAAATACGGATCGATACATCGAACCATAAATTTTAGTATTGGGTCCACAACCAGTTTCCTGTAGCAGTGGTGAAGCGATCCGTTGATAGGGAACGGTCGGCTGGTAAATTTCACCACGTCCTGGAGGAGCTCTCTGTGACTCATTGTCGTGCAGTGAATTGTTGCAACCGCATATAGTTGGCGATCCTCTGTCGGTGTTGATGGTGGACTTGGTGGTGCAACAGCCGGAAACACGCCTCCGACAAACTCTCGAAACATATTATAAAAGTAGTATTGGTCTTCCAGAGGAAGAACTTCATTAAAGTCGTTGTATACGAATGCCGTCATGGTTGGAAACTGATTGGCGCCACTTTCAAAATTCGATTAAATAGTGAATGTTGAACCTTGAACGGTAGCCGAACTGGTAATTTCAAGGTGAACAAGTAGACTGTCAAAAAGACCTTGAAGAGTTCCCCCACCCACTACAACCCCACTCTCACCCCCACCCTTAAGGTAGACTTTCGATGTCAGCGACAGCGACCGGAGACCGCGACCGCCGACAGCTACCGGCGACCGCGACCGGCGACAGATGACAGAGAGCTCGTTCGCAACGTACGACACATCAATGCAGAGACACCCTTTGCAGTAGACAGACGAGTACTTATATTTCAATGTTTCCAATTAAAAAAAGTGTTTTGCTGCGTGTATTATTAGAGGAAAAGGAAGATGAAAACGTAATTTTATATAATTTGTATAAAAATGTGGAAGAGCGCCGATAAACCATATCTTTTCTTTTTTTACGCCATCCTTAAGGTCCGCGCGCACTTGTTCGGTTCCGTTCCGTTCGGTTCGGAACCGTCCGATCGACAAAAATCAAATAAAGCTCCACCAAGCTTACAAATTCCGCGGAAATTACTGGCATTACGTTGATTCGGTACGGCACCATCCTTTTCGCCCCGTTCTTACCTATAGACTGATCTGACTTTCGAAATTTTTTGACATCTGTAATATATTTGGACTGAACCGAACGGGACGAAACCGAACCGACGTAATGCGCGGGCTGCCATTCATTTCCATGTATTTTGATGTTTGCAAATCGGACGGTTCCGAACCGAACGGAACGGAACCGAACAAGTGCGCGCGGACCTTTATACATTGGTAGTTTCAAATCGTACAATCCGGGATTTTGAGCTACCAACTCGATTAGTATATCATCTTCCTCCGATTAAAATGAAAAAGACTTTGATTGGATTGAGTCCATTTTTGCGTTTTTAGCCAACGAGGTCATAATTTTTACAAGTAGCAGTGTACTTAACCACGTGTCGACAGCGACACTACCGCTCTAGGAGCAGTCGGGAGACGGATCACACACGACAAGCAGAGACTGCCACCGCGCTCCCGGTCGCTGTCGAACGCTTCGAACGAAGCCCGATTGAATTCCACTGTACCGGTGGTGTCGCGGTCGCCGGTAGCTGTCGGCGGTCGCGGTCTCCGGTCGCTGTCGCTGACATCGAAAGTCTACCTTTACCACCAACCTTCCCCAACCCCAACCCGCGAACTCATGTAACCTTGAAATATGTGTATATATGAATAGTTTTGAATCTACGGAGGTTAGTTCAAAATCGTCAGTGTGTAATAAGCCGTTCGTAACGTAAGAAACAAAAGTGCTATGGATAATTTATTACAGTGTATCGAAAATGCTGCGAATCAAGTGAAGCATAAATCTGCTGAAGCGTCTGTTATAAGCAGTGCAAGATATTGCCCAGTATTACTACGACGTCGAAGCAATCCTCTCAATAAATCGAGGAGTAAATTCATTGTTGTTGGTTTGTCTGGCTACACACCGTTTCCACCTGTTATACAGTTGCATGGTGTTAAAAATGATTTGGTAACATTAGACGAGACTGAATTGAAAATTCTGTTTGAAAATCGCGTAGCAATAGCAAATTATTTCGCAAAAGATTAACTTTCAAATAGTGGGTCCAGTCAAAGTAATATGTGTTAAGGACCTCACTGAAGGTGGTGGCGAAATTTATCTTGGAGTCGAGTCGTTATTGGAATTGTGGAGTTTACAGCATTTAATTGGTTATGGCACTGAAATGCTGAAAACATTGGAATTTTCAACATTTTATACAAGTATTATAAAAGGTGCCGCTCAAATATCAGGAGACGTAAAACAAAACATTGAAAGTATTTTGTTAAATCTGAATATCAAATCAGAAAACGTTGAGTGCATGATTGAAAAGCTAAAATATTGCGAGGATATAATAAGATGCGAAATTGAACTTGAACAATATTTACAAGTACAGACGCAATAATTAAATATGTGGATGGCTTATGCAGAGGCTTCCAGGCCAACGGCCACGGACTTACGTACATCAATAATCAGAGCTGAAAGTGAGTTTAACGACTTAGTGTTCTATTACGAACACGAAAGTGTGTATAACCTTTGGAGCTACTGTAGCATTGGACTAGAAGGACTTGCAAAATCGGCCAAATTGTATAAACGTGCAGCATCCCTTTGTAGCGAATTTCTAGACGGTGAAATTTCTGTAACGAACTTGATTGCACAACTGGACCGTATGAAGTTGGACACGGAACAAATTACGAAATTTAAGACTTTGGAAGATCGTAATGATGGTGGTAAAATTTGATATGACTAGAAACAAAGTGTATAATATGGTTGCATGGAGATATGCCTATGAAGCTGCTAGAAAAGGAACGTGGCAAATTGCAGCGTTAGATCGTAGCAGATTTAAAAGAAGAATTGTAGAAACGGCTACGATCCTGGAGGATGTTTGGAATGTGAATCATAGGACTCGCATATATATTGAACGTTTTTTATAAATTTATTAACAGTATTAACTGTGTTAACTTAACTATTACTAGCTTTTAGATAATAATGTACTATAAATGTATTAATCTTGTAGTATGTGCGTATTGGAAATAAATATATCTCTTAATTAATTTTATTTGAAATTTATTAAATGAAACTATTTCGTAAATAAAAAGATTTATTGAAAAAAACTATTGCATTACATAGTGTTGGTATAAATGATAAACGTTGGATAAAGCACAGTAACAAAGCGTTTTCAAATGATACATGCAGGCTGGTTTAGATGCGGTTAAAGCGGGGTATTCTTCAATTTCAATGATGTTTTTGCAGGTATATGCTCTTAAAAATTTAGCCTTCTCATTCCCTTTTATATAAATGACATCAGTATCTCGAACAAGTCGCTGAAAGATTTTTGGAAAAAGGAAGACTGGTGTATGTCCTTCATCCCAATTAATACAATGGTGGTTATTCATCAACCAAGTAGCTTGCTGCTGAAACTGGTGGGGTAGTGTTGAGAAGGAAAATGGGGATTTGAAGATGTGATGTGAAACAGTCTTTCCATCATACGCAGCTAAATCTTTTGGAGTAAATTCTTTGTCAGACGTCTTGAAACCTTGAACATCCACTATAACAAACATATTCATGCTTCAGTAATAGAAGCGACACTGCTTCTTCGAAGGTGTCCGACCAACTGGAGTACTAATCATTTAAAGTTGTTTAACCGCTTTCGTCAGAGCAGTATACGAAAAAACGCGATCATGCAACACCAAGCAATACGCTGTTGTATCGTCGGCTACGTTGGTGGCGGTTTCAAATTCTTATCTAAACACCACTGCATTCGCCTGAATGTAGTCTTTTTGATTTGAGCAATCTACTACAATAAGAGGAGCTAAGTTTTTTAACATCTTCGGATGTATTAGAAACATAACCTTTCATAGTAGTTGTTATACCAGGCTTAGTTACAGAATCAATAACAACACCGTTCATTTCATATCGAATTTCGCTAAATAAGTGTGCGATACCATTATTTACAAATTTCGCGGTTGTAGGACCTCCCGCTGCTTTAAGTAGTTTTCCTTCTATGTACAAGTGGCTTAATCCGGATAGAGTAGACATATCTTCTTCTATAGGTATTTGAATTTCATCATTATTGTTAAAACTGGTTGTGTACGGCTGATGGGTGTGGATTTGATTACTAACAATGGAATTGTCGACAAAGACCTTTTCACCAATATTCAAAATACTCATTGTAGCAACTGATAACCCAACGACTTGAGGAATGCTTTACTCTTGTTTGTTAACAGGTCGGAAGTCGATCTCTTACTGACCTTGGAGCGCTTGGAAGGGGGCTTGTTATATCCTTTTTGAACCGGCTGCAAAGGATTGCAACCGTAACCGTGCGAATGGAATATGAAACCCATTACACCTTCTTCAAATGTAAACCTACAGTTATGGTTTCTGAATTGAAACTGACCGGTCGATCGTCCTGATCAAGTATTTTAATTGTAATGTTCGTAATGGTTTTAGTACTGATAGGTAGATAAATAACTGGATTTGAAGACTCGACGATTTTGTAGCCAACCAGGACAGTAGGAAAGAATTGATGAATTGTATGGCTTGGTTTTCCATTGTTATAAGACCCCACAGAAATATTACAATGTATTAATATGGTATTAACTTGCATTATTTTGGTTATGTGTTCAGATTCAACCACTTTATTTTTTGAATATATTTTTTTGTCGAATCCTAGTATATCCCTTATAGAGTTGTCATATTCGAAGTCTATTTCATGAGAAGCCTTAATCTGGGTTTTCATAGTGCTTGCATGTCCTCGCAAGTCCACGTATTCCCTGTCGCCAACATTACGATTTAATTGCGACTGTATGTATTGGTTGATGCCATTAAGTTCATAAGCACCTTTCGGAAATACAATATCTGGTCTACCGACGAGTCTAAATGCATTTTTTGGCTCCACAATATTAGGAATGCTATTGTACGATTCAAAACTTAGTAATCCCAGAACATATTCTTGTTCAGATTCCAAAAAAATTGGAGGATCAAAATCGACGCTTAACACCGACGTATTTCCGGAAAGTGTGAAAATGGTCGACATTGCGATGCGTTGTGTGCAAGAAACAACAGTACACTGACGTTGTAAAAATCATCTTGCACAGCTATATAAAAATTGCAAGCATAAATGGCCGCAATTGTATGAATTTAACTTTTGATATCGTTCAAAGTTGTATGTAATCTTATTCCTGCTACCGTCGCTGCGGAAATATTTTATTAATTCCGGTGGTGGTTTTAAATTCCCTATACTATCAAAGTATTCCACGTTGAAACTTCGCTTCACGTAGGCGGTCCAATGCGTACCAGCACCTATTTTATCGTCTAGGTTAACTACGCCCGATTCGTTTTCATAAATCGTCTGAGGTAAATCGTCACGCATGTAAACCCCTCGAAAATTGGGAATCCGTAATATCTTAGCATATTTCTCCAAATCCACGTTGGTAAGCGCTCGGCGCGGTAGCTTGACATTTAGTTTTTTGGCTGGTACGGATTAAATACAGTCCAAATCCTTTTTTATACGGGCCCAAATGCAGACCCTTTCCCACCGTTACAGCTTCCATCGCTCTGTTGTGTTCCAGGACCGCAATAGTTATACCCGGGAATGTGTAATTCTACAGGCAATTTGTTTATAAGAGTGTTTACTGGTCCAGAACCTTTCTTGTTCGACATCGAATACCGACGCTACGTTCGTAAACCAACATTTTAAGCAACTGCGACAGATATTCGAGCGTACCGTATTATATATATAATTTAAATCACATTCGCCAATACTTTAGTGTTTTGGTTACGCACATTTAAGAAAGGTGTCGAGAATGAAAAAATTTAAAATTGAAAAGCAAAATCACTCTTTGACAATCGTAAATCATGATCAAACTTCATTGACTGCGAACTATCAGAAACATGGTAGTTTACTAGCAGGTGGGTGTAAGCGTGGACTTATCGTTGGTAGATCTAACTGTGGGAAAACGAACGTAATGTTTAGTTTACTAGAACATTCCAACGGGTTGAGATTTGAAAATGTTTATTTATATTCGAAATCATTGAATCAACCGAAATATAATTATTTAAGGAAACTACTGCAACCAATACGGGAAATCGGTTTTTATGAATACGAAGACGGCTTAGAGATATTGAAACCTCAGGAAGCCAAACCCAATTCTGTAATTATTTTCGACGATGTGGCATGCGAAAACCAAAGTGTAATTAGAGATTACTTTTGTTTTGGACGGCATGCAAACATAGATTGCTTCTACTTATGCCAAACCTATTCCTCTATTCCAAAACAACTTATTAGAGACAACGCCAATCTTATTATAGTATTTCAACAAGATAAGACCAACCTAAAACACATACACGATGATCACGTTAACGTTGACATGCGCTTTGAAGATTTTAAGGACTTATGTTCACATTGTTGGAACGATCCATACGGTTTTCTAGTCATCGATAAGGATTCGGATGTAAACGGGGGTCGGTACAGGAAAGGATTCGATTCTTTTTTCCACATATACAATTGAAGCGAAACTATACGGCTTAGTTGTCGTTAAGCAACTGTCAGAGGAAGATGGATAAACGGTTGGTTAGCGAACTAATTAAAAGTAGGCAAAATTTAAAAAGAAAATTGCAAAGTTTAAAATCAGACATGACCCGATCGCAGTCTACACTCTCGGAACAATTTAAGCCCATTTCCCAACCGCTTAAGGAATTACTAGCAACTATTAAAACTGAAGGTTTACAAACCAGAGATTTACATGTTAAAGTAGAGCCCACAGAATTAAAGATACCTCCTAAAAAGGAGATGCCTACTCGCACGCGCCCACAGCCTGTACCATCGAAGCCCCACTTTCTGAAAGCTGATGTAATTGCCGAAGCTTCACCGGAAGAGGAACTCTTGGAGTCTGAGGTCCTGAACGTGGAAAGTGATAATGAAGAATTTTTGGAACATAGTGTTCGAGAAGCTCAACAAACGATTGAAAACATGTTACATCCAGATGTCCTCGATAAATACTTGGAACACTTTCAAGGTTTAGCTAGACAATACATCGAAGACTTGATACGGGACACGGAGGGAAAATTCGATGTTCAGTATGGTGTTCGATTCGATATTGAAGCAGATAAATTTCATATAGGAAATAAAATTCTTGACTTCGACGGGGAAGACATGTTTATAATGGACGGCGGTCGTAAGGTTACATATAAAGGAACTCCTGGGTTCTACGAATTGATGTTTAAAAAGGCTCCTATAGGCTATACTACAAAGGATCATGATCAGTATAAAGACATCGTTAATCGGTCTGCTGCCAACCGTAAAAATTACAACGACAGCGAGCAAATAAGTGGTAATACCGGTCCAAAGTATCGAAATATTATTCGCAGTATAAGTACCCCCAAATCAACTCGGTTAGGTAAAGGAGTTCTAAACGTAAATAGCAGAAAGGTTGAATTTGTACCTTGGAAAAATCCGAATACTCTTGTAGAGAGAATGCAGATCTTGATAGCCTCGCAGGCTGCAGGACATACAGGACATAACAACGAAATTGTTAGCATCGTGAACGCTTTAAGGCGCGCAAAAGTTATTAAATAAGGTCAATAAATAGGCAAATGTTCAATAGCCACACCATACCCGCGTTAGCTCAGTTCGCGTTAACATGCCGATAGATAAGTTTGGAAGGCATATGCATCTACATCATCCTACCGATGTAAATCCGAAAATATATCTGGTGGAAGATGGCGAGGCTCTTAAACAGGAGATATCTGCAGAGACTGCAACTAAGATAGGGGATATGAAATCGGCTCTAAAGTATGATACCATCTTTTATGTAGTGGCTGTTAAAACTGATAGCAAAGGTCGGTTCGTAATTATTAACGGTAGTAGTAACGGCGAATATGAATACAGACTACCATCTGCACAAATAATATCAGTTGCTTGCACCCCATCTCTCGCGAAAATATACCTAAATGGTGTGTTGCTGGCGCCTGAGACGCTCGGTACACTAAATCCAGGCGATAAAATATCGGCTACATACCAACCCAATAAGAATATCTTGTTGAGTTTAGAATTTCTCATGAGAGTTCCGATACGGGATCATTAATAACGAGTTTTGTAGTAGAAGCTTCTAATTAAAGATGAACGTTAGGAAGACGTTGTAGCGGAACTGCACAAACCGGCTAGAAAAAATTTCAAACAGAGACGTGTGATCATCAAGGGTCTAAACGATTTGTTTCAAGCCGATTTGGTTGAAATGATACCATACCAAAAAGTCAACAGAGGATTCAGATACATTTTAGTTGTTATCAATGCATTTTCCAAATATGTTTGGGCATACCCCGTCAAACGAAAGACCGGTCTAGCCGTTGCTACCGCGATGAAGAAAGCGCTTTCAACTACAAGTTCTAAACCGAAAAATCTACAAACAGATATGGGTAAAGAATTCTACAACAAAGAATTCCAAACCCTGATGAAGCAATTCAACATTAACCATTATAGTAGTTATTCAAATTTAAAAAGCAGTATCGTCGAACGCTGCAACCGCACTTTAAAAAATATGATGTGGAAGCAGTTCAGCTTGCAAGGAACGTATAAGTGGTTGGATCTTTTACCAAAAATTGTAAAACGATATAATTCCACAAAACACTCAACCATCGGAATGAAACCGGAAGATGTTAATGCAAGTAATGCCGATGAAATTTTGAAAAGGGTCTACAATCATATGAAAACGGTTGACCCGAAGAACATCAACTTTTCTGTGGGAGACCGCGTTAGAGTTAGTAAACACAGGACCGCATTTGCCAAAGGATACACACCAAATTGGAGCAACGAAATTTTTAAAATCGTAAAAGTTCGACTTACAAACCCTGCAAGCTACATTTTGGAAGATGACGATGGCGAGGAAGCAAAAGGAGCTTTTTATGGGTTGGAACTGCAGAAAACAAAACATCCCGATATTTATTTGGTAGAAAAAGTTGTTAGGAAAAGAGGAAATCAGCTTCTGGTCAAGTGGTTAGGTTTCGATAATAGACACAATTCGTGGATATCAAAAAATGCTATTGTATAAAATGTACAAGTTTTATTCATGAATAAAATTTATATCACAATTGTAACTAAAATATATAAATAAATACTTTTTCAACAATTATTGTTTATTTATATTCTTATCATTATAGCGTATGGTTTGCTTTCTGTAAGCAACTCCCACAAATCATATAAATATTTACAGGTCAAATAAGCACATATTATGTACACACTATCTATACTTATAAATACACGTAAACTAAAAATCATATTAACAACTATTGTACAAGAAAGTTTCGGGATCGTATACCGTAGGACTTTTGCTGCAAAGTAATAACCAGTACCGCTACGACTGATGAAAAAATGGTTAATTTTGATCCCGATCGGAAGCCTCCAATAAATCAATCAAAACATTTAATCTGTCATCAACGTCTAGACCTGGTGTCGGAATAGCCAAGTGACCCCACGCCAGAGTTTTCGTGGTATTGGGAATAAGGTAACGTTTATCATCAAACGCTGACAACCCAACCTTATTTATCAGCTCGGTGTACATAGTGTGTTTACGGGATCTAAATACAAAAAACTTGCAAAATACCTCACTCCGCCTGTTCTCAGCCACTTCTTGAAACAGGTCAGCGGTGAGATACTTTGCAACTGCACTCTTGGGAACACCCTTTGCCTTCCGATCGGCACCACTTTCGAGGTTCACACAGTATGATTTTGCACCTGCACCATAAAAACTCTGTATAGGGAAACCGCCATATTCGTCATTCATCTTACCGACGACAGACACATTCTTGGGCATTCCATGGAGAGCGTTCTTAAATTTGTCGAGATGCTGTTTCATGTCGTCATAAAAATTGTCTGTATAAATTTCAAGTACCAAGGAGTCAGTATCGGTGTACAGCAAGGAAACGTTATTGCCATAGGTATTTTTCAGAAAACTGTAATAAAAATCGTACATAACGGTTTTTGAAATGTCTAAAACACAAAAACCTGCATAGCTAGGTTTGTCGTAGTAAACCGAAGTTCTGTTCAACTCAACAGCAACTAAATTTTCACAAAACACGGTTTTATCTTTAAAATTTGGTCTAGCAATTAAACTTTCGGCACCAATTCTGTTACCAATCTTCTCCCAATGACTGACTAGTCTGACATTAACCCTCTTATCCACGTTCTCGATCGTCTTACCGAACACGCTGTTGTTAAGCGCCTTAAAAAAATCTTTCTGAAATTCGTTCGTCGACCGGTTTCTTAATTTAGTATTTAAATCAATATAGGAACGCAACCAAGGGGTCTGTACAAATTTGAGTACTCTATGAACTTTGTCCAAAATCAAACCGGCTTCTAAACACTGTTTTAAATTTCTGTAGTGGATTACATACTTAAATTTGTGTTGTAAATTTGGAATTAATTTCACGTATTTCAATTTACCGTTAGGCGGCGCGATAAGTTCGGGACAAAAGGGTAAATCATTGTGGAGATGATGCAGATTTAGGGGATATCGCAGGTCCACTTCCAGCACATACCCAGTGTCGGATTCGTCCGAAGCGTCTAAAACATTTAACGTTTCAATTTCTTCGACCCCTTGTTACGGTACATTCCCTAATTTTGTACACGTGAACAGAAAAGTGCTGACGGCTATCTTAGTGGAGATTGGGGTGGGTGGTTAATTCGCGATATAAGGGCGGAACGTTAACTTACACAGGGAGTGTTAAAAGGGCGCCACCTATTTTATTGAAGGTCCTAAGACTTTGGAGGTAAAAATAGGAAAAGCCTCGGAGATGTGCATATCGCAGGCTTCGAGATAAACAGTCGGACTGCACCTGTTGGCCTACTAACGTACCTGTAACAGACAAGCAACTAGGGAGGGTTCGGGAGGAGGTCATGAAATTACTCTTCAATCAAAATGCGTTACTTTTTAACGATTTAACTTTTAATTATTGACTTGCAATAAGAAAAGGGGTGACATAACATATTTACACAAAATCTCCCTCACTAATGAGGAGAGATGAATCAAAAACATATTTATACAAAACCTAAAAATAAACAAGTATGATAACACACATAAGTATTAATAAATTGCGATAAACAATCAATGGGGGGAATCGATTCAGCCCAGAGCGCACAAACTCGAGATCTTATTTACGGTAAGGTCTAGATTCTCGAGGTCGTCGCCCTGTACAGTAAATATAATATAAACTAGATTAAAAATCTGTAATCATTACTGAAGCAAAACTCTGGAACACAAAAGTAGCGTCTGCTACTTTATATGAGTAGACGGGATTCTTTACGTTAATTTACCCAAAAGTAAATGTCTTTACGGTGACCCAAAAGGGGATGATGACTTTACGTAAGTCTCAAACTTTACGTTAAATCGATTGACAAGAGGATAAACATTAAGTTCGGTACCTGCTTGGTGAGGTGGTCGTCAGACGGTTTATCTCTTGGCACTTTTATTTTACACAATAGAGAGGCCTTTACACTTTACACCTTTTTAAAGATTGATGCGGGACGGAATCTCTATCTTGAAACTCGACTGGGGTCTCCTAAGCTACGGGAACCGATGAAGGTGGCGGAAGAGTCGGTACGAGCTTCTTCTGGCGGGCGGGATTACTTCTTGACTATTCGATATACGATAATCACTTTACTTGAAAATGATGCATTTCCGGGACGGGAAGCCGTGCGAAATAACTTAACGTTAGCACGACCGAATCTCGGATAACTTGAGAGTTCAGTGAGTCGCAAACACTTTATTTACGGTAAAATCTGATAGTTCACTTGAAGATATTCGGTAAACGAAACGTTAGCGGTATCAGCATATTCTTTAACTCAAAACGAGACGAGAGACGAAACAGAACTTTGTCTTCTGAATAAACGGTAAGTTCTCGAGACGATAAGCGGTACTTGGTCGTTCTTTAGGTCAAGTCGGGTTGACAGATCGGGAACGACTTCGGCTCTCTTGCGGACGTAGAGCATGCGTGACTTTTAGTTTAGGGGACTGACTTTGAAAAGCGGGCAGCCGATTGGCTGACTGGTTTACAAGGGGTGGATACTCGTGATTTTGAGGCCAGGGGGTAATATGATCTCTTGTTGACTTGAAAAGTCCAGACAGAAATCCTGGAAATGAAAAGCGTATTTCAGCATTCCAACACGTTTAAATGGCAAGTGGCAAGGTTATCATGCGCTCACCGAGCGCAATGCGAGGGGTAGCCTGTTAACATGGACTAAGCCACATTCTTACAGGGTGACGTATTGTACTGGCCCCAAAGGATATAACACCCCCCTTACGTGAAGAGAATTTCCCCGAAATTCTCTTGAGGCAAGAGAAATCCGAAGGGGACAGCGACAACGAGACGGGACGAAACCGAGAGCGGTAACGAGACGATAAACGATAAAAGAAACGGTATCTCCTTACACCAGTGTAAATAAATCCTTGAAAGAAGATAAACTATAAATGGAGAAGCATTACTGTGATGCTATGAACACGAAACGATAAACGAGACGATAAACGGAAAGGTAACGAGACGGTAAACGGAACGCTAAGCGGGAGCGATAGCGAGACGATAAACGAGACGGTAAGCGAGACGCTAAACGAGAGCGATAGCGAGACGATAAACGAGAACGATAGCGAGACGATAAACGAGACGGTAAGCGAGACGTTAAAATTCCCAAAAGGGAAACGATTCCGTAACTCGCCGCGGCGCCGGGGCCCAAGCCGACGACACACGTCGAACTGGAAAAAAACGAAAACTGGACAAAGCCCAGTTGGGAAGCGAGTCCTCATATTCGTTTATTAGAACGGAAATTCGGACGTGATGGCTTTACGTCCCCTAGCGGGAGGTAGTGACGCAAAATAACGACACGGGACTCGAAAGAAGGATCGAGAAGTAGACGATGTGGTGGAATATCCACAACAGATCCCCAAAAGGGAAAAGCGAGAAACCGTGACTCGTCACGGCGCCGGGTCCCAAGCCGACGACCGGGACGAGACGGAAAAAAAAACAAAACAACAAAAAAAATAATCCCCGGAAGGGAAAAGACGGAAACCGCAACTCGCCACGGCGCCGGGTCCCAAGCCGACGACCGCGACGAGACGGAAGAAGAAACAAAAGTAAAAGAACAACAACAGAAACAAACTACTGTAATGGCTGCGCGGCAAAACCGATAGTATAGCAGTCATACTCTCTACTAACAACCGAATTGATCTATGCGACATAATAGAATATCCAGAAACTCGGTAGTATAGCGGTATTCTCGACACGAACCGCGTAAATGGAGCTAAAGGTGGGCAATAAATACCGACCTCGGAACGGGAAACGGAAACCACACCACTACCTTTAGAGCCTGGCGTTCCCTGGCCAGCTCTAAAGGGTCGGTACCGCTAAAAAACGGCTATCGCTTCCGGCCAGCGGACGAAACCCAACCCAAGGAATAAAATCCAAAATCCCCTACCCTAGATGTTATTATACACGTAGACCCAACCCAACATCTAGGGGTCGGTGGTATATTCTACCTATAGCGTCCGACCAGCTGAAAAGAGTACAAGGGGACCAGAGTGAAGCTCGCAAAATTGGTACCCCAGGCGGTCAAATCACACCAATCTATCAGAACTTCGCGATGGCCGCCTAAACTAGGACGACCAACGCCACCAAACATCTCAAAAAAACTCCTACAAGCAACGACAATAGTAAACTAAAAAAACTAAACAAAAAAACGCAACAGTGGGACGAAGAGCTCGGAACGGGTGACCGAAGTCCGCCCCGCAGACATCCCCGACCTACTCACCACACAACGGAAAAGATACACGATAGAGGTAGCAAAAAAAAGGTGGGAGCGGGAGCCTTACCCGTAAGAATAAGAAGGGTAGCCGAAGCTACGAAAGAAAGGTGCCGGCAGTACATAAAATACTCACGGGCTAAAGGAAAGAAGAAAAAGAGAAGAGATAGACAAAACGGGTAATATTTACACGACATACACCCGTGAAGAGTACCGACCAACCTACCAAGGGCGACACGGGGTTGTGTTTGGAAAACACAAAAACAAACGCTCGAAGTCCCCAAAGAAATCACATTGAAGAGGGTACGTTGAGTTTCACGCTATTCACCCATTGTAATTTTCCCACAACCAGATAAAATCAGGGAACGAAAGAGCCTCCTAACTACTGGATGTCTAATCATCACTGGGATTAAGTTTTAAATCTTTCGCATGCCAAATGCCTTTACAAATGCCAGAAGCGTCAGATAATTCGTAAGTATTATACGAGACTTTACGATGAATTAAAAAGGGTCCTAAAAATTTAGGAGCCAGTTTAGCGGTAAAATGCTTGGCTGCATCGGAAAGGACGTAATTTTTACGCCACACGGTATCACCAACGTCAAAAGTAGCGGGACGTCTACGTAAGTCATAGCGAGATTTGGCATTCTTATAGGCAACATCTAACCTTTTAACGATATCTTTGTAAATTTGGTTGAGCGCAGGGGCTCGGCGTAAAAGCGTTTCGCGATCAGGGGTCTGAATATTATCAGCGGTAGCGGCATCGTTAGCTTCACCAAAAAGATTTCCTTCTAAAATCATTTCACGACCAAAATTTGCGAAATAGGGAGACATCCCTATTGCTTCGTGAACCGCAGTGCGAATAGCGCAAGCTACTTTAGCTAAGTATCGATCCCAATTTCTATGGTTTTCCTTAACGTAAGAAGCGAGCATAGTTTTCAATACGCGATGAACACGTTCGACAGGGTTGGCTTGAGCGTGATAGTAAGCGTTAAAAAGAATCGTAGTCGAGTAGGACTTTACCAAGTTTGCAAACTCTTTACTACGAAACTGTACTCCATTATCGGTAAGTAAGTATTGAGGTGCTCCAAACGTTAGGAAGACACCCTCCTCAATTCTTTGAACAACTGCTGAAGCAGTAGCGGAACGTAACGGAAAGAACAACGTGAATTTCGTGAAATAATCGACAACCGACAAGATATAAGAATAGCCTTGGCTCGACCGAGGTAACGGACCTACCAAATCAATCGATATCATTGCCAAGGTTTCTTAACGATAGGGTGCCGAGACATAAAACCAACAGGCTTCTTTTGTTCGGGCTTATGAGCGATACAAACGGTACAGCGATTAACGTAACGAGCAACATCAGCTTTAAGTTTAGGCCAATAATATCGTCGAGCGATACGCGCAAAAGTCTTAAAAATTCCTAAATGACCGGCAATTGGTTCATCATGATTTTGTTTTAGAATAGCGGAACGATTAAACTTCGGTACTACCTCTCTCCACTTGTCTTCATCTTGCGCTAAATCAGGGTATCTAGGTGAAAGATATTTAAATAGCTTTCCTTCCTTTATTTTCCATAAAGGGTACGATAGGGGGTTTTGCTCGACATTATTGATTAGGCGGTTGTACCACCGATCGGTACGAGAATTAACCACAGGTTGTACCTGGGTATCGGGAGCGGGATCTCCTACGGGACTTACAAGAACGTTATCGATAATCGGAACGGAACGCGACAAAGTATCGGGAACAACGTGATCTTTCCCCTTACGATGTATGATTTCAAAATCATATTGTTGGATCTTCACGGCCCATCTGGCCAAGCGACCACTAGGTTCCTTAAGGGAGTTTAACCACACGAGAGAATGGTGATCTGTAATCACCGTAAAGCGAGTTCCTTCTAAATAGGGACGCAATTTTTCAATTGCCCACAAAACTGCTAAACATTCACGCTCGGTAACGGAATAATTGCGCTCTGCTTTATTTAGCGACCGGCTAATATAGCAGATTACTTGTTCCTTATCATCAATAGTTTGCGTTAAAACAGATCCAATCCCAAAAGCTGAGGCGTCTGTTTGAACCACGAAAGGGACATTAAAATCGGGACACGATAAAATTGGAGCAGAAACCAATCGTTGCTTGATTGTCGAGAAAGCGACAGCGCGTTCTTCAGTCCATTCAAACTTCTGCTTTTTTCGTAAAAGCGCGGTAAGTGGCGCGATAATAGCGGAAAATTCTGGTATAAAACGTCGATACCAGCTTGCCATACCAATAATTCTCCTAACTTCCGAGACGTTTTTAGGTTCTGGTATATTTACAATCGCCGTTACTTTATCTGGGTCCGCTAACAACCCTTGAGCGTTAACCACGTAACCCAAATATTTTAACTCGGGCTTACAAAAGTGACATTTATCACGACCCAAAGTCAACCCTGCTTCTTCCAAGCGTTTAAGGACTTCAGCGAGAATTTCGAGATGCTTCTCGAAAGTAGGCGTACAAATAACGACATCGTCGAGATACACGAAAACAAAAGGCTCCAATTCAGGACCTAAGACCCGATCAATCAGGCGTTGCCATGTTGCGGGAGCGTTATGAAGTCCAAACGGCATTCGTTTAAAGTGGAAAAGTCCACGATTCGGAATCGTAAAGGCGGTATATTGTCGAGAATCTTCTGCGACCGGGATCTGCCAATAAGCAGACTTAATGTCGAGACTGGTTATAAAGCGTGCATCACGAAGACGATCCAAAATGGCCGAAACGTAAGGTAAAGGGTACGCATCCTTTTCTGTAACCTGATTTAATTTACGAAAATCGACGCAAAAGCGGTACGAGGAATCCTTCTTCTTTATTAATAAAATAGGGCTAGACCAGGCGCTCTGAGAACGTTCTATCACATCCAGTTCTAACATTTTATCTAATTCGGAGTCGATATGTTGTTGCATGACCGGTGAAACAGGATAATATCTTTGTTTAATTGGGCGAGAAGACGTAACGATACTATGCTCAACTTGCTTAGCGCATAGTATTATAATAGAGAGTGTTCTGGCGCACTACCCCCCATAAGAAATACATGTAAACTGAAAAGGGGTAGTTTTGCTCCTCCACTTCCGGTCTAGCCATCCACGTGTATGAGGTACCGCCCCCGCAATATAGGCAACCCTCCAATCATACGCCCACGCAATCGATCACCCCTGCAATATATGCACCCCTTCGATCAATTATACACCCCCGCAATATGGGTAACCCCCCGATCGCCCCCGATCACCCCGATCACCCCCGATCAATCGATCGATCACCCCCCGACCACGCCCGCCCGCACCTGCCCGCCCGCCCCCGCCCCCACCATGACAACTACCTGTGCAGGTAACCCCCGATCGCCCCCGACCTCGCCCGCCCGCCCCCGCCCGCCCGCGCCCGCCCGCCCCCGCCCGCCCGCGCCCGCCCGCGCCAACTGCCTGCGCTGGGAATCCCAACTGCAATCACTTCCGGTCACAGAATAGAAGACCTACCGGCGACTAATCAGTAACCGCAAATTTCCTGTAGCAGAATAGTGCAGAATTGAAGACCGTTAGGGTGACGATTAATCAATAACCGCAAATTTCCGGTAGCAGAATTCTAACAGAATATTGAAAATTAAAACCACTTCCGGATGCAAATTATATAAAAAGCTGTTGTAGTTGGTACGGACACCAGTCTCATCTGTAGCAGACATAATGGCGGATATTGTTGCAACTTCTAACAGCATGACTGCGGTCATACGTCAAGCGATGATTGAAATTGTTAACAATCCCCCACAATTAGAAAATTGGATTAAACTGTGCGGTAAAAATATACGTTTATTAAATAACTCAATTAAAAAAGGTGTATTAAGCGTGGGAACGAAGAAAAATTTAGAATCTAATATTGGCATAATTAAAGGATATCGAGTAATGATGAAGGCACGGAGACCCCTGGGTGGAGGTAATGTAAGAAATCGTAGAAGTGACCGTTTGAGATGGGAAGAAGTAAATTCAGCATTCAAAGGACGATTGAGAACAGGAGCAATTATTAACTTGAAGCATGTTGACCCATTAACCTTTCTTGAAGACGCCGCGCCGTTATTTACAGCAAGAATAAAAAACGCTCTAAAAGAACATCCTACTATAAAAGTGAATGTGGATTTTTGTAGTGAATTTATGAAAAATGTGGGTGAGGAAGTGATTCAAGAAATAAAACATTTTAGTACACGCAATGAAGTTATTATGCGGACCACGGATATCAAGGAATGGTGGCAAGAATACGTTCAAGATACACTAATAATACAGCTTGAAGAGTTTCAAGAACGTGATAGTGGGTGGGCTCTAAATTCAATAATTAACCTGATGGTTAATATTAACAGGTACGAACCGCTTCGAGGCTCTTCATACATCCCCTTACCAGAACAAATACAGAAAAAGAAGGCGGTAATAAACGTTAAAAATAACGATCAGGCATGTTTCGCATGGGCAATAGTTTCAGCTCTATATCCTGCTGATAAAGATCCTCAACGAGTTCAAAAATATCCTGAACCATCAACTGTGTTAAATTTGGATGGAATCAACTTCCCCATGAACCTACATCAGGTTAAAAAATTTGAAAAACAGAATAATATATCAGTGAATGTTTATATACTTGAAAGAAAAATGCATTATTTTAAAGTGCAGCCTGTTCATGTTACAAAAAATAAACGAGACCGCCATGTAAATTTATTAATGATTCAAGATACTTATGATGAGGACGATAAAACTGAAAAAATCAATTATCATTTCTGTTGGATTAAAAATCTTGGCAGGCTTATTAGCAGGCAGTTGAATAAAAAACATAGGCTTCGAGTATGCGACAGATGTCTTCAGTGTTTCTACAATGATGAGCGCCTTAAAAAACATGAATTGGACTGTAAAGAAATTAATGAATGCAGAGTGATGCTCCCCTTCACGGAAGAAGATAAAATACTTAAATTTAAAAATCTTGAGAAGCAAATTTCAGTACCATTCATAGTGTATGCCGATTTCGAAAGTTTGCTTAAACCTGTAAATAAACCCTCAGGTAAGAAAACAGTAATATATCAAGAGCATGAAGCGTACAGTGTGGGGTATTATTTAAAGTGTTCGTACGACGATTCAATATCCTATTATCGTAGTTATAGAGGTGAAGATTGTAGAAAATGGTTTATTAGTGAATTGAAACAAATTATTGAAGATGTTGAACCGGTATTTTGGAACCAGATGCCTATGACTATTACACCGGAACAAGAACAAAATTTCCAGGACGCTACTGAGTGTCATATATGTCACAAGCCTTTTAATGATGATGATATCCGCGTCAGAGACCACGACCACATTTTATCAAACTACCGAGGTGCCGCACATAATTCATGTAACTTGAATTTTAAAGATAAAGTTAATATACCGGTAGTTTTTCATAATTTAAGTGGGTATGATGCTCACTTTATTATAAAAGATTTAGCTCGTGAAATAGAGGGAGGAATTTCCTTGCTACCAATCAATAAAGAAAAATACATTTCCTTTACGAAAACTGTAAAGGGCAGTGATATTAAATTGAGGTTTATAGATTCATTTAGGTTTCTACCTCATAGCCTAGATACATTAGCATCATTCTTACCCGAGCTGCCAATTGTTAAAAAAGAGTTTACAGATTTGGAGGAAGAAAAATTTAAATTATTAACTAGAAAAGGAATACTTCCGTACGATTATCTAACATCCTGGGGGAAACTTGAAGAAACTAAATTCCCCGAAAAGCGCCACTTTGAAAATAAAATGTCAATGGCGGTATTAGATGAATTAGACGACGATGAACGCCAGAAAATAATTGAAGCGAGGGAGGAGCAACTCCAAAAGGATTATGAACATGCCCAACAAGTTTGGAACACGTTTGAGTGCACCACTATAGGAGAATATTCAGACTTGTATATGAAAACTGATGTTTTACTGCTTGCGGATATATTTGAAAATTTTAGGAAGACTTGTTTCAACTCATATGGACTTGATGCCGCCCACTATGTATCATCACCTGGACTGACCTGGGACGCCATGCTAAAATTCACTAAGATCGAGCTAGAACTAATAACTAATATAGATATGATGCTGTTCATAGAAAGGGGTATCAGAGGAGGGGTTAGTCAATGCAGTAACCGGTATTGTAAAGCAAATAACAGATTTATGGATGATTATAACCCTAATTTAACCACGTCATATCTACAATATTATGATGTAAATAACTTATATGGATGGGCCATGTCTGAATGCCTTCCTTACGGAGGATTCAAATGGAGTAAAAAAACCATGGACATTACTAAAGTACCGGATGATGCTGAAGTAGGATATATGTTAGAAGTAGACTTGGAGTATCCCGAACCAATACATAATACCCATAAAGATTTACCATTATGCCCCCAACATATGACTCCGCCAGGATCCAAACAGAAAAAATTGCTGACCACCCTGTATAATAAGGAGCGCTATGTAATTCACTATAGGGCTTTAAAACAAGCTCTTAAGTATGGATTAAAGCTGACTAAAATTCATAGAGTTCTAGAGTTTAAGCAATCAGCCTGGATGCAGGGGTACATCGAACTCAACACACAGATGCGTCAAAAGGCTTCCAATGAATTTGAAAAGAACTTCTATAAACTGATGAATAATAGTTGTTTTGGCAAGACAAGTAAGTAGGTCCTCTTTTTCTAAAGTATAATTTACTAATTTTATGTATTTTTCAGTGGAAGACGTACGCAAACGGAAAATTGTTAAACTGGTATGCCAGTGGGATGGCCGATTCAGTGCGAAAATTATGGTGGCTAAACCCAATTTCCACAGTAGGGTTATCCTGGATGAAGATTTAGTGTTAATTGAACTAAATAAACTTGAAGTGAAAATGAACAAGCCGGTGTATATAGGTATGAGTGTATTAGACATTTCAAAAACTAAGTTATACGATTTTCACTACGACTATATGCTACCTAAATATAACGATAAGTGTAAAGTGATGTACACCGATACAGACAGTTTAATTTATGAAGTGCGGTGTGATAACATTTATGAGTGTATTAAAGACGATATTAATAGATTCGATACGAGTGATTATGAACTAGATAATCCATACGGAATCCCCCTTGTAAATAAAAAAATCCCAGGTCTTATGAAGGATGAGAATAATGGTAAAGTTATGACTGAATTCATTGGACTTAGATCTAAAATGTACAGTGTTCGTGTTGAAGGTAAGGACTCTGTTAAAAAAGCGAAGGGTGTTAAAGGTTATGTAGTGAAACAAAGTATTACTTTTAATGATTATATGAAATGTTTGTTTACTGGACAGGAAATGGTAGTTAAACAAAATAGTATTAGGTCAATTAATCATAATTTATATACCATAACGCAGAATAAGATAGCATTAAGTCCTTTAGATAATAAGCGATATATTATACCTAATTGTAGTGATACTTTGCCGTGGGGGCATTATTCTATAATGAATTAAATAAAACATGATTATAAATTTAGTACTTTTTTTATTTAAAAAAAAAAATCTTTATTACAGGTGAAAATATAATTAATTTTTTTCTATTGAGCTCTTAGGTATCCATTGATCATGAGATTTGTCGTATCCTAACCAGCGCACGTACAGTTGATCACCTTGCTTTCGCAATACTTTTTCAACAAGAAAAACATCGGGGTACTTTGTTTTCTGCAGTTCTTCAGTATAAAACTGTCCTGATATAGGCTGTCCTTTAAAATCTTCAAGCAGGTAAGTTACAGGAGTGCCGACTACAACTTTAATGATCTTAAATACTTCAGCACTCCAGTTGGGGGTATATCCTTTAGCAAAAACAGATTTGAACTTGGAAATTCTCACGTAATCACCCAAACCAAATTTTTGTTTACCCATCATTTTGATTTGATCGTATACACTTAGTTTAGTGCTAGAAGTTACATCAGCAGGCTTCATACCTATGGTGTGATGTTGGCGATGATTATATTTTTTAATTACATCCTGAATAATGTCAATCCACTTGTATTGCGAACGGAAACTAAATTCTTTATAAAGAGCGTTCTTGATGGTACGAATAACCCGCTCCACTATCGCAGCCTTAATGGGGGAGTATGTGCTGTAGTGATGTATCCCATAGTTTTTCATTAAGTTAGAATGATGTTTATTGTAAAATTCGGTTCCTTGATCGGTATTAAGATATTTAGGTGCACGACCCTCCTGCAAGATTGATTTCATAGCCTTCGTAACTTCAATGCCATTTTTTGATTTTAAAGCTCGAACCCATAAAAATTTTGAGTAGCAATCTATTACAAACAATATGTATTTATATCCTTTATTATACCTAGCATAGGGAATAAACTCTGCTAGATCCGACTGCCATAAATCATCGAATCCTTTAATAATTATATGTTTCCTTGGAAATTTTTTTCTGGCGGACCTATGAAGCTCGTTTACGATACCCCTTTTAGACATGAGGCTGTTGTGAAGGTCTTTCTAGTTTTAATTGTAGATACAGAAAGTTCAAGTCTCCAAACAAATTAGTTAATTGGCTATTGATTTGATTCTGAATCGTAGTATCCAACTGATTTAATTCCAATTGAAAAGCACTAGTAAGTTCTTCTATTTTATTCTGTATTGCTACTTGAGCGCCACCTAGGTTTGTCTGTTTAACAACTAAATCTTTTTTAATATTTTTTATAGTATTCTGTAAAAATCTTATTTCATTATTCATTCGCCCGACTTCCGTATTTAATTTTTCTTGAATAGGTTTGAGTTCTGAATTAACATAATTTTTATTTGATGCGTCATATTCATCAATGGGATCCGCTAAATTTTTCAACTGTTTATTATCGCAATTATACTTTGTTGATAAATAATAGTTTAAAGTTAATGAGTCGTAGGGATCTTTAGGGTTGGAAAGGAATGCAATACGTTTATCTCCTGCATCAAAATAATCTTCATTTAGAGTGAGCGTACTTCGTTTGGTGACGCAATCAGAATCATGAATGGCATCAGATAAATTTGTTATTCTTTTATTTTGCATATCATAATGGCCTTCATTAGTTAATTTGAATCCCAATCCAGTTTCACCTCTACGACCCTCTTTAGAAATCCTCGCGCTGCGACCGAACTTATCGATAGACATTTTCACACTGCCGTATAATCAAGGATACCTGCTATACTTAAGCAATAATTTTAGCTTCCCGAAGTTCTTCAATAATATTCAAAATTTCATTTTCATGAGCAGTATTACCAGCTAGTTTTGACGCATACAATAGTCTTAAACGCTGAACTAATTCCGAGGGATTATCCCAGTATACATATTCAGTAGGTAGAACTTGTTTAGTTAATCCACTACCAACAATCTTAAACATGGGAGAGATAATTTTTTTATATTTATTACTTTTATTACCGGTAATTTGCTTTGATGGATCATATCCTTTCTTATGAGCGCTGGTTAGCATTATTATTTTTTTATACTGATCCAAATCATCGCTATTATAATCTTTAGGGTTTTTCATAAATAATAATTCATAGAGACCCTCAGTTCCAGCAAATTCACGGTCATTAATAATAATGGTATCTGAATTAAATTCAATAGGTGAATTACCTATTTTCCAACCCCCATTGTCATGTGCATGTATACCATACTGAGTATCCATTTTATTTGTTGTATCATCAATAAGCATCTTAATATATTTAGTTGTTAAGGGGCCTTCATCATAATTAAAATTATCCTCATCTGATGACACCTCATTATGATCTCGACTTATTGCAATATTGGATGGCCCTGCCTTAGGTTCAATTTTAGGTTCAATTTTAGGGGGTTCAATTTTAGGCTCTGGAGGTTTTGGATCGGCAAGTTTTTTTAAAGGTTTAACTATTGGTTTATATGTTTCTTCGATAAATCTTCTAGTAGCCAATTTACTTTTTCTTAATTCGGCATACTTATGCTTTATCGACTTGCGTGCCTGAATGATTTTTTTCTTTAACTCTATATCTGATTCATCCATCTTGAACCGCTTTGAACCGCTCTTGAACTGCTCTGAACTGCTCTTGTACTGCTCTTGAACCGCTCTTGAACTGCTCTGAACTGCTTTTGAACTGCTCTTGAACCGCTTTGAACTGCTTTGAACCGCTTTGAACCGCTCTTGAACTGCTCTGAACTGCTCTTGTACTGCTCTTGAACCGCTCTTGAACTGCTCTGAACTGCTTTTGAACTGCTCTTGAACCGCTTTGAACTGCTTTGAACTGCTTTTGAACTGCTCTTGAACTGCTCTGAACTGCTCTTGAACTGCTCTTGAACCGCTTTGAACAGCTTTGAACTGCTTTTGAACTGCTCTTGAACTGCTCTGAACTGCTCCTGTACTGCTCTTGAACCGCTCTTGAACTGCTCTGAACTGCTTTTGAACTGCTCTTGAACCGCTTTGAACCGCTCTTGAACTGGGTTTGAACTGCTCGGTACAGTTTATATGCTTATATAACAATCAAACCCCTTACGATATCTACCCAGATTAATATTGGAATCAGTATCTATAACAATAAATCCATATTTTTCTTTCCAACATTCAGCACATAAGGTTTTGAATTCTTCGAAAGACATATCCGTTCCGACATGATCGTCATAGACATGTTTTAAATTCAATACATCTTGTTTAAACAATATAATAAAATTAGCATTATCCCGTATTAACTGTTTAGGTATCTTGGAATAAGTTTGACTTAGATAGAAGCAGTCTACTGATTTATGCCTGCCTAAACAAAAATATTCACGCACAGAATCCTGGTTACCACAAATAATGTCATCGAATATCATTATTGAATCCGGTTTTGCTTCATTAGGAGAAATTACTTCACCTGTGTAAGTATAATACCCCAGACCTTTAATAGGTTTTAAAATCTCCTCTAAATATTTATACTTTTCTTGTTCAAGACTTTTACCATAAACGTATACATTTTCAAATTTTAATCCATGAGGTTCTTCTAGTAGACTTATCATAATATTTGTTTTACCTGAGTTAGAGCTACCAGCTATAATACCTCTTATGGACCCTGGTAATAAAGAACCATGTTTTTTATATAATTTACGATCAAAATCATGATTGCTCACTTTTAGTGAGTCTCTCTGTCTAAGGAACTTCATCATGTCATTCATTCTAGGGCGGGTTTCCCTATATATACAGGAATCACAATCGTCCACAAACAAAATGCCTGTAACACGCGACGGGAGAGGGTTCGTAAATTCTCTAATAAATAAGCTCCCTGTAGAGCTTCATATCCCACAATATCAGTACTGCGGTCCCGGAACGAAATTAGATAAAAGGCTTGCAAGAGGTGATCCAGGAATTAATCCTTTAGACGTTGCATGCAAAAACCACGATATAGCTTACTCCAAGCATAAAGATATCGAAGGTAGACATAAAGCTGACGAAATATTACAGGAACGTGCTTGGGAACGGGCAACTTCTAAAGACGCAGGCATAGGAGAAAGGATATCAGCTTGGGCTGTAACGAATACAATGAAGGCTAAAAGGAAGATTGGTATGGGTATTAAAAAGAAAACTAAAAAATCTATGAAAAAGAAGCTAGCATTTAAAGGAGGATTTTTAGCAGGCATACAGAATGCTATTAAAACAGTGGGACCTCATATCCCTATGAATGATGTAGCCAAAACGGCTCTAGTTGCGGCTAAACGAATAATTAAAGAGATTGGTGGAAAAAAGCATGTTAAAGTTCCTAGAATAATTCCGGTACCAAAACAAGGAGGAATTTTACCATTCTTGATTCCTTTGTTTGCCGGACTCAGTGCTGCAGGGGCACTAGCAGGAGGGGCTTCGGGAATTGTTAAAGCGGTGAACAGCGCTAAAGATGCTAACAAACAGCTGCAAGAAAACTCTCGCCATAATAAAACTATGGAATCAATCGCTCTAGGGAAAAAGGGTAATGCCCTATACCTACGTCCCTATAAAACTGGAAGTGCATTATATTTGAAACCGTATTCAAAAAACCAATAAGAGTGCCTCGGAGACCCCTGACTGATGTAGAGTTGATAAAATTTGCTAAAGACGTTCCCTATTTTAGAGGTGTGTATATGAGAAATACGCTACCAACTACCCCTAAATTTAATGAATGCGCCATCATAAATTTGGATGATAGTTTTGGTAAGGGATCTCATTGGTGCGCATGGAAGAAACGGGGTTCTGAGGTTATGTATTACGATAGTTATGGTGATCTTAGACCCCCCTTAGAGGTCTTAAAGTATTTTCGAGGATATACCATTAAATATAATTACGAACGCGACCAGAAGTTTAACACGCCTATATGCGGATTTTTATGTTTAAGATTTCTTTATAAAAAATAAATAAATATTGTGGTTTGACGTGTTATCTTTAATCATGTCTCAGACGTTGACCTTGACGGGTGTCGGAAATATTCTATCAGTAGAGTACTTCCCTCCTATAGAATTACGTGACGAATATAATTACACCTTAGGGTTGGTAGGGTTTTACGGATGTAATTCAATCAGAAACATATTCGAGGGAAATAATCTTTTTTACTATAATAATCAAAAAATTACGATACCTACAGGGTCGTATGAAATAACTGAAATAAGTGATTATATTAAATCTGAAATTACTAACGATAAAGAGCATTTCGAGTTAATAGCAAACAATAATACCTTAAAGTGTGAAATAACCTCCGAATTTGCCATTGACTTCACGCAACCCGGTAATATAGGACGTATGCTAGGTTTCTCCCCGCAAATACTAGAGCCAGGTGTACATGAGTCTGATTTGGATGTTCAGATCATTAAGTCCACGAATATCCATGTTGAATGTAATATTACTACAGGCGCATATCGGAACAGTGTACTCTCACATACAATTTTTGAATTTGATATTAGTGTAGCCCCCGGGTTTAGACTTATTAAAGAACCCACTACTATAATATATCTCCCAGTTAACGTTCATAGTATTGACAATTTAACCTTGAGATTGGTCGATCAAACAGGTGCCCTTATTGATTTCGGATCTGAAGCCGTTACCATACGTTTAGAGCTCAAACATGGGGCTAAACAACCACTACTATAAAAGCGCTGTAACATTCAATCCCGGAACCATTAATCCTGTGAAAGCTGGTAGGTTAACAGCTGAAGAAGTGTACTTTTTAGAATCAATAGGACTAAAGGTTATTAATCATGGAGGAAGAACAATCCCTAAAAAATATATTCACCGAAGTATCTTATACTGATTTAGTAATTGACGCTTCTACCCGAACTTACCACCCGTATACGGTAAATGCGTTTGATAATTCGGATGAAATACGCCTTATCATTGATAAGGCTGAGCTAATTACTGCTACTTATAACAGTAAAATATACATTGAGGGAACGTTAACAAAGAAAGATATCGCTAAAGATTTTGAATTAACAGGAAATGCACCACTATTCTTGTTTGAAGAAATACGATATCAACTAGGCGATACTATAATAGACTCATGTAGGTCTCCCGGAATCACGACCTCCCTTATCGGAATTCCAAAGTATTCACCAAGTGAATCTAAAAGTTTGAGTTGTGCAGGATGGGATCCTGTCAATTCAGGTACTCAGATCGATCATGATTTGAAAACTTTCTGTGCCATTATTCCGTTAGATCACGTGCTAGGTTTTGCCTCTTCATACCGTCGAGATATAATTAATATGAGACAGGAATTAATTTTAATTCGATCAAAATCTGATGTAGATTGTTATGCAGGACAGACAGAGGTTAATATCAAGATAACAAAAATTCAGTGGAAAGTTCCACATATCACACCTAGTGACGCAGCCAAATTGGATATTTATAATTTTATAAATCAACGTAAACCTATTAAAATAGGTTTTCATGGAGTAAGTTTGTTTCAATATCCGGCATTACCTACTACCTCCAATCTAGTAATCTGGCCAGTTCAAAATACTGTGGGCGTGCGCAGACCTAGATGGATTTTCATTGGTTTTCAAACTGCTAGACGTAATAAGAAAGAAAATAAAGCAAACCAATTTGATCATGTTAACATTACTGACATTACGGCATACATCAATTCAAATCGATATCCGTTTGAACATCAGCATAATGATTTCTCAAAAAATAAATATATGCTAGCTTATGAAGAATACGTTAGTTTTCAACAAAAATATATGAATAAAAATGTATCAGAGCCGATATTCGATTTCAAGCAATTTAAAGAATGTCCGGTATTCGTCATTAACTGTGCCAAGCAGAATGAAAGCATACAAAATTCATTGCTTGCGATAAAATTAGAAATTGAATCAAACAATAGTTTTATTGCTGATACTATCGCGTATTGCGCCATTATGCATGATACCTTCCTCGAGTACGAACCCTTCCAAGGCCTAGTGCAAATCCTGTAATCATGATTATAATTGATCTTCAAGCATTCTATACACCGCAATTTACTGTTAAGGAACTGGCGATATACAATGGCACGCGCTTAGCACATTATCTGTTTAAACCACCATTTCCGTTTCATTATCTTAACAAGGATGTACAACGTCAAGCCACCTGGGTGGAAAAAAATCTTCATGGTTTGCTTTGGGCTAGTGGATACACTGATCTTATCGATTTACCTGAAATTTTACAACGTCATACTGCTAATACCGATCTAGTATATTGTAAGGGTCTTGAAAAATGTAATTACTTAAAAAAATTTCTGGGTGGTAAAGTTCATTCTATTGAGGAAATGAAATTCAAACTTAAACCTAGCCAGCCTAAATGCTTTAATCATCATTTAAATGTATGCTCATGCGCTATAACTAATGCCGTATTTATATACAATGAAATAAAAAATAGTGTTTAGTGGGGGTGGATAAGTACAAATATCAACTTCATATAACCTTCAGTGTCATCATGGATATGCAGCTTGAAACACACAGGCCAAATAGCTATCCTGCACGCGAATGCCCACCCCAGGAAAATCAATTGGAATCAGTGCATCAGTCATCACAGGAAATAACCGATATTAAGTTTTTATGTAAAGTGTGCTTAATAAATTCGGTTACATTAACATTAAGTCCTTGTGGACATTTTTGTGTATGTGTCCCATGTATAAAGCGTAAATGTTTAATGTCCTATATGTAGGCGCTCTAACTAATGTCGTATTTATATACAATGAAATAAAAAATAGTGTTTAGTGGGGGTGGATAAGTACAAATATCAACTTCATAGAACCTTCAGTGTCATCATGGATATGCAGCTTGAAACACACCGGGTTAATTCCTTTAAAAATTGGCCCTGCAAGTTCATTAACCCAAGTGATTTGGCTAAAGCAGGATTCTATTATATGGGTATGCAAGATGTTGTTAAATGTGCGTTTTGTGGAATTATACTACGCAATTGGGTAGTAGGTGATACCCCTATAGGAGATCATTTCCGTTGGAATCCTGATTGTCCATTGTTGGATAATTATATTGAGTATAGACCAAATAGCTATCCTGAACGCGAATGCCCACCCCAGGAAAATCAATTGGAATCAGTGAATTCAGCACCTAAATCAGTGCATCAGACATCACAGGAAATAACAGATAATACGTTTTTATGTAAAGTGTGCTTAATAAATTCGGTTACATTAACATTAAGTCCTTGTGGACATTTTTGTGTATGTGCCCCATGTATAATGCGTCTATCAAAATGTCCTATATGTAGGTGCTCCATTGAAGGGCATATAAGAACATATTTATCATAATATTGTAATAATAGCGGTAACATAATTTGATAACCACTTCCTCTCTGTATCAATTATATATATTATAGGAAAAAATGCTTTTTAATTTTTTGAAAAAAACATTTATTATTAATTTAACAATTAGATTAGAGGTAAATATTTTAGAAATTATAATTCTAATGTATTTTCTATACTACATTCAATAAAAAAATGTTTTAGAATCACGTTTTTTTTTATTTCCTGATGTAATTCTCTGAATTGAGATAAATTATCTTAATATTTTCATGGAATTATTTTAAGTACAGTGATGTGATGTAAATTAGTTATATGTGTTAATTCATTGGAGTAAGATGTTTGCCTTTATCGCCTTTTGCACCCCAATAAATTGGGTGCGAAAAGTGATAAAGGTGTGTGTCTTATTCGAATATCACATGATTTCCTTTGTGGTTTTGGTAAGTATATATAGAGATTTCATTCTGCCTAAAAATTATTAAAAAGTTAAAATGAGTTCCGATCGTAAGTCTTTAAAGAAAGTTATTATAATTTTTTATTAATATATATAATTTTTATAGAAATACTTAGCCAAATTGGAGTAAGCTTGTTGCGGGGGATTTTGCCTCTTGAGGCCGTAAGTAATTTATTATTTTATTTACAAGCATTTTAAGAGAAAATTTTAGGACCCCACCCAGGTATGTTTGTTGGTGGTGTCTGTGCCGCCTGGGGGGGCTTCATGGCCATGCCCCGTAATAGCCAGCTTTCAGTGGCAGGGATGGTCCTGCCAAATATACAAAGACGCCCTCCATGAGGGCGTCTATTTCATGACTGTAAGTTTTTTTAATTTTTTATCATTTAACAAACACTAATTACCTTTTATTTTTTCAGCGAGTCCTAGTTGAATAAAGTCGTAAGTTTTTATATTTCTTTAATAAACATAATCTAATACATTTTTTTCTATTTTTCAGAATGAAAATTTTTTAGGTAGTTTTTTAGTTAGTAGTTTTTAGTTAGTAGTTTTTTATAATAAAAATATATATAAAAATTACATTTCTTTTATTACCAGCTATAATACCTCTTACAGCAAATAATATAAGCAATAAAAAAAAATTACATTTCTTTTAGTGAATTATTAATAATACTATCAGTAACCAACATATAAGCAATAAAAAAAATTACTTTGTTTTATTCCTAAATGTAGTAAATTTTACTTTTTAAAAATCTGGTACAATTATATAAGCATTCATCAGCGTAAGCGGTATAAGTTTTTCTTAAAAAATGTGTATGAGAAAACACGAACTGAATTGTTTCATCATAACACTCAATGTCGCATATTAATATTTCTTCTAGTCCAGGGCGTGGCATCTTCAAGATAACACTTTTACTGTGATTTTCCATATTAACCATATGAAAGTCAGCTTCAACATCATCACCCGAATAATAATAACGAATTAGTTCAAGATTATTGGCTCCAATAAACCTGATAGGGAATATAATTCGTCTATTCATACTAAAAATAAACGTTGAATACAAAATAATACAAAAGAACATATTGTTATACTTACATTGTGTTAATATTTGAAGATAATTCCCTTTAACTGCGATTTCGCAGTAATTATAGCCCAAAGGACAGCCTTGAAACCTGCAGTGTGAACACCTTTGTAAAAAGGTCCACTCGTATGGGTCGTATATATTTACCACAATAAAGAACTTGTTAGTTTTAACATCCAACACCTTTAATTGAATTAAATCACCATCACGATAATTCCAATTTTTTAATGTAATGGTTTTTTTATATTCTTGGAAATTATATTTATAGTATAAACTCAATTCTTTATTATTTCGATTGAAAGTATAAAATTTATTACTACAACTTTTATTACTAAATTTAAATTTCGATATATCGGTTACTGACAGTATTATTAATAATTCAACTTCAGTCATGTTTTAAAAATTTTGCAAATTTTACACCTGTTATATAGATATAAGCCCATCCTATTTCCTGATATTATCGTTTAAGGAATTTTTTGAATTAAAATATTTAGCACGCGTGTGGTACTTTATCAATTTCCTCCTAACCACATAGGCGATTAAGCCTTTATCAGTTTCCTTTTAAGACACCAAAAACACTTATCAGTTTTAATTCATTTTTTATTTTTAAATCTCATTACATATCTTAATTCTAGGTACATTTACTCTATTTTTAATTGGCTCATCTTTAAAATTACAAAATTAAGCGTTATCTCAAATTTTATTTTATCATGCATACTACAAAGACGTAAATAAGCTTTTAAAATATTTGAATTAATTTTAGGTTCTCTTTCAAGCTGTTTCTTAAATCTAATGATATTATTTATATGTCCATGCATTCTAAATCGTTTTTGATTATCGCGGGATAGAGTTTAGTAGCTTCAATTAATGTATAAGCGTTTTCATTGGAATCATTAACCTCGGGGTTGTTTAAATATTTAAGATTATCAAAAAGATCCCCTTGCATTTTAATAGATCCACGTAGCATATTCTGATAATATGCAGTAAAATCATTGAAATGTAAATTTTTAAGACGGCATTTAATTGCGTCATCAAAATTTTGTAATTCTTGCACAGTATGCTCACCCAACATAATATTAAAAAATTGATTTGAAATTTTTATCACGCGCACTTCCTTGAAAAGTATGAACTCGATTTGAATGTTTTCATACTTTATGGTACTAAAATCCTGTCCGGCAAAGAACTTTTCAATCAAATCTTTATTTGATCTAATAAATTGATATTCCTTGATGTTTAAAGTGATTCCAACACATTTCGGGGCAGTAATCTTCACCACAGGAACCCAATTTCGGGCAGGGCTGTATCCCGTTGCAACATATTTTGTACACGATTTATTTAACCAATATGATGTTTCGTATACTAAGTAATGTTCTGCTTTTAAAGACTCTTCAAGAGTAGGCTGTTCCGGCTCGACCCGGGACTTCTTTGCTGGGATAAAAAATTCCACTGAAAATAATTAAATTTACTTACATATATAACATAAAAATAGTAATTACAAAATAGTAATTATAAAATATACTTACTCATACTTTCTGGATGAACGGTGAGAAGAAACTTAACTTGATATGTATTAAATCTCTGAATTTATACCCATCCAAAGCTGTTTTTGTAACGGTCATTGATTCTGCTACCGGAAATTTGCGGTTATTGATTAATCGTCACCCTAACGGTCTTCAATTCTGCACTATTCTGCTACAGGAAATTTGCGGTTACTGATTAGGTCTTCTATTCTGCGACCGGAAGTGATTGCAGTTGGGATTCCCAGAACAGGCAGTTGGCGCGGGCGGGGTGCGGCGGGCAGGGGCGGGCGGGCGTGATCGGGGGTTACCTGCACAGGTATGGCGGGGGCGGGCGTGGTCGGGGGCGATCGGGGGTGATCGATTGATTGATCGATTGATCGGGCGTGGTCGGTGGTGGGGGGCGATCAGGGATGATTGATTGATTGATCGATTGATCGGGCGTGGTCGGGGGTGGTCGGTGGTGGGGGGCGATCGGGGGTGATTGATCGATTGCGTGGGCGTATGATTGGAGGGTTGCCTATATTGCGGGGGCGGTACCTCATACACGTGGATGGCTAGACCGGAAGTGGAGGAGCAAAACTACCCCTTTTCAGTTTACATGTATTTCTTATGGGGGGTAGTGCGCCAGAACACTCTCTATTATAATACTGCGCATCCTAATGATTTAGGGTTTCTCGAAAAATGTTTTTGGATAACACGATCCAAATCGGTACGTTGCGAAACGGTAAGCTCTTTAGCCGATAATAAATTTTCGGACGAAGTCGAAACGGCAGCGAGAGTCGGTAAATTCTTCGAAGAAGACGAGACGGCAGCGACATAAGGTTTGGCAAATTTCCATTCACCGCGAAATAAATCTGGGACTATTCCCACTGATTTCCAAAAATCAATCCCTAGGATCAATATATGCGGAACATCCGGTACAACTAAAACATCGATAGTCGATACGTGATCGCGTAACCGTATTGGTAGCGTAAGGGTGCCGAGACTGGGTACAGTATGTCCATTAGCGACGGAACAGGTAGGGCGAGAATCCGTATTCAACGTAAGCCCTAAAGGCGCTAAAATTTTCCAACCTTCCCCTCCTAAAATGGAGCGATTAGCTCCTGAATCTAATAATCCCAACATATCGTAACCCAAAATATTAATCGTGACGTGAGGGCGTTCGTCAGCGGTAGCGTTATCAAAAAAATAATCTAAAATAACTTTATTTCGAAAAAAAGTTTCTTCCTTCCTATCACTACAAGTTTGTATAGGGTAGGTCGAATACGAGACGGGACGGGATAACATTACACGACCACTTAATGCTTCCTCGGTTCGTTTCCCGACGGAGCGCGTGAATTATTCGATTTACCACACTTAGGACAAGTGTTCACGGTAACTTCCGGTTTTCCACAACGATAACAATAAAGTTTAGTGCGTGGTTTAGGGCATTGACCCGCACGATGGTTCGAATCTCCACAATTCCAACATAAAAGTGGATTAGCGTTAGATGACGCGGTAAATCGCTGATTAGCCCGGACGGGAATTTCTTGAGTATTAGAAATTGCATTATCTCTAATATTCGCGGTTGCAACGTCTAAAACCGGAGTAGGTACATTTATTTCGACCGGAGCGGTATCTATATAAGCTAAATCCGTTTCGAGGTCATTCCTCTTACGTGAAGGCGGTACGAAATTCTCAACAGCGTAACGACGCTCTCCAATTTTTCTACCAAACTTGATAAGTTCCGGAATAGACTGAACTTCAACAAGTCCTAATTGCGTTTGAAAAAAAGGAGTTATATTCCGCATTAAAATGCGTAACTTCTTTTCTTCCGACAAAGGTTGCGATAAACGTGAAAATAAATTTTTCATAACGGCAACAAATATTCCAATGGATTCGTCAGCCCCCTGAGTACGCCTCTGGATTTCTTCTAACAACCTATCATCGTAATTAACCGGTTGAAATTCAAGGCGCAAAAGGGCCGATAGCTCTTCCCAATTGCTAGCTAAATCCACGTTAGCGCGATACCATATTAAAGCTTTACCGGCAAAGAGGTCGCAGGCCTCCGCGAACAGCTGTGTGTCATGCACACTACGGGTCCTCGATAGCTCGCTAACCCGCTCGAGGAAGGCATTTACGGACAGGACGCGAGCATCGCCCGTAAACGTCAAATTCCATTTTGCAACAGGAACAGACGGCGTATAATGTGACGTAGACCCTGAAGGTCCTACCGGAATAGCGCTAGTTGTCGGTATATCTGGGTCAAGGTTTATAAGTACCCGTGATTGGTTACGAGATAATTCATATCGAGAAATCAAAACTGAAAGTTCGATAAACAATGCTTCTTTGCGCGCGGAATGATCGTCAGCCGTAGGGATACTTGCGTCCAAACGGGCTAATCCGTGACTGAATTTTGTCTCGATAGCTTGAGCGGTATTCCTATCGGGTTGATCTACAAATCTGGTAAGAAGGGCTTGTATTTCCCCCCTAACAGTAATTAAGGCTGCGTAATCTTCTTCAAACGAAAAATGGCGAGTCGCCGGGCGTGGAGGTGCCGAGCCGGCGGCCTCGTCTCTTAAGACTTGACGTAAAAGGGTTCGTAATTGCGTGGTAGTTTTCGGAAGGGGAGTGGAACCTCGTATACTTAATTCGTACTGGAGTTCCACCTTCGATAAACGATCGATAATAAGTTTAAAACCCATTATGAATGTTAAAACAAACAACGAGATAATCGGGACCTAAATTAACCCAAAAACACAACGATACAAGGGAAATAGCGAAAATTTCACAACAAAAATCCCAAAGCGAGAATTTAAATCAGAACTCAAAAGGCCCACACGTTTAGGGCGCCAAATTTGTTACGGTACATTCCCTAATTTTGTACACGTGAACAGAAAAGTGCTGACGGCTATCTTAGTGGAGATTGGGGTGGGTGGTTAATTCGCGATATAAGGGCGGAACGTTAACTTACACAGGGAGTGTTAAAAGGGCGCCACCTATTTTATTGAAGGTCCTAAGACTTTGGAGGTAAAAATAGGAAAAGCCTCGGAGATGTGCATATCGCAGGCTTCGAGATAAACAGTCGGACTGCACCTGTTGGCCTACTAACGTACCTGTAACAGACAAGCAACTAGGGAGGGTTCGGGAGGAGGTCATGAAATTACTCTTCAATCAAAATGCGTTACTTTTTAACGATTTAACTTTTAATTATTGACTTGCAATAAGAAAAGGGGTGACATAACATATTTACACAAAATCTCCCTCACTAATGAGGAGAGATGAATCAAAAACATATTTATACAAAACCTAAAAATAAACAAGTATGATAACACACATAAGTATTAATAAATTGCGATAAACAATCAATGGGGGGAATCGATTCAGCCCAGAGCGCACAAACTCGAGATCTTATTTACGGTAAGGTCTAGATTCTCGAGGTCGTCGCCCTGTACAGTAAATATAATATAAACTAGATTAAAAATCTGTAATCATTACTGAAGCAAAACTCTGGAACACAAAAGTAGCGTCTGCTACTTTATATGAGTAGACGGGATTCTTTACGTTAATTTACCCAAAAGTAAATGTCTTTACGGTGACCCAAAAGGGGATGATGACTTTACGTAAGTCTCAAACTTTACGTTAAATCGATTGACAAGAGGATAAACATTAAGTTCGGTACCTGCTTGGTGAGGTGGTCGTCAGACGGTTTATCTCTTGGCACTTTTATTTTACACAATAGAGAGGCCTTTACACTTTACACCTTTTTAGAGATTGATGCGGGACGGAATCTCTATCTTGAAACTCGACTGGGGTCTCCTAAGCTACGGGAACCGATGAAGGTGGCGGAAGAGTCGGTACGAGCTTCTTCTGGCGGGCGGGATTACTTCTTGACTATTCGATATACGATAATCACTTTACTTGAAAATGATGCATTTCCGGGACGGGAAGCCGTGCGAAATAACTTAACGTTAGCACGACCGAATCTCGGATAACTTGAGAGTTCAGTGAGTCGCAAACACTTTATTTACGGTAAAATCTGATAGTTCACTTGAAGATATTCGGTAAACGAAACGTTAGCGGTATCAGCATATTCTTTAACTCAAAACGAGACGAGAGACGAAACAGAACTTTGTCTTCTGAATAAACGGTAAGTTCTCGAGACGATAAGCGGTACTTGGTCGTTCTTTAGGTCAAGTCGGGTTGACAGATCGGGAACGACTTCGGCTCTCTTGCGGACGTAGAGCATGCGTGACTTTTAGTTTAGGGGACTGACTTTGAAAAGCGGGCAGCCGATTGGCTGACTGGTTTACAAGGGGTGGATACTCGTGATTTTGAGGCCAGGGGGTAATATGATCTCTTGTTGACTTGAAAAGTCCAGACAGAAATCCTGGAAATGAAAAGCGTATTTCAGCATTCCAACACGTTTAAATGGCAAGTGGCAAGGTTATCATGCGCTCACCGAGCGCAATGCGAGGGGTAGCCTGTTAACATGGACTAAGCCACATTCTTACAGGGTGACGTATTGTACTGGCCCCAAAGGATATAACACCCTAACCAACTAAAATCGCGTTATGGTAAATATTGACGCATGGCATAGCCATACAGATTTGTTGCATCTAAATACATGATAAAAGAATTGGGTTTGGCGGGATCATAATTCTCCACGAATCTATTATTAGCTACAGCCTTTCTACCTATACACGTACTGACTCCACCGCGGATACCTTTTCTGAAAAAGTGCAGCATATCCATGTCAGTCAACAGTTCTAACTCTATGCCCGTGTATTTCAACATGGCATCCCAGCTTAGTCCAGGCGAGGTGTAATAATGGGCCGGATCTAAACTGTAATGTCTCAAACATAGAGCTCGAAAATTTTCAAACACGTCTGCCAAAATTAACACGTCCGATTTTAGATAAACGTCAGAGTAGTCTCCCAAAGTTTTACAGTCGAAAGTCGTCCACACTTCCACAGCGCGATCGTAATCAGCTGCACTAATGCCCGTACCATGTAACGAATCGAAAAATTGATCGATAGTGGGTAGTGCGGTTTGATCTAATTTTGAAAAAGAGTCGATATGTGAGTAGGGGAACACACCTTTCTGCCTCATAAGGTCGAATTTGACGCCATCACCGAATTCCCTTTTAATCTCGATACACTGATCGGAAGATAGATTCTTAGCCAACTGCGATAGCGAACAATTCATAAATCGGTAGCTGTCTAGGAATCTCATACTCAAATAAATTTTCTTTACACGATCATTATCCCGAATTTCATCAACTAATACACGTTTGCCAAACGATACATACTTTTCTTTATTCATCGGAATAACGTCAATTTCTTCATTATTTAAAGCAAGCTGCTTAACGAAAAGGTGTGAATCGTAATTTAAATTATGAAAAAAGATCGGTACGAACGTTGGAACATTGAAATTTAGATTACAAATCGAATGTGCAGCTCCCCGGTAGTTTCCAGTAAGGTGACAGTGGTCCTTAACTTTGTCCTCAAGTCGATCGAAAGCTAAGTCGCAAATATGACATGTAACGGCATCTTCGTAATTTTGAATTTCGGAGGGATTTAAAATTTTCATCGGTATCACACGCTTTAAATGGTTGTCATAAATCAAGTGCACATCCCTTTCCAGACGCTCCATGAATTCTGCTACGGCATTTCTACCGCGATAAATTTCGAATTTGGACAAATTATCATCGTATGAACATTTAACAAAGTATGCGAAAGAATGAGGCTGGTGTACACAAGCGGTGACCGTGAATCCCTTTCCAGGATGCGGTTCTACGGTATCCACGGGTTTCAAAACGGTTTCAAAATCTGCATAAACGACAAAGGGAACTGTCATTTGTTTTTGATAATTTTGAAATTTCAGAACGTTCTGGGGAACCTGCTTCCCCAGTTTGTCAGTAATTAGGTCGGTCGACGGTAATTTCGTGTAAACGTGATTACAGTCAAAAGTCTGATGTTTAACCAACTGGGCTTCGGTACGGAAATAATGGAGACAACCGTCGCAAAAATGTTTAGCGCCATCCCTAGCAGTTATCTGCTGGGATACCAATCTCGACAAATCTTTTATCCAACAGTAATGACTATTACCCACCGAGTCAGTAGCAAGCAATAAATTTACATGACAGCGTCTTTTTCTGTCGGTGTAATACAAAGGTCCCACAGTTTCGTACTTCATACCATTCTTTGTAAGAACCGCTTCAAGACCGTAAACATTAATCGAAATTTGGGGATTATATCTTTCAAATTTGGAAATATCGGATAATCTGACCGGAAATTCGATGTCGTTGAAGACTAGGAACTCCCGGCAGTCGGGATAAGAACTGACTCGATTGGGTCGACCGGTAGGCTCACAAATAGCCGCGGTGACAGCCCAGCCGAAGCAGAACTCATCGTCATTTTGAACGTTCACAACCGCTTTCTTGTACTGTATCGGTTTCGGAAGCTCGAAGTATGACGAAGCTCGAAGGGGGTTGTATTTATTAACGTTCACGTGTAGATACAATAACTCCTTCAAAGCCCAGCCTGTAACAGACAAGTAGTAAACATTAGTCCTGGGCAGGGGGGTGGGGGTTGCAAATCATTACCAGAGTCGCGCTCCTGAAACTCGAACGTCTTCTCATCCAGTATTGCAGTAAACTTATCATATAAACGATTAAGATCGGTGCCAAACGTTACAACTTCATTTGCAGTGTTAAAGGATTTTATATCTTCTAATTCTTTCGCTTCCAAAATAAAATATCCAAATAATTCAAAATTTACTTTAACACTCTTAAACTTGACAATCTGCCTTTCCAGCAGCGGTATAATTTTATCTTTAATTTCATTCATAAACTCGGTAACATTTAGATGATAATTTACCGAAGTGATTTTGTAGCTGACAATACGGAACTGGAAGGCGGTTTGGTAGGTCGACACTCCTTCCCCCAACGGTACGAAACCAGCGCGACTGCAGTGTCTCCGGCTTCGAAGATGTCCGACGTAGCCGTTTCGAGACACGTTCTCATCGCAGACGTCGCAGTATCGGTTGGGAGTCGGTCTAAGTTCTAGAACACAAACGAATTAGCATCGCCGATGGAGTTCTAGAAAGGGGTACGAACCTATGGAGTCTTTAGTTTTCGGTCGTTTGGCTGGCGAAGGCTCGACACCTGCAGGATCCATCGAAGGCTCCACACAACTGCCTAAAACAAGCGAACCACTCTTATATACTCAACACCTCCAAAAAACCTTCAAGTATAATACCGTTTTGCGATGGTCGACCTAACTGTTGGCAGCTGTCTCTTCGATGGCGATGCAAATTGTCGAGCCTGGTGAACCTCGAACCGCACGTGTCGCACAGGAACATCTCGACTCGACTAGGATCTGAGAAGCTACTATCTGCACAAACAAGGATTACGAAAATCGTTCGCGGCCCTTAGTAGCCTTCCCAGAGCTTATCTAAAAGTCGGAGAACACTTCCAGCTGGCACGACGTGGACGTTGGGAAACCAGCCACAAAAGGAAGGATACAAGGACTGGGCAGGCGTGGGTAACAAGAAAATTAGGTTGTTGCCAGAGAGAGCTGTCTGAGCAACAGCGACTTCGCATCTATAACGCGCATGAACCTGAACTTGAGCAGTATGGTGTTTAACCGCAGTTGTTCAACTTTCTTGAAGTTGTCGGTGGACATCCATCTGTCAGTCAGGTTCTGCTTACGTTCTATGATGGTTTGGAAGCGGACAATCTTCTGTTCGAGCTCTCGAAGTTTTGCGTGTAACGCTAGCAAATCCGCTTCCAATTTGCGAACGCTGTTCTCTTTGGCAGCAATCTCGGCAACGACAGCATCGTCAAAAAGCGAATCTTGGAACACGGTTGCGGGTTCAATGGGTATACTATCAACGTCCATGGAGTCCGCAACAGAAGCTACCGAAGAAGTATGTGGCGATACATCCGCATTCTCCACCATCTCATCCTCTCCCTCACTGAACAGTTCGCCACTAGCATCGTTGCAAACTAGTGCGAATGTATCGTCACATACTTCTTGTTCCACAAACATTGATTCTGAGTCACCGAACGCCGGTGGTGGTGGTATTATGCTCTGGGTCGTGGAAAGCATAAGCTGCGAAGAAGTGCCACAAGAAATACTTTCTAAGAAGCGATCTACAATTTGAGAGCGAACATCAGAATTTAATAACGAATCGTCTGAGGCGTCCATTGCACGTCTAAAATGGGTCGTATCCATAGCATTAACAATATTCGAATCGAACTCGTTAGAGTAACTACACAAATCTATAATTTCAGTTGACGTGCTAGCTGAAGAAACATAATTTTCACCGGTCTCATTTGCAGCTGTAGTTGCAACATTCATGACTTCGGCTTCTGAGTTAGCACTAACGAGTTTCTTGAAATTAAATTTAGATGGTACAATTATTGCACTCGATTCGATCTCAAACTGTTGAGGATTTTTACCCTGCAATAAGTAATTGCGCAAAATACTGGTGCGGTCCTGAACTTCTACAGCTGGAACATTTTCCCAATCTTCGGAAACATTCTCAAATTCAGGACGCAACAGTCGGGCAGGTTTAAGCAAAACATTTTGTAAGATTTTAACAACAGGTTTACTTTCTTGGGGCAATTCTTTACATACCAGACTGACATCGCTGCCGGACTGCGTACATGCACACAACTTAACTTTCTTCGGTTGCAACTTTTTCAGGCTGAGTCTCGAGAACCTCGAAACTCGAGACACACCTGGAGCACTGCATCCTATCACGACACCTTCACAAACACCACAACTTCCGGCACTAGAACTGGTAAACATCACGAACAAGAGCTGAAGACGAACTGACGCTGTCGAAGGGGGTGGTTTGTACTTAAGCACATAAACCGGTTAACCTTGGCCTTGAACCCCGCCCCTTTCGGGAAGGGGGTGGCCTTCACCTTGAGGGTAGTATTTTTTGAGGCCGTTTTTCGACATATTTTCAAGGTAATTTTGTCTAGTTTTGGGCTCCACCGACGTCGCTGAGCGCAGCTCAGCGAGTGGCCTTGACCTTGAGGGTAGTATTTTTTGAGGCCGTTTTTCGGCATATATTCAAGGTAATTTTGTCTAGTTTTGGGCTCCACCGACGTCGCTGAGCGCAGCTCAGCGAGTACAAAGATTTCTCTATCCCCATCGATGAGGAACACTTTTCAAAATTTGACCTGAACGGAGCGAAGCGAAGCGGAGCGAGTATCAAGCTTCCTCCATCCCTATCGATGTGGAGCACTTTTCAAAATTTGACCTTGAAAAAAATTTTTGATGACATCACATGAAAAAACTCGGAACGCAGCGGAGCGAAGCGGAATTTGTTTTTTTTTTTGGGGGGGGGGGTATTTTCTTGTGGAACATTTTTTGGTTTTTTTATTTTTTTATTTTTTATTTTTTCCATCCCAAATAATTTTTTGAGTACTTCTATCCATCCCAAATACTTTTTGTAGACAGTCTATCCCAGATAATTTTTCTAGACAGTCTATACCAAATACTTTTTTACTTAACCAGTTTCTTTTACAAAGGAATGCACTACCTTAACACCCCTCCAGACCCGTAACCACAGCTAAAAGTCAGTCGACTACAACCATCGTCGCAGTTATGTTGTTTTTCGGTAAACGTGACGGTGCACGACTCCAAGTGTCATTAGTGTCGTGTACTCTGAGGGAATATCAATCAAACACTTTGGACAACTGTGATAGGCAAAGACACTTCACGCCTTCGTGGGAATTGGCGGAGATCATCATACAGCACTTGGAGGGTCCCACATTGGGAGAGGGTTATACCCTCTTCCATTCGCAACCGTTTGGTGGTATTTTTACCAACCGCAACGGTGAAGAAACATTCTACGAGCTTCACCAGGTTGCAGGTTTAGTAGAATACTCCAACCGGTTTTGCACGTTAGGGGCCTTCAGAAGGACAGTGCTGCAGCGTTGAGCGTTGGTGTGGAGTGGAGTGGAGTGTTTTTTAGTTTAGTTTAATGTTTAGTTGAGTTTAGTTTAGTTTAATGTTTAGTTTAGTTTAATATTTAGTTTAAGGAATATTGTACAGTTTTTAATATATATTTATCATTGCTATTGTCCTTTTTTTATTTGTTGCATTTATTTTGTAGGAATACTGTAACTCCATAATATTTTTTCTATAAATTTAATTACAAGTGAAACAATTCCAAATTTAATTAAAACTACAGCTATATAATAAACATAATTTATATATTATGCTTACAACTGCACATCAATACCTTCTACACCAAGCTTTTGAAGATATTTTAGAAACTGCAAGTCATCGCTAGCCCCACCACCATTACAATTTGAAAACAAGGTATTGTATGCTGTAGCACCATCAAGCACGCAATTATCAATAATTGCGTTGTAGAAGTGCATGTTATCCAATTTCGCAAACGGTAGGTAGCAGTTTTGTAATACACACTCACTTTCGTCGACCACTGCACAAGCCATGTTTAAAAATGGTTTATCATTATCGTCGTACCTTGGACATACACTAACACAATCTTTACACTTTTTAAACATATAATCACTACTTGCGATATAACCCTTTGCCAGCCATTTCCGTATAAATTTATCAGATAGAAAATATTCTTGAATCCCCTTCTCCATTTTATTCCAGAAACACAAGAAATTATATTCGCTCCAATCAGGTCTAACGATGCCTGCATTAACTAATTGTGTAGGTTTTCGCACGCCTTCTGATGTTGTTATTAATTCAAATAAGGCTTCTTTGTTACACTCATTTAAACGACGAATGTTAGCTCGATTTGCAGGATTTTTTTTCAACAACTTGCTATCGTACCACTGCGGTTTTGAGTTACTCGTCGACATTTTTAACACTTTACGCCATACCGTTTACGCGCAACTTTTATATAGTATCCCCCACCGTCACGTCCTGAGTCTGCGCATTGTTTACAACTCCCCACCTTACTATACGAGTCCTTGAAAATCAGCCAGTTTGCTACAAACACTCCTACAGTCAACATGTTGTTTCTGTACGTTCCAGACGAAGCTGTTTATTGGGTTCATGATAATGCTGAAAGTCGATACCATAAGACTGGGGAAATACCAACTATAAACCCTGAACTGAGCTTCCCATTCCCCGAACCGCTTCATCCGCTAAATAGCGCATTATCCGATTTTTTTGGAGCGCAATATGGCTTCTTCCACTATAGTGCATCAGTTATTTATACAATCGACCCCTTGCATATAATTTCCCAAGATCGTTATCCAGCTCTACACAATTTAGTTTTGAGGGTTGAAGTTTTCAAGAGACTTCATGATTTATCAATCGTGAGTACTAGCGAAGAAAGTGATTCGGAGGGATCTGAAGATTCCGAAAATGAAAAAATGCCTCTCGTTCGCAGGAGATTGTCATTCGAGCACAACCTGCGGTAGCGTCAACATGGTTCCGGTAAAGTTGTTAGTGGCTTTAGCTGCCGTTTACGATGGGTTTCTCTATGTACTACAACCGCCAAATTCCATTTCCGCATCTATAACCTATGATCGTAATATGAGTAACGCTACTTGGTATAAAATGAACAACTCCGTCTTGGCTGAAATCCCTGTATTTAAAATACCTGTGAGAAATTTTACTGAAAATGGTTTATTAACTTTCAAGATAAAATTCCAAGCACCTACATACGCCGTAACTTCCAATTGGCAAACTATTAAGATAAGTGATGATGTGTTTAAGAACTGTACTGGCTTTAACAATTCCTGTTGGGTATCTGTAATTATTCTAGGAACTGTACTATTAATCATAGCGTCATTATGTATTGCATATTTTGCCATATATTGGTCAATGATGTCTTATAATCTTAGATAGTGTGTTAATGATAATTTTTTCGTTTCTGTGAAATACTGTACTAATAAATGTATACCATTTCTAAATAAAATTATTAAATGTTACACTGTTTCAATTACTAGCTCTAGTCTTGCGTTCGGCCTTGGTCTAAGGGAGTGACCTTGGCTAATATTCAAGGACCTTGACCTTGACCTTGAGATCTGACCTTGACCTTGAGATCTGACCTTGACCTTGAGATCTGACCTTGACCTTGAGAGTTGACCTTGACCTTGGATTCAAGGTTAGGAGTGGGGGGAGTGTCCCAGAACTGTCCAAAACAATCTACTCCAAATTTCCCCTCGATGGTAGGCGTTCTACCCTGCCAGTTACATGTCGCAAACGGGTATCAATACGATTATACTCATTATACCGATTTTCTGAGTCAAAGTCTTCAACCTGTTGCATTAAATTCCCTAATTTAGCTTTCCATGTTTCTACTTCTAACTCAGCATCAATATTGGTTAATATAGGCTCGAAAGGACAGCCTAATTTTTCTTCCCTTAACCTAGCACGGAGAGTGGCACGTTTATCAGGAACAGTTCCAGTGATCATTAAACCCCTGATTTGCAATTCATGTGTAAGCTCATCGCCTAGCAACCGATTCACGTCCATAATGAAGTATACGAATTAAAACAAAAAAAAATTATACCTACTACCACTAATCAATGAATTAAACCCTAATTAAATACGCCAATTAATATTCGTTAATGTCGCTAAGAACGCTCGAGCCCCACGTTGGGCGCCAATAAATTTGCTACCCTTTTTTTTTTATAAATAACAACGTCGAATCATTTGATGGTTAACGCCAGTCAAATTGTAACTGGTAGCGAAATAAAAGGTCGACTAGGCTCAGTCTGGGTCGTGAGTGCTTGACCGGCTAATTGGAACGATTAGTTTTCCTTGGTGTTAAAAATGGGCGCCAAAGGTTTTCTAAACCTCACCTAGTAACAGGAACTTACCATAAAAACCTTAATATCCATAAGTCCTTCCAACCTGATTCAATGATAAAAAAAAATAATACGCAAATGGCTAGACTATACGTTTAATAGCGAAACTTATATTAGCAGGAGTGAAAAAGGAATTCATATAAATTGATTTCGTAGAAAAACAAAATTCGCAATTGCATAGGTACGTAAAGTAACGTATAACCAAGTATAATTTCAATTAATCAATTATGAATAAAAGAAAAGGAGTCTAATATGACTGCTTAAAACAGACGCTCTGAAAGAGAGAAAAAAACCAAAAAAGCGAAGCCTTAATAACTTCAAGGAGAATAACTTTTGCTCCTCCCAAAATTATTCACACAAAATAAACCAATAATAAGTTACCTGAACACAATTCGGCGAAATCTTGCAAGATTTAAACCTACTCTGTTAATGACACCTCAATTGAACCCAAAGCAGCAAGTTGCAAAAGCGCTTCTCTAAAATTAAAAAAAAAATACTTAAATTCCAATTTACCGCTGTCTTAAACAACATTTACAGTGACTCAACATTACAGTCAAATAAAGCAAAAAAAAAAATAAAAAAAAATCGATGTAACAGTGAATTTTAGAAGTACTCGAACTTCGTAACTATATAATTGTTTACAGTAATTTAATTGTATGACGTAGATACTGAATATAACCTAGAAGCTTGTGAATGTTTCTAAAAAAAATATATAACAATTTGGGTACATAACAATTCAGTTAACTAATCTTCCAGGTGAGATACTTTAAAAATATTCCCCTACATACCTAATTAACTCTCAATTATGTAGCAAAAAAAAAATTCATAAAGGTTTACTCCAAAGAAGTTGACTCGAACAAATAATTTGTAGCGAACTGACCTGTCCTTCCGCTGGTACAATACTTAGGTATAATATTAGTCGTCAACGTGGATAAGTTGACCTGGAGAGGACACGATGATAAAACCCAGATTGCTTTCGACGAAGTAGGCCTTCGCTGCGAGATGGAATGGCGGCGCCGCGCCGGTGGCCTACTCGAAGAAATTCCTCGGCGATGACATTCATCGACGGGTAAATTGGTCTGGAGGAGATCACGATGGTGCATCCAAAGTTGCCTTCACCGAAGTAGGCCTTCGCTGAGAGATGGAAAGACGGCGCCGGTGGTCTACTCGATGAAGTCTCCTCGGCAAATACTGTGACCGAGATTGTAGATTCCTAGGCTATTCCTTTAATCTAGGTAGCCGCTATCTTCTTATCTCCAGTTCAAGTTAAAGTTAAAATACCGAAGCATTCCGGACAAATAAATTACGAGCTAAACTTAATTACCACGGTATAGGTAATTACTTGGGGTGTAATAAAACCTGCAGAATAATAATAATAATTTGTACCTATTTTAGGAAACCATAGACACGCTTGTACGAACCTAAGATGGAGTCGGTTTTCTTTTTAAGAGAAATGTTGTGTTTGCTGCCAAAATCCCAAACAATTGGTTATTTAAACTTGGAACCACTAGAACGACTATATCCTCGTTTAAATTTAATAAACTGGCTAGAAGATGGTTCAAAATATCCACGATAAATTGTGATTTCTAAATTTTAGTTTTAAACCTCTTCTCATGAACACAGAACACACCAGATGATTTCTTTTCACCACCTACCAACGTCACGGAAAATTTTTCAAAAAGACCTTTTAAAATAACACTAAAGTCACCAAAAGAAATCAAAAAAAAATTTAAAAAATTATGGCACCAACCAAATCAAAACAGCAAACATACGCCATGTCTAATAATTCTCAAAAACTAAAAGTAACTTAGCTAAATTGAATAAATAAAAATGCAAATTTGGAATATGTCACTTGTTTGAATTCGAACCGTAACAGATTCTTAGAAAGTATTTCTTGTGGCACTTCTTCGCAGCTTATGCTTTCCACGACCCCGAGCATAATACCACCACCACCGGCGTTCGGTGACTCAGAATCAATGTTTGTGGAACAAGAAGTATGTGACGATACATTCGCACTAGTTTGCAACGATGCTAGTGGCGAACTGTTCAGTGAGGGAGAGGATGAGATGGTGGAGAATGTGGATGAATCGCCACATACTTCTTCGGTAGCTTCTGTTGCGGACTCAATGGACGTTGATAGTATACCCATTGAACCCGCAACCGTGTTCCAAGATTCGCTTTTTGTCGATGCTGTCGTTGCCGAGATTGCTGCCAAAGAGAACAGCGTTCGCAAATTGGAAGCGGATTTGCTAGCGTTACACGCAAAACTTCAACAGCTCGAACAGAAGATTGTCCGCTTCCAAACCATCATAGAACGTAAGCAGAACCTGAATGACATATGGATGTCCACCGACAACTTCAAAAAAGTTGAACAACTGCGGTTAAACACCATACTGCTCAAGTTCAGGTTCATGCGCGTTATAGATGCGAAGTCGCTGTTGCTCAGACAGCTCTCTCTGGCAACGCCCTAAATTTCTTGTTACCCAAGCCTGCCCAGTCCTTGTATCCTTCCTTTTGTGGCTGGTTTCCCAACGTCCACGTCGTGCCAGCTGGAAGTGTTTTTGATAAGCTTTTAGATAAGCTCTGGGAAGGCTACTAAGGGTCGCGAACGATTTTCGTAATCCTTGTTTGTGCAGATAGTAGCTTCTCAGATCCTAGTCGAGTCGAGATGTTCCTGTGCGACACGTGCGGTTCGAGGTTCACCAGGCTCGACAATTTGCATCGCCATCGAAGAGACAGCTGCCAACAGTTAGGTCGACCATCGCAAAACGGTATTATACTTGAAGGTTTTTTGGAGGTGTTGAGTATATAAGAGTGGTTCGCTTGTTTTAGGCAGTTGTGTGGAGCCTTCGATGGATCCTGCAGGTGTCGAGCCTTCGCCAGCCAAACGACCGAAAACTAAAGACTCCATATGTTCGTACCCCTTTCTATTAGTAATGAATATTCAAAGTTTGAATCATAAAATCAACGAACTAACGGTCTTAACAGAAGAATTAAACTACCCACATGTGATTTGTATTACTGAACATTGGATTAAGTCAAATCAAATAATGCCTCACTTACCAAATTATAATTTAACATCCTATAACTGCAGAGAAAAGCATGCTCATGGCGGTACAGCAATTTACTGTAGCAATAAATTCGAATTTTCTCCGATATTAGATTTCAATTATTTATTTAGTGAAATTTCTTTTGAATTTTCTTGTGTTTTTAGTGATATAGCAAGTACGTTTATTATCTGTATTTACAGATCACAAGCGGGTAATGTTTCATTATTTTTGAAATCTTTAGATATATTACTCCAGAAAATACCAATTAAATCTAATATTATTTTAGTAGGCGATTTAAACATCAACTATGATGATGACACGCCAAACTCACTTTATCTTAAAAATTTATTGAGAATGCATAATCTAGAAATGCACGTAAAATCAATCACAAGATATTCAACAAAATCTTCAATTATTGACTACGTATGTTCCAATTTTGAAAAACAACACACTGAAGTGACCACAGGACTCTCCGATCATGAAATGATAGTTTCGTCATTCGAATTAAAAGGTAAAGTTGCTGACAATAAATTAAACTGTGTAAGTAGTAAACGTATTTATAGCAAAGCCAACTTCAAAAAATTTTATAATATAAGCTCAATGTCAGATTGGCGGTTCTCCAATACTAATTCAAATATTAATAATAAATTTCATAGTTTCCTAGATAAAGTAAAAGATAATTTCCAAAAATCATTCCCCCTCAAAATTGTGAAAAACAGATCTAAGAAAAAGTGGATATCCAAAGGCATTCGTACGTCATGTGCAAACAAAAGATGCTTACATTATTTAAAAAAATTCACATCAAATGAAAACATTCTAATTTACATCTACAATTATAACAAAATTCTTCGTGATTTAATAAAATTAGCAAAGCATTGTTACTTTTCCTTAAAAATTTCCAAAGCTTCGAATAAAATTAAGGAAACTTGGCAAGTAATAAATACCCTCACAAGTAGATCCAAAAAACAGACAGATGAAATAAATCTAAAAATTAACGATGTACTAATTAAAGACCCTTTTGAAATTGCTGAGAACTTTAATAACTATTTTCAATCCATCGCCTTAAAACTATCAAACAATTTAAATCAAAACTGTACTCCCCCTCTAAATGATAATTACTTTAGACATTTAAATCTTCCTACATTCTTTCTAAAACCTACAAACATATACGAATTAAAAGAAGTAATGCAAAGTATCAAAAATAAACATTCTACTGGCCTTGACGAAATATCAGTTACGCTCATTCAAAATTTGCCAAACTCAGCATTAGAGGATTTAGTAAATTTAATCAATTTATCTTTTTCTAACGGAAATTTTCCAGATTGTCTAAAAGTTTCATTAATAAAACCTTTATTTAAAAACGGGGAAAAATCTGAAATATCAAACTATAGGCCTATCGCGTTGCAGTCTTCCTTTTCTAAAGTGATCGAAACCTTAGTCTTTAAACAAATATCCAATTACATAAATAGTCATAACATCTTAGTAAACTGCCAATACGGATTTAGACAAAGTAGAAATACAAACGACGCCATACTAAACTTTTTATCTGATGTTTATAACTACATAAACGAAAATCAAACTAATGCTACTCTCTCCTGTGATTTGACTAAAGCTTTCGATTGCGTTGATCACGAAATTCTATTAGAAAAATTAAATAAATACGGTTTCCGGGGAGTATCGCAAAATTGGTTCCGATCTTATCTAACAAATCGCCTTCAGCTTGTAGAAATTAAACAAAGAAATGAAAATTCAAATATCGGCATACAATCAAATGTAAAAAAAGTCGAGTGCGGTGTTCCTCAAGGGAGTATTTTAGGTCCACTACTATTTATTCTATATATCAATGATATTTCAGTCTCTTCAAAAGGCAATTTTACACTGTTTGCGGACGACACTACGATATCTTGGGCGCATAATGACATTGTTGCATTAAACAATTTAATTAAAATAGACACGGCGAACGTTAGTAATTGGTTTTTAACTAACAAACTATCACTAAATATAAATAAGACAAAGGCTGTGATGTTTGCTCCCAAAGATACGCCGGCACATGAAAATTGTTCAATAAAAATTGGAAATAATAAATTAGAGTTTGTCGATCACATCAAGTTTTTAGGAATCACCATAGACAAGAATCTGACCTGGAATCATCACATCACAAACATGAACGCTAAACTTGCAAAAACTTGCTATGCGATAAAGGTAATATCACACGAGATTAATACTTCCGTCGGTCGTCAAGCATATTTCGCACTATTTGAACCTCTTCTTCGATACGCTATCCCTTTTTGGGGAAGCGCAAGCAAAACCAATTTATTCTCATTATTCAAAATTCAAAAACGAGCCATTCGCATACTAAGTAAATCCGAAACAAATGCTTCATGTAAATTATTGTTTATCACAAATAAAATAATGACCCTCACTAACTTATATATATTCGAAACATCTTTGCTTGTTTTTAAAAATTTAAATAATATCAAAAAAAGACAAGACATTCACAATTACGACACGCGTTCGTCATCTAATCTTCATCTATTAAAACCAAATAAGGAACTCTTTAAGAAATCATTTTTCTATACAGGCATCGCTATTTTCAATAAGTTGCCAATTCAAATTAAAAGCATTGGTGATTATAAAACGTTTAAACGAAAACTAAAGACATTTTTACTGGATTATGCATTCTACAATATTGACGAGTTTTTTGGCATGACATTTTAAATATTTATACACATATATATTTTTTTTTATCATCATTTTTTTATATGTACATTTGTGATGTAATACTGTTTACTGTAACTATGTTTATGTTTGTATAATTTATATTTTGTCCTACACCCATGTGGTATTATGGAAATAAACCTATCTATCTATCTATCTATCTATCTAGAACTCCATCGGCGATGCTAATTCGTTTGTGTTCTAGAACTTAGACCGACTCCCAACCGATACTGCGACGTCTGCGATGAGAACGTGTCTCGAAACGGCTACGTCGGACATCTTCGAAGCCGGAGACACTGCAGTCGCGCTGGTTTCGTACCGTTGGGGGAAGGAGTGTCGACCTACCAAACCGCCTTCCAGTCCCGTATTGTCAGCTACAAAATCACTTCGGTAAATTATCATCTGAATGTTACCGAGTTTATGAATGAAATTAAAGATAAAATTATACCGCTGCTGGAAAGGCAGATTGTCAAGTTTAAGAGTGTTAAAGTAAATTTTGAATTATTTGGATATTTTATTTTGGAAGCGAAAGAATTAGAAGATATAAAATCCTTTAACACTGCAAATGAAGTTGCAACGTTTGGCACCGATCTTAATCGTTTATATGATAAGTTTACTGCAATACTGGATGAGAAGACGTCCGAGTTTCAGGAGCGCGACTCTGGTACTGATTTGCAACCCCCACCCCCCCCCCCTGCCCAGGACTAATGTTTACTACTTGTCTGTTACAGGCTGGGCTTTGAAGGAGTTATTGTATCTACACGTGAACGTTAATAAATACAACCCCCTTCGAGCTTCGTCATACTTCGAGCTTCCGAAACCGATACAGTACAAGAAAGCGGTTGTGAACGTTCAAAATGACGATGAGTTCTGCTTCGGCTGGGCTGTCACCGCGGCTATTTGTGAGCCTACCGGTCGACCCAATCGAGTCAGTTCTTATCCCGACTGCCGGGAGTTCCTAGTCTTCAACGACATCGAATTTCCGGTCAGATTATCCGATATTTCCAAATTTGAAAGATATAATCCCCAAATTTCGATTAATGTTTACGGTCTTGAAGCGGTTCTTACAAAGAATGGTATGAAGTACGAAACTGTGGGACCTTTGTATTACACCGACAGAAAAAGACGCTGTCATGTAAATTTATTGCTTGCTACTGACTCGGTGGGTAATAGTCATTACTGTTGGATAAAAGATTTGTCGAGATTGGTATCCCAGCAGATAACTGCTAGGGATGGCGCTAAACATTTTTGCGACGGTTGTCTCCATTATTTCCGTACCGAAGCCCAGTTGGTTAAACATCAGACTTTTGACTGTAATCACGTTTACACGAAATTACCGTCGACCGACCTAATTACTGACAAACTGGGGAAGCAGGTTCCCCAGAACGTTCTGAAATTTCAAAATTATCAAAAACAAATGACAGTTCCCTTTGTCGTTTATGCAGATTTTGAAACCGTTTTGAAACCCGTGGATACCGTAGAACCGCATCCTGGAAAGGGATTCACGGTCACCGCTTGTGTACACCAGCCTCATTCTTTCGCATACTTTGTTAAATGTTCATACGATGATAATTTGTCCAAATTCGAAATTTATCGCGGTAGAAATGCCGTAGCAGAATTCATGGAGCGTCTGGAAAGGGATGTGCACTTGATTTATGACAACCATTTAAAGCGTGTGATACCGATGAAAATTTTAAATCCCTCCGAAATTCAAAATTACGAAGATGCCGTTACATGTCATATTTGCGACTTAGCTTTCGATCGACTTGAGGACAAAGTTAAGGACCACTGTCACCTTACTGGAAACTACCGGGGAGCTGCACATTCGATTTGTAATCTAAATTTCAATGTTCCAACGTTCGTACCGATCTTTTTTCATAATTTAAATTACGATTCACACCTTTTCGTTAAGCAGCTTGCTTTAAATAATGAAGAAATTGACGTTATTCCGATGAATAAAGAAAAGTATGTATCGTTTGGCAAACGTGTATTAGTTGATGAAATTCGGGATAATGATCGTGTAAAGAAAATTTATTTGAGTATGAGATTCCTAGACAGCTACCGATTTATGAATTGTTCGCTATCGCAGTTGGCTAAGAATCTATCTTCCGATCAGTGTATCGAGATTAAAAGGGAATTCGGTGATGGCGTCAAATTCGACCTTATGAGGCAGAAAGGTGTGTTCCCCTACTCACATATCGACTCTTTTTCAAAATTAGATCAAACCGCACTACCCACTATCGATCAATTTTTCGATTCGTTACATGGTACGGGCATTAGTGCAGCTGATTACGATCGCGCTGTGGAAGTGTGGACGACTTTCGACTGTAAAACTTTGGGAGACTACTCTGACGTTTATCTAAAATCGGACGTGTTAATTTTGGCAGACGTGTTTGAAAATTTTCGAGCTCTATGTTTGAGACATTACAGTTTAGATCCGGCCCATTATTACACCTCGCCTGGACTAAGCTGGGATGCCATGTTGAAATACACGGGCATAGAGTTAGAACTGTTGACTGACATGGATATGCTGCACTTTTTCAGAAAAGGTATCCGCGGTGGAGTCAGTACGTGTATAGGTAGAAAGGCTGTAGCTAATAATAGATTTGTGGAGAATTATGATCCCGCCAAACCCAATTCTTTTATCATGTATTTAGATGCAACAAATCTGTATGGCTATGCCATGCGTCAATATTTACCGCAACGCGATTTTAGTTGGTTAGGGGTCGAAGAAATTGAAACGTTAAATGTTTTAGACGCTTTGGACGAATCCGACACTGGGTATGTGCTAGAAGTGGACCTGCGATATCCCCTAAATCTGCATCATCTCCACAATGATTTACCCTTTTGTCCCGAACTTATCGCGCCGCCTAACGGTAAATTGAAAAACGTGAAATTAATTCCAAATTTACAACACAAATTTAAGTATGTAATCCACTACAGAAATTTAAAACAGTGTTTAGAAGCCGGTTTGATTTTGGACAAAGTTCATAGAGTACTCAAATTTGTACAGACCCCTTGGTTGCGTTCCTATATTGATTTAAATACTAAATTAAGAAACCGGTCGACGAACGAATTTCAGAAAGATTTTTTTAAGGCGCTTAACAACAGCGTGTTCGGTAAGACGATCGAGAACGTGGATAAGAGGGTTAATGTCAGACTAGTCAGTCATTGGGAGAAGATTGGTAACAGAATTGGTGCCGAAAGTTTAATTGCTAGACCAAATTTTAAAGATAAAACCGTGTTTTGTGAAAATTTAGTTGCTGTTGAGTTGAACAGAACTTCGGTTTACTACGACAAACCTAGCTATGCAGGTTTTTGTGTTTTAGACATTTCAAAAACCGTTATGTACGATTTTTATTACAGTTTTCTGAAAAATACCTATGGCAATAACGTTTCCTTGCTGTACACCGATACTGACTCCTTGGTACTTGAAATTTATACAGACAATTTTTATGACGACATGAAACAGCATCTCGACAAATTTGACACTTCTAAATTTAAGAACGCTCTCCATGGAATGCCCAAGAATGTGTCTGTCGTCGGTAAGATGAAAGACGAATATGGCGGTTTCCCTATACAGAGTTTTTATGGTGCAGGTGCAAAATCATACTGTGTGAACCTCGAAAGTGGTGCCGATCGGAAGGCAAAGGGTGTTCCCAAGAGTGCAGTTGCAAAGTATCTCACCGCTGACCTGTTTCAAGAAGTGGCTGAGAACAGGCGGAGTGAGGTATTTTGCAAGTTTTTTGTATTTAGATCCCGTAAACACACTATGTACACCGAGCTGATAAATAAGGTTGGGTTGTCAGCGTTTGATGATAAACGTTACCTTATTCCCAATACCACGAAAACTCTGGCGTGGGGTCACTTGGCTATTCCGACACCAGGTCTAGACGTTGATGACAGATTAAATGTTTTGATTGATTTATTGGAGGCTTCCGATCGGGATCAAAATTAACCATTTTTTCATCAGTCGTAGCGGTACTGGTTATTACTTTGCAGCAAAAGTCCTACGGTATACGATCCCGAAACTTTCTTGTACAATAGTTGTTAATATGATTTTTAGTTTACGTGTATTTATAAGTATAGATAGTGTGTACATAATATGTGCTTATTTGACCTGTAAATATTTATATGATTTGTGGGAGTTGCTTAGAGAAAGCAAACCATACGCTATAATGATAAGAATATAAATAAACAATAATTGTTGAAAAAGTATTTATTTATATATTTTAGTTACAATTGTGATATAAATTTTATTCATGAATAAAACTTGTACATTTTATACAATAGCATTTTTTGATATCCACGAATTGTGTCTATTATCGAAACCTAACCACTTGACCAGAAGCTGATTTCCTCTTTTCCTAACAACTTTTTCTACCAAATAAATATCGGGATGTTTTGTTTTCTGCAGTTCCAACCCATAAAAAGCTCCTTTTACTTCCTCGCCATCGTCATCTTCCAAAATGTAGCTTGCAGGGTTTGTAAGTCGAACTTTTACGATTTTAAAAATTTCGTTGCTCCAATTTGGTGTGTATCCTTTGGCAAATGCGGTCCTGTGTTTACTAACTCTAACGCGGTCTCCCACAGAAAAGTTGATGTTCTTCGGGTCAACCGTTTTCATATGACTGTAGACCCTTTTCAAAATTTCATCGGCATTACTTGCATTAACATCTTGCGGTTTCATTCCGATGGTTGAGTGTTTTGTGGAATTATATCGTTTTACAATTTTTGGTAAAAGATCCAACCACTTATACGTTCCTTGCAAGCTGAACTGCTTCCACATCATATTTTTTAAAGTGCGGTTGCAGCGTTCGACGATACTGCATTTTAAATTTGAATAACTACTATAATGGTTAATGTTGAATTGCTTCATCAGGGTTTGGAATTCTTTGTTGTAGAATTCTTTACCCATATCTGTTTGTAGATTTTTCGGTTTAGAACTTGTAGTTGAAAGCGCTTTTTTCATCGCGGTAGCAACGGCTAGACCGGTCTTTCGTTTGACGGGGTATGCCCAAACATATTTGGAAAATGCATTGATAACAACTAAAATGTATCTGAATCCTCTGTTGACTTTTTGGTATGGTATCATTTCAACCAAATCGGCTTGAAACAAATCGTTTAGACCCTTGATGATCACACGTCTCCGTTTGAAATTTTTTCTAGCCGGTTTGTGCAGTTCCGCTACAACGTCTTCCTTAACGTTCATCTTTAATTAGAAGCTTCTACTACAAAACTCGTTATTAATGATCCCGTATCGGAATTCTCATGAGAAATTCTAAACTCAACAAGATATTCTTATTGGGTTGGTATGTAGCCGATATTTTATCGCCTGGATTTAGTGTACCGAGCGTCTCAGGCGCCAGCAACACACCATTTAGGTATATTTTCGCGAGAGATGGGGTGCAAGCAACTGATATTATTTGTGCAGATGGTAGTCTGTATTCATATTCGCCGTTACTACTACCGTTAATAATTACGAACCGACCTTTGCTATCAGTTTTAACAGCCACTACATAAAAGATGGTATCATACTTTAGAGCCGATTTCATATCCCCTATCTTAGTTGCAGTCTCTGCAGATATCTCCTGTTTAAGAGCCTCGCCATCTTCCACCAGATATATTTTCGGATTTACATCGGTAGGATGATGTTGATGCATATGCCTTCCAAACTTATCTATCGGCATGTTAACGCGAACTGAGCTAACGCGGATATGGTGTGGCTATTGAACATTTGCCTATTTATTGACCTTATTTAATAACTTTTGCGCGCCTTAAAGCGTTCACGATGCTAACAATTTCGTTGTTATGTCCTGTATGTCCTGCAGCCTGCGAGGCTATCAAGATCTGCATTCTCTCTACAAGAGTATTCGGATTTTTCCAAGGTACAAATTCAACCTTTCTGCTATTTACGTTTAGAACTCCTTTACCTAACCGAGTTGATTTGGGGGTACTTATACTGCGAATAATATTTCGATACTTTGGACCGGTATTACCACTTATTTGCTCGCTGTCGTTGTAATTTTTACGGTAGGCAGCAGACCGATTAACGATGTCTTTATACTGATCATGATCCTTTGTAGTATAGCCTATAGGAGCCTTTTTAAACATCAATTCGTAGAACCCAGGAGTTCCTTTATATGTAACCTTACGACCGCCGTCCATTATAAACATGTCTTCCCCGTCGAAGTCAAGAATTTTATTTCCTATATGAAATTTATCTGCTTCAATATCGAATCGAACACCATACTGAACATCGAATTTTCCCTCCGTGTCCCGTATCAAGTCTTCGATGTATTGTCTAGCTAAACCTTGAAAGTGTTCCAAGTATTTATCGAGGACATCTGGATGTAACATGTTTTCAATCGTTTGTTGAGCTTCTCGAACACTATGTTCCAAAAATTCTTCATTATCACTTTCCACGTTCAGGACCTCAGACTCCAAGAGTTCCTCTTCCGGTGAAGCTTCGGCAATTACATCAGCTTTCAGAAAGTGGGGCTTCGATGGTACAGGCTGTGGGCGCGTGCGAGTAGGCATCTCCTTTTTAGGAGCTATCTTTAATTCTGTGGGCTCTACTTTAACATGTAAATCTCTGGTTTGTAAACCTTCAGTTTTAATAGTTGCTAGTAATTCCTTAAGCGGTTGGGAAATGGGCTTAAATTGTTCCGAGAGTGTAGACTGCGATCGGGTCATGTCTGATTTTAAACTTTGCAATTTTCTTTTTAAATTTTGCCTACTTTTAATTAGTTCGCTAACCAACCGTTTATCCATCTTCCTCTGACAGTTGCTTAACGACAACTAAGCCGTATAGTTTCGCTTCAATTGTATATGTGGAAAAAAGAATCGAATCCTTTCCTGTACCGACCCCCGTATACATCCGAATCCTTATCGATGACTAGAAAACCGTATGGATCGTTCCAACAATGTGAACATAAGTCCTTAAAATCTTCAAAGCGCATGTCAACGTTAACGTGATCATCGTGTATGTGTTTTAGGTTGGTCTTATCTTGTTGAAATACTATAATAAGATTGGCGTTGTCTCTAATAAGTTGTTTTGGAATAGAGGAATAGGTTTGGCATAAGTAGAAGCAATCTATGTTTGCATGCCGTCCAAAACAAAAGTAATCTCTAATTACACTTTGGTTTTCGCATGCCACATCGTCGAAAATAATTACAGAATTGGGTTTGGCTTCCTGAGGTTTCAATATCTCTAAGCCGTCTTCGTATTCATAAAAACCGATTTCCCGTATTGGTTGCAGTAGTTTCCTTAAATAATTATATTTCGGTTGATTCAATGATTTCGAATATAAATAAACATTTTCAAATCTCAACCCGTTGGAATGTTCTAGTAAACTAATCATTACGTTCGTTTTCCCACAGTTAGATCTACCAACGATAAGTCCACGCTTACACCCACCTCCTAGTAAAATACCATGTTTCTGATAGTTCGCCGTCAATGAAGTTTGATCATGATTTACGATTGGCAAAGAGTGATTTTGCTTTTCAATTTTAAATTTTTTCATTCTCGACACCTTTCTTAAATGTGTGTAACCAAAACACTAAAGTATTGGCGAATGTGATTTAAATTATATATATATATATAATACGGTACGCTCGAATATCTGTCGCAGTTGCTTAAAATGTTGGTTTACGAACGTAGCGTCGGTATTCGACGTCGAGCTGTTGACAAGAAAGGTTCTGGACTAGTGAACACTCTTATAAACAAATTGCCTGTAGAATTACACATTCCCGGGTATAACTATTGCGGTCCTGGAACTCGCTTAAAAAAAAGACTTTCTCGAGGAGATCGAGGTATTAATTCGTTGGACGAAGCCTGTAAGGAGCACGACATTGTATATTCTCAACATCAAGATCTTCAGACCCGACACGAGGCTGATAGAACGCTTGCTGAAAAGGCTTGGGGTCGCGTTCGTTCAAAAGACGCTGGAATTGGAGAAAAAGCAGCTGCGCTAGCTATTGCAGGCATTATGAAGGGTAAAACGAAGCTGGGGATGGGTTCTTTGCGTAAGAAGAGACGTTCGCGAAAAGTGTTAAGCTTTGCGGGTGCTGTTAATCGGGCTCGCAAACTAATTAAAGGTCGTAACACCGGTAATTTAATGAATGTTGTAAATACAGCTTTAAGCGGTATTAAAAACAAAAAAATCGCCCAGCCCAGAAGTAGAATTTTGAAAATTCCTAAGACGGGTGGTATTTTACCGCTTATCCCCATATTTGCCGCTTTAAGCGCTCTTGGATCCTTGGGAGGCGGTGCTGCAGCAGTGGCGAAAGCAGTCGGTGACGCCAAAGCCGCTGCAAAGGATTTGAAAGAAAAGGAGCGTCACAACAGAGCGATGGAAGCTGTAACGGTGGGAAAGGGTTTGCATTTGGGTCCGTATAAAAAGGGATTTGGACTGTATTTAAATCCGTACCAGCCAAAAAACTAAATGTCAAGCTACCGCGCCGAGCGCTTACCAACGTAGATTTGGAGAAATATGCTAAGATATTACGGATTCCCAATTTTCGAGGGGTTTACATGCGTGACGATTTACCTCAGACGATTTATGAAAACGAATCGGGCGTAGTTAACCTAGACGATAAAATAGGTGCTGGTACGCATTGGACCGCCTACGTGAAGCGAAGTTTCAACGTGGAATACTTTGATAGTATAGGGAATTTAAAACCACCACCGGAATTAATAAAATATTTCCGCAGCGACGGTAGCAGGAATAAGATTACATACAACTTTGAACGATATCAAAAGTTAAATTCATACAATTGCGGACATTTATGCTTGCAATTTTTATATAGCTGTGCAAGATGATTTTTACAACGTCAGTGTACTGTTGTTTCTTGCATACAACGCATCGCAATGTCTACCATTTTCACACTTTCCGGAAATACGTCGGTGTTAAGCGTCGATTTTGATCTTCCAATTTTTTTGGAATCTGAACAAGAATATGTTCTGGGATTACTAAGTTTTGAATCGTACAATAGCATTCCTAATATTGTGGAGCCAAAAAATGTATTTAGACTCGTCGGTAGACCAGATATTGTATTTCCGAAAGGTGCTTATGAACTTAATGGCATCAACCAATACATACAGTCGCAATTAAATCGTAATGTTGGCGACAGGGAATACGTGGACCTGCGAGGACATGCAAGCACTATGAAAACCCAGATTAAGGCCTCTCATGAAATAGACTTCGAATATGACAACTCTATAAGGGATATACTAGGATTCGACAAAAAAATATATTCAAAAAATAAAGTGGTTGAATCTGAACACATAACCAAAATAATGCAAGTTAATACCATATTAATACATTGTAATATTTCTGTGGGGTCTTATAACAATGGAAAACCAAGCCATACAATTCATCAATTCTTTCCTACTGTCCCGGTTGGCTACAAAATCGTCGAGTCTCCAAATCCAGTTATTTATCTACCTATCAGTACTAAAACCATTACGAACATTACAATTAAAATACTTGATCAGGACGATCGACCGGTCAGTTTCAATTCAGAAACCATAACTGTAGGTTTACATTTGAAGAAGGTGTAATGGGTTTCATATTCCATTCGCACGGTTACGGTTGCAATCCTTTGCAGCCGATTCAAAAAGGATATAACAAGCCCCCTTCCAAGCGCTCCAAGGTCAGTAAGAGATCGACTTCCGACCTGTTAACAAACAAGAATAAAGCATTCCTCAAGTCGTTGGGTTATCAGTTGCTACAATGAGTATTTTGAATATTGGTGAAAAGGTGTTTGTCGACAATTCCATTGTTAGTAATCAAATCCACACCCATCAGCCGTACACAACCAGTTTTAACAATAATGATGAAATTCGAATACCTATACAAGAAGATATGTCTACTCTACCCGGATTAAGCCACTTGTACATAGAAGGAAAACTACTTAAAGCAGCGGGAGGTCCTACAACCGCGAAATTTGTAAATAATGGTATCGCACACTTATTTAGCGAAATTCGATATGAAATGAACGGTGTTGTTATTGATTCTGTAACTAAGCCTGGTATAACAACTACTATGAAAGGTTATGTTTCCAATACATCCGAAGATGTTAAAAAACTTCTAAACGCCGGATGGTTGCCTGATAGCTCAAGTTCTATAACGGATGCCTCCGGTAATTTTAATGTCTGCATCCCTCTCAGAACCTTGTTGGGGTTCGCTGAAGATTATAATAAGGTTGTATTGAATATCCGACAAGAATTGGTATTAATCCGAAGTAATACTGATGACGATGCTGTTTATCTTGCCAACGCCGTGGCGACTGATGCAATCAAAGTTCAGATTGACAAAATTTATTGGAAAGTTCCCCATATTACAGCAGGCCTTGCGCAGGAACTGGCTTTAACCAAATACATTGATAAGAACATCGACACACAAGTTGCGTTTCGCAGTTGGCAACTTCATGTAATCTCTGGTGTGCATACCAATACTCTCCATTCTCATGCTATCGCAACCAGCACAAAATTGCAAACACCTCGACAAGTTATACTTGGTTTCCAAACGGCTCGATCTGGACAATTAAATAAAGTTTCGAGTTCATTCGATCATTGCAATATCAAAAATATTAGAGTATACTTGAACACCGAAAGATATCCATATGATAATTTGAATATCGATATCGCTAATAATCATTATGCAACCCTATACGACATGTATTCCCACTTCCAATCAACATATTACAAGAAACACGATGAGCCTATGCTATCTCTACCGGACTTCAAGAAAGTAGCTCCTCTTATTGTTGTAGATTGCTCAAATCAAAAAGACTACATTCAGGCGAATGCAGTGGTGTTTAGATTAGAATTCGAAACAGCCACCAACGTAGCCGACGATACAACAGCGTATTGCTTGGTGTTGCATGATCGCGTTTTTTCGTATAATGCTCTGACAAAAGCGGTTAAACAACTTTAAATGATTAGTACTCCAGTTGGTCGGACACCTTCGAAGAAGCAGTGTCGCTTCTAGTACTGAAGCATCAATATGTTTGTTATAGTGGATGTTCAAGGTTTCAAGACGTCTGACAAAGAATTTACTCCAAAAGAATTAGCTGCGTATGATGGAAAGACTGTTTCACATCACATCTTTAAATCCCCATTTTCCTTCTCAACACTACCCCACCAGTTTCAGCAGCAAGCTACTTGGTTGATGAATAACCACCATTGTATTAATTGGGATGATGGGCATACACCCGTCTTCCTTTTTCCAAAAATCTTTCAGCGACTTGTTCGAGATGCTGATGTCATTTATATAAAAGGGAATGAGAAGGCTAAATTTTTAAGAGCATATACCTGCAAAAACATCATTGAAATTGAAGAACACCCCGCTTTAACCGCATCTAAACCAGCCTGCATGTATCATTTGAAAACGCTTTGTTACTGTGCTTTATCCAACGTTTATCATTTATACCAACACTATGTAATGCAATAGTTTTTCAATAAATCTTTTTATTTACGAAATAGTTTCATTTAATAAATTTCAAATAAAATTAGTTAAGAGATATATTTATTTCCAATACGCACATACTAGAAGATTAATACATTTATAGTACATTATTATCTAAAAGCTAGTAATAGTTAAGTTAACACAGTTAATACTGTTAATAAAGTTATAAAAAACGTTCAATATATATGAGAGTCCTATGATTCACATTCAAAACCTCCTCCAGGACCGTAGCCGTTTCTACAATTCTTCTTTTAAATCTGCTACGATCTAACGCTGCAATTTGCCACGTTCCTTTTCTAGCATCTTCATAGGCATATCTCCATGCAACCATATTATACACTTTGTTTCTAGTCATATCAAATTTTACCACCATCATTACGATCTTCCAAAGTCTTAAATTTCTTAATTTCTTCCGTGTCCAACTTCATACGGTCCAGTTGTGCAATCAAGTTCGTTACAGAAATTTCACCGTCTAGAAATTCGCGACAAAGGGATGCAGCACGTTCATACAATTTGGCCGATTTTGCAAGTTCTTCTAGTCCACTGCTACAGTAGCTCCAAAAGTTATACACACTTTCGTGTTCGTAATAGAACACTAAGTCGCTAAACTGACTTTCAGCTCTGATTATTGATGTACGTAAGTCCGTGGCCGTTGGCCTGGAAGCTTCTGCATAAGCCATCCACATATTTAATTATTGCGTCTGTACTTGTAAATATTGTTCAAGTTCAATATCGCATCTTATTATATCCTCGCAATATTTTAGCATTTCAATCATGCACTCAACGTTTTCTGATTTGATATTCAGATTTAACAAAATACTTTCAATGTTTTGTTTTACGTCTCCTGATATTTGAGCGACACTTTTTATAATACTTGTATAAAATGTTGAAAATTCCAATGTTTTCAGCATTTCAGCGCCATAACCAATTAAATGCTGTAAACTCCACAATTCCAACAACGACTCGACTCCGAGATAAATTTCACCACCACCTTCAGTGAGGTCCTTAACACATATTACTTTGACTGGACCCACTGTTTGAAAGTTAATTTTCTTTGAACCGCTTAAATTCAATGACTGTAGTTGAACATCTTTTGCGAAATAATTTGCTATTGCTCCGCGATTTTCAAACAGAATTTTCAATTCAGTCTCGTCTAATGTTACCAAATCATGTTTAACACCATGCAACTGTATAACAGGTGTAAACGGTGTGTAGCCAGACAAACCAACAACGACGAATTTACTCCTCGATTTATTGAGAGGATAGCTTCGACGTCGTAGTAGTACTGGACAATACTTTGCACTGCTTATCACAGACGCTTCAGCAGATTTATGCTTCACTTGATTCGCAGCATTTTCGATACACTGTAATAAATTATCCATAGCACTTTTGTTTCTTACGTTACGAACGGCTTATTACACGCTGACGATTTGGAACTAACCTCCGTAGATTCAAAACTATTCATATATACACATATTTCAAGGTTACATGAGTTCGCGGGGTGGGGTTGGGGAAGGGTGGGGGTGAGAGTGGGGTTGTAGTGGGTGGGGGAACTCTTCAAGGTCTTTTTGACAGTCTACTTGTTCACCTTGAAATTACCAGTTCCGCTACCGTTCAAGGTTCAACATTCACTATTTAATCGAATTTTGAAAGTGGTACCAATCAGTTTCCTACCATGGCGGCATTCGTATACAACGACTTTAATGAAGTTCTTCCTCTGGAAGACCAATACTACTTTTATAATATGTTTCGAGAGTTTGTCGGAGGCGTGTTTCCGGCTGATGCACCACCAAGTCCGCCATCAACACCGACAGAGGATCGCCAACTATATGCGGTTGCAACAATTCACTGCACGACAATGAGTCACGGAGAGCTCCTCCAGGACGTGGTGAAATTTACCAGCCGACCGTTCCCTATCAACGGATCGCTTCACCACTGCTACAGGAAACAGGTTGTGGACCCAATACTAAAATTTATGGTTCGATGTATCGATCCGTATTTGGGTCATATTGCGTATTTCTGGTCTGACCAGTAATACCTGAACCAACCACACTTAACCTCAACCAATATGACTCCGCCCATTCGACTTCTACTATATAAACACGGACTAGCAGCTTCCTGTTAGTCAGTTGTTCTCGACATCTACAACCAACATGTGTTTCGAAGTTAACGGTCAACATTACCAATCGTATTTGGAACGTTTAAAAACATTTCGTACAAATTGGATCAGGACTCAATCTCCTGAATCCCTTGCCAGTGCAGGTTTCTTTCGTGCTTGTGAAGGTGTTGACGACGTTCAATGCTACTCCTGCGGAATTCGAATTTATGAGTGGTAATCTGCGGATGATCCTCTAACTGAACACCTCCGATGGTCTCAAAGCTGCAAGTTTGCTAATTTAATGAATGAATTTAAAATTGCTAAGGGTTTGCTGGATGAGGTTTTCAACACTCTGAACGGTTTCGAATTAGCTGCCAACTTGAATGGAATTGATTATCTTCTAAAACTACTAGAAAACAAATTGCAATCGAACGAACACACTCAAAGGGGCGAAGATGTTGCTGGAAATACTGACTCAGGTCGGAACGTTCAACTTGGTATAAACACACTGCTTTCGCACATTTCTAGACATTGTTTTAAATAATCCTATTGTTTGTATTACTTTGTTTAAATGTAATAAAACTTATATTAAGAAACTTTAATTCTGTGTTTCCCTAACTATATAAACGATGTTACAACTACTTTGCTGCAGTTGAAAATTTATCTTGAGCTGTAAACATGTTGCACCCAACTTTGACTGTTGAGTACGTATTAGATGGTGTAGCTTCTTTAGGTTACTGCTACAATTGTTGTATGCTACAAGTTAAACCGCAAATTATTAATAACTTACTAGTGATGCTAGACAACTCTTGTGATCAGCGTTTGCAAATTAAAGGGTCTGTCAGCTGTATTAGCAAAGGAATTAAAAGTATTGATATTCCACATACCGAAGTAAATTGTGATACCCGATTCGATGAGTGGTTCGACAAAACTTTTATCAAGAACGCTGCTTTGAAGAACTCAAAATACTTGAATCGTATACACCTAGAAATTACTGGAGATTTTGATAATCTTGATTTTCATGAGGACAACACATGCAAGAAAATTGATATTTTTTGAGGATACTCGACATGTTCAAATGTAATACTGTGTGAATAAATACTGTACTAATAAATGTATACCATTTCTAAATAAAATTATTAAATGTTACACTGTTTCAATTACTAGCTCTAGTCTTGCGTTCGGCCTTGGTCTAAGGGAGTGACCTTGGTTAATATTCAAGGACCTTGACCTTGACCTTGAGATCTGACCTTGACCTTGAGATCTGACCTTGACCTTGAGATCTGACCTTGACCTTGAGAGTTGACCTTGACCTTGGATTCAAGGTTAGGAGTGGGGGGAGTGTCCCAGAACTGTCCAAAACAATCTACTATTTGGAACCAGTAAAGAGGGAGTTGTTGAAAGTATGTGCGCTGATCTTAAAAGATTTAAATCTGCGGTTTGTAAATCGTGACCCGGGTGAACAAACTCAGCCACCAGCTTCTCAATCGACCCCTTGTGAAGAAGTGCGGCGTCGCATACCTCGACCAAGCATTAGTATAATTGATATGCCACTTGAGTTGTTACCTCAAGTCTCAGATAATAGTTGAAACCATGGCTCCGACGATAGGGAGACTAATAGATATAGAAGACGAACTCCAACCGACAACGTCTTACACGCCTCCAAACCAACCTTTTAAGTTTCCAACCGAACAGGTTGAAATGCAGATTCCCGTTAGGTCTTCCGCGTCAGAGGTAATGAATAGGCTCCGTTCCGTTACTTTTAAGGAACCTAGGTTCTTAGAACATACTTCCAACTCGGGTAATCAAATTTATGGCGGTAATCAAACTTTTATAAACGTTCATAAATGGAATGTGCAATATGATGGGGAAGGCAGTGTACATAACTTCCTCGAACGAATAGATGAGCTACGTGTGTCCCGTGGGATCACCAAACCTCAATTAATCTTAGCTGCGGCCGACCTATTTACTGGTCATGCTCTCATTTGGTATAGGTCCATAAAACATTCGGTAAGGGATTGGCACGAGTTAGTTAAACAACTAAAATTCGCCTTTTTGCCTTGTGATTCGGAGTTCGCCCTTATGGATGAAATTCGTCATCGTACGCAAGCCCCGGAAGAGAAAGTTACTATACAGGGTGTTAATACTAAGTCGTTACACCCGTAAATGGCAGTTAGAACTCATTAAAGCAAATCACTTTTTTTAGTTCCAATTTTGGATTTGGTGCCTCTATTCGTAGTTATTGCATTTCTTTTTGTTTTTTAACAATCGTAATAACTTCTTCATTTCAGGGAATATTTCAAAAAACGAAAGGTTTTCAAAATGAGCTTACGGTTCTCTACAACATTTGTATTTACAGTTATTTTATATTTTTTCAAATAACAAAATGGCGGCCGATCAAAAATTTCAAATCTCAATATTTTGATAACCACCCCATAGATTTTTGAAAATATCTTTTTTTGTAAATCGTCAAACTATCTATTACCACATTTGTCTAAAACATTTTCTTCTATCTACGCAAAAAAGAGGTCTTTAATTAAATTACAGAAGAGGATGTCTAAAGTATCGACGAATTAAAAAGAATTTAGATCGAAGTAGCTTTCTGCCATTAAGAAAGAAAACAAAAGAACAATTAGATTAGTGCACAAAACTGAACGAGATACGTTTTAAAATGAATAATTATCAAAACACTGAACTTCGTGACATGTTTTTGGTTTTCGGAGAGGCAAGGCGCAATGCACAGGAAGCCCGAAGAATCTATCGGAGAAGATACCCAAATCGCCATCAACCAAGTAGCCAAATGTTAGATAAATTACGGTTAAATTACAGCAAAAATTACAGTGGTCATATTCAACCATATCAAGGACAGCCTCTTCAAGTCCAATAGTTCGACGAAATCTGTTAGCATTCTCACCAATTGTTGGATCAAAACTTCCAGACTCTGGTAAACATCTGCAAATTTTTCTAAAAATTTGGCTACTTGGTTGATGGCGATTTGGGTATCTTCACCGACAGATTCTTCGAGCTTCCTGTGCCTTGCCTCCCCCCCAAAAACCAAAACCATGTCACGAAGTTCAGTGTTTTGATAATTATTCATTTTAAAACGTATCTCGTTCAGTTTTGTGCACTAATATAATTGTTCTTTTGTTTTATTTTTTAATGGCAGAAAGCTACTTCGATTAAATTGTTTTTAATTCGTCGATACTTTACACATGCTCTTCTGTAATTTAATTAAAGACCTCTTTTTTGGATAGATAGAAGAAAATGTTTTAGACAAATGTTGTAATAGATAGTTTGACGATTTAAAAAAAAAAATATTTTCAAAAATCTATGGGGTGGTTATCAAAATATTGAGATTTGAAATTTTTGATCGGTCGCCATTTTGTTATTTAAAAAAATATAAAATAACTGTAAATACAAATATTGTAGAGAACCGTTAGCTCATTTTGAAAACCTTTCGTTTTTTGAAATATTCCCTGAAATGAAGAAGTTATTACGATTGTTAGAAAAACAAAAGAAAACCAATAACTACGAACAGAGGCCCCAAATCAAAAATTGGAACTAAAAAAAGTTGTTTGTTTTAATGAGTTCGAACTGCCATTTTCGGGTGTAACGACTTAGTATTAACACCCTGTATATATAGCGGTAATGGAAAATTTATTCCATCGATTGGAAACGGTACCTTCCGAATATACGAGATTGCATCTAATCATCCGTAATTTGCAACCCTATTTACAAAATCAATTAGCGTTGCATTCTGTGAAAACTATATCGGAATTAAATCGTGAAGGTTCGTACTTCACGATCGCGTTTGCCTTCGCCATACCAAGCGGATGAACCAACCCTTGCTCGCTCAGGCAAAAGAAATTTTAATGTAGTTAGCGAAATGAAAGTTAGTTCTGATCAGGTTTTATGTTGGAAATGTAATAAACCAGGACACCTAACTCGAGGTTGTACTGTTGTGACTGGATTGAAGTGTTATCGGTGTGGTGAACCAGATGTTACGGTTAGAACTTGCCCTAAATGTGGCGACAAATACAAGAATTCGGGAAACGGAAGTCGGCGGCGGAACTAGACCGAGTTCTGTCAGCTGATAAGCGATCGGTCATAAAAGGAAACGAACATTCGCAACAAAAAATAGTCCTAGACTACATTTTCTCATTAGCAGGAGACGGGGAATGTCCTTACATAAAAGTCGATATTTTAGGACAGGAATTTTATGGTTTACTGGATTCTGGGGCGAATAAAACGTTCTTAGGTCGTCATAGTTGGAAAGTTTTAGAAGCATTAGGAATCAAAGTGGATAGATCTAGAGCCATAGAGTGTACAGTAGCAGATGGGAAAAATTGTGAATGTTTAGGAGTCGTCCGAGTTCCGGTTAAATTAAGGAATGTAGTCAAAGTCATGGAAATGTTTGTAGTTCCGGCCTTACGCCATACTTTAGTGCTAGGAACAGATTTTTGGAAACGTTTAGGTATAGTTCCAGACCTGCGGCGTGGCGAGTGGTTTTTCAGTCGAGAGGACGCTAGTTTGAGCAACATCGAATGCGCAGAAGATTTAAATTTAGAACAAACATCGATCTTGACCTCGCTTGTAGATAAATATTTTGATAGTATTAAGGGAAATAATCTCGGTTGCACTGAAGCTATTAAACATAAAATCATAACTAATAGCCCACCAATTAGACAGCGTGCGTATGAAATTTCTAGTTTTAAACAAAAAATTGTGGACGAACAGTTAGATGAAATGTTGAAGCTGGGCGTCATAGAAAAATCTAGTTCTTGGTCGAGCCCAGTATTGCTTGTTCCTAAGAAGGATGGATCCTACAGAGTCTGCGTCGATTTCAGAAGATTAAATAGTGTAACAGAGAGAGACGCCTATCCTTTACCCTTCATGTCAACCATTCTAAATCATCTAGGTGGGGCTAAATATTTGACCACAATGGACATTAAATCGGCCTACTGGCAGGTTCCGTTAACGGAAGATAGCAAACCTTTAACCGCTTTTTCGGTACCTGGGAGGGGGCTTTTTCAATTTAATAGGTTGCCTTTCGGGTTACATAATGCGCCTGCGACATTTCAACGTTTGGTCGATACTATTTTCGGTCCGGAGTTAGAGCCATTTGTATTTGTATATCTTGATGATATTGTCATAGCTACTCCTACCTTCGAGAAACATTTGGCGGTATTATCGGAAGTATTAGAGAGATTGCGGAAGGCAAATTTAACATTAAGTCGTAAGAAATGTTCGTTTTGTCGTACCGAACTCAAATACTTAGGTTATGTCGTGAATAGACAAGGATTGCACGTCGATCCAGATAAAGTCGCGGCTATAGTAAACATTCCTGTGACTCAGTCAGTTTCAGAAGTTCGTCGTATCATTGGAATGTCGTCATGGTATAGACGATTCATACCGAGTTATTCTACAATCATAGCACCGCTTACTAATTTAATACGGAAAAACGTCAAATTTCGTTGGACCACGGAGTGTGACGAGGCGCTGCAAACCATTAAAGACGCTCTTGTATCCGCACCAATTTTAACATGTCCAGACATGACAAAACCTTTTGTATTGCAAACAGATGCCTCTGGATATGGCATAGGAGGAGTTTTGACTCAAAATCATGATGGTCACGAAAGAGTAATTTGTTATGTATCGAGATCTTTAACTTCGGGAGAAAGGAAGTTTAGCACGACGGAACGCGAATGTCTAGCCGTGTTGTGGTCAGTCGAACGGCTAAGATGTTACTTAGAAGGTAGTAAATTTACAGTAATTACGAATCACTTCTCTCTAGTATGGTTAAATAATCTTAAAAATCCCCAAGGTCGTCTTGGAAGATGGACGGTTAGATTACAGCAATTCGATTATCAAATACAGCATCGTAAAGGCAAAGATTTAGTAGTCCCTGATACGCTTTCTAGATCGGTTCCAGTATCTTGTGATAACCTACAGATTAGCAATATTACTTTCGATGAGGTACGTGACAGATGGTATAACAAGATGTTACGCCGAGTCGAAGATCAACCTTTGATTTATCCTAGATGGCGGGTCGAGAATAATAAATTATACAAACATGTAACATCTAACCTTCCTAGTTTGAAATGCGATAGTGATAATTGGAAATTAGTAGTACCAAAAGAGAAACGAGGTGAAATTATGTGTGCCTGTCACGACGAAATTACTAGTGGACATTTAGGGATATATAAAACTTTTGGTCGCGTCGCTAGATTATATTATTGGCCCTCCATGAAAGCTGATATAACACGATATATAAGAAACTGTATAACTTGTCAGCGCACTAAACCAGAACAAAAAGCTGCGGCTGGACATATGACTACAAGACCTACCTATAAGCGTCCGTGGCAAGCAATTTGTACTGATCTAGTTGGTCCTCTACCCAAGAGTACTCATGGGAATATTTTTATCCTGGTGGTTAGCGATTTATTTAGTAAATTTAGTCTGTTCTTTTCTATTCGTAGTGCTACCGCTAGTGTGGTATCTAAGATATTGGAAGAGCAGGTATTTTTAGTATATGGGGTACCGCAGTATGTTTTGTGTGATAATGGGGTCCAGTACAAAAGTAAAGAATTTACCAAATTATTAGATCATTATGGTGTAAAACCCATATATAATCCGAACTACCATCCACAATCGAATCCCGCTGAACGCGTAAATCGTGTCTTGAAGACAATGTTGGCCGCATATGTTGAGGAAAATCATCGGAAATGGGACGAGAAACTACCATACTTGGGATGCGCGGTTAGAACAGCTCGTCATGAAGTAACCTCGCACAGCCCGTATTTTGTAAACTTTGGACAAGATATGCCTTTACATGGAAGTGAGCATCAACAATTGATTTCGGATGATTCTGTTAAGACGGTTATAGAACATAAGGTAGAATTTCTGTCTAAACTGCGAGAATTTGTTAAGAAACGTTTGGAACTAACAGCCACGAAAGTGCGTGAAAAGTATAACTTGCGACGTCGCCAAATCCAATTTGATGTTGGGGATTGGGTGTGGAAACGTAACTATGCTTTGTCGGATGGTGGAAATTATTTCAACGCAAAATTAGCTGGCAAATTCACGGGACCGTATCAGATCAAACGTAGGGTTGGATACTGCATATACGAACTCGTCGACGATGCGGGACTTTCCAAAGGTAACTGGCACACCAAAGACTTAAAGCCTCATCACGAAGATGGAGGAGACTAAGACCCAGCTCAGTTGTTAATTTTAGATTTTGGTTGAATGTGGTTGCTTGATTTGCTATGGAAATGGTTAGTGATTTGGGTTTCGGAAAACATTTAGTTGTAGCTCATGTAGTTTGTAGTGTTAAGGTGGGTTACCATAGGTTGCGATTGTTGGTTGTAGGCTGCTGGGGGGTACAGTTTTGGATTTTGGATTGAAGTTGGGTTTTCAGCGATTAGGTCACCGGCGCAGCAATACCACCACGCAGCGAAGATTCTACTCGTAATTCGTTGAAGCCTGTTCCGGTCTGACGACGTCTGGAGAGGCTCGCCAGCGGCTTATTAGTTTGTTTTTTTTGTCCTTAGTGAAAATTTCATCTCTTTCATCGCATGAAATTTTCTGGTGGGAAAGGGGGGAGTTGTTACGGTTCGAATTCAAACAAGTGACATACCGTGTGTCCCTGGGAATACGGAACATAGGGAACTTACAATGCTAATTTTTTTAAATGATCCACGAGTGCGTTGAAGCTTTTGCCTTGAAACAATTACACGAGTGTCGTCGATCGTTCACGATGTTCCTACCGACCATGTATGATCTCCTCTAGATACTTCTTTGTTTATGTTTTAAATGTCAAGTTATTAAAACCGATTAAAACCAAATACAATATTAAAAACTTTTTTTGCTAGTTAAGCAGGTGAAATGTAACTGTGTTCATGTATTTGAAATTGTTTGAGAATGGCTGTCATTACAAATTACTTCTACAATCTTTTAAAGGTAAAACAATCTGTTCTATCCTTTGTAGGTTATGTTCATGTATTAATTTTTTTTAGATGGGGTGCTAACTTAACTTAAGTACAGTTTAGAGCTGACAACCAGTAATTCCAGTTAAATTACATGTGAAATGTGAAAATTTACTTTAAAAGGATGATGTTGATCAACCCAAGAATTTGATGCGACAATCAGTTTTATGATGAAACATGCTACAATGCTAACAGTAAAAGACTGTATTAGAATAAAATCAAAGAAAAAGCGAATATTAATATCAGTTAGTGTGTACGAATATGAAATCTTTATTTTTGCGGCAATTTATTATGTGATAAAATAATTGTTACATTTAAAATGATTTGATTTTTAACGACCCGTATTCTTATTCGTAGGGCAGCTAATCGTCACAAGAATGTAACTAGAAAATTGTAATACTAATGTATAATTGATAATGTTTACATTAATTTCACTATTGAGGTAGTTCTAGTAGGTAGGTTTATTAATTAAGTTTTGTTACTTTGTGTTTAACTTTTTCTCATTAAATAAATAAAATTACTGAAAACAGAATTTATTGTTTACATGTTTAGGTCAAATAAATATTGTTTATTCTGATAGGCCTCATGAAAATGAAGATTCCATAAAGGATAAAATAACGGAGGTCTGCTTTAACGTACCAGCTGTTACAATAGCAAACGTACAAAGAAATTTTTACGACAGATTGGGCCACTGTTTAGCAGTGAATGGAGAGCTATTCGAGCATTTACTTTAAGAAAAATTCCATCTATTCCGAGATTCCTGTAACTTATCATCACCGTATAATTTCAAAAACGGCCCTTTTCAGGGCCACCACTTCTTAAATAAAGATTTTTCCTAAATTGAAGCGAGAAAGCACAATGCATTAATTAAAAACATGCTTTAATGGTATTTCAAGCTAGTGTCCTTTACGCCAGTTCAATACTATTATTTACATCTTGGAAAAATAATTTTATTAATGTTAACACAACAATAATACAATAACAGGGGTTGAGGGAAAATTCTTGCATACCACGAAGCAAAATTTTCTAACACAGGTCCACAGCATTATGTTATGTAGTATCATTTTCATAATTTCATTTTCAGTTCCTAAGAATGCGTTACTTGCGAAAACCTTTAAACTATTCACCTAATCAATCATAATCTGAAAAAGATTTTAAAACCATAACCTCAATCGCAAACAAATTATTTTGTGTTTATTACCTTTATAATGATACTTAGTCTCATTTAATTTAATTAAAACACTTTCTACATTTGCAAGAACCAATTTGAATTAATAATTATAAAATACAGACCGCGAGCTGTCTATTCGTATTGTAAAATAATTGTCGAGTCTTTTGTTAGTATAACGCACGCGCGTATTACGTGTGTATTAGCAAGCGGGTTAAACAGCTGATATAACGACGTCGACGCTTCCACCAAATAGCAATTCAAAGCACTCGCGGATCATTTTAAAAAATTACCATTGTAAGATCCCTATGTTCCGTATTCCCAGGGACACACGGTATTCCAATTTTGCATTTTTATTTATTCAATTTAGCTAAGTTACTTTTAGTTTTTGAGAATTATTAGAGATGGCGTATGTTTGCTGTTTTGATTTGGTTGGTGCCATAATATTTTAAATTTTTTTTTATTTCTTTTGGTGACTTTAGTGTAATTTTAAAAAGGTCATTTTGAAACATTTTCCGTGACGTTGGTGGGTGGTGAAAAGAAATCATCTGGTGTGTTCTGCGTTCATGAGAAGAGGTTTAAAACTAAAATTTAGAAATCACAATTTATCGTGGATATTTTGAACCATCTTCTAGCCATTTTATTAAATTTAAACGAGGATATAGTCGTTCTAGTGGTTCCAAGTTTAAATAACCAATTGTTTGGGATTTTGGCAGCAAACACAACATTTCTCTTAAAAAGAAAACCGACTCCATCTTAGGTTCGTACAAGCGTGTCTATGGTTTCCTAAAATAGGTACAAATTATTATCATTATTCTGCAGGTTTTATTACACCCCAAGTAATTACCTATACCGTGGTAATTAAGTTTAGCTCGTAATTTATTTGTCCGGAATGCTTCGGTATTTTAACTTTAACTTGAACTGGAGATAAGAAGATAGCGGCTACCTAGATTAAAGGAATAGCCTAGGAATCTACAATCTCGGTCACAGTATTTGCCGAGGAGACTTCATCGAGTAGACCACCGGCGCCGTCTTTCCATCTCTCAGCGAAGGCCTACTTCGGTGAAGGCAACTTTGGATGCACCATCGTGATCTCCTCCAGACCAATTTACCCGTCGACGAATGTCATCGCCGAGGAATTTCTTCGAGTAGGCCACCGGCGCCGCCATTCCATCTCGCAGCGAAGGCCTACTTCGTCGAAAGCAATCTGGGTATTATCATCGTGTCCTCTCCAGGTCAACTTATCCACGTTGACGACTAATATTATACCTAAGTATTGTACCAGCGGAAGGACAGGTCAGTTCGCTACAAATTATTTGTTCGAGTCAACTTCTTGGGAGTTAACCTTTATGAATTTTTTTTTTGCTACATAATTGAGAGTTAATTAAATATGTAGGGGAATATTTTTAAAGTATCTCACCTGGAAGATTAGTTAACTGAATTGTTATGTACCCAAATTGTTATATATTTTTTTTAGAAACATTCACAAGCTTCTAGGTTATATTCAGTATCTACGTCATACAATTAAATTACTGTAAACAATTATATAGTTACGAAGTTCGAGTACTTCTAAAATTCACTGTTACATCGATTTTTTTTTTATTTTTTTTTGCTTTATTTGACTGTAATGTTGAGTCACTGTAAATGTTGTTTAAGACAGCGGTAAATTGGAATTTAAGTATTTTTTTTTTTTAATTTTAGAGAAGCGCTTTTGCAACTTGTTGCTTTGGGTTCGATTCAGGTGTCATTAACAGAGTAGGTTTAAATCTTGCAAGATTTCGCCGAATTGTGTTCAGGTAACTTATTATTGGTTTATTTTGTGTGAATAATTTTGGGAGGAGCAAAAGTTATTCTCCTTGAAGTTATTAAGGCTTCGCCTTTTTGGTTTTTTTCTCTCTTTCAGAGCGTCTGTTTTAAGCAGTCATATTAGACTCCTTTTCTTTTATTCATAATTGATTAATTGAAATTATATTTGGTTATACGTTACTTTACGTACCTATGCAATTGCGAATTTTGTTTTTCTACGAAATCAATTTATATGAATTCCTTTTTCACTCCTGCTAATGTAAGTTTCGCTATTAAACGTATAGTCTAGCCATTTGCGTATTATTTTTTTTTATCATTGAATCAGGTTGGAAGGACTTATGGATATTAAGGTTTTTATGGTAAGTTCCTGTTACTAGGTGAGGTTTAGAAAACCTTTGGCGCCCATATTCAACACCAAGGAAAACTAATCGTTCCAATTAGCCGGTCAAGCACTCACGACCCAGATTTTAACAACACAAAAAAAATAATAAACCTAAACCAAAATGAATCAAAACTGAAAAAAAACGGAATGCAAGACCACAAAATCAAAGCTAAAAACAAATTAAAAACAGGGGAAAAGTAATAAGACCAATAATTGGATATAATTGGGTTTGTTTGTTCCTTTCTAAATAATTTAATTGCATCTCTAAAAGGCTGAGGAATCCCTATAAAGCCAACCTTATTAGGACCCTTACGAATCTGAATATACCCTAAAACCTTACGCTCAAGTAAAGTTAAGAAAGCTACTCCCACCAAAACACATACAATTAAAATTACCACTCTTAAAATAATTGAAACTAAATCAAAAATAAACAAGTATTACCTGTATAACCTACATATAAAGATTCTAAATCAATTGCACTAATCTGCCAAAGTAACAATAGTATTCAAAATTTAAATATTTGTATTAAATGCTAGGTCCTTTCGTACTAAAGCATTATATATTTATCAAGATAGAAACCAACCTGTACCAACAAATGTTACAGCATTTCCCTAAATGCTGTAACATTTGTCACTCTCATCTCAGGGTTCTAATTTTTAACTCTTTTTTATTGCGTGGATTCTCTTTATAATAAATGCAAAATTTCAATGAATATTAATCTTTAATACAATAATCAACTTATTAAAACCTTTACAATGATTAAAAAAAACAAACCCCTATCAACCCTAAACTTATATTAAATTAATTTAATTTTAAAAATGTCAAAATTTTATTTAATACTAAAACACTCAGAAAATTATCTTCTTTTAATCCTTTCTTCTTTCAAATGTTCTCTAATCCAATATAATCTTCTTTATCTCACATTTAATTCCATAATCTTCTTAATCTCTTTATTTTCTTTCCAAATTAAATTCTTCTCATTTTTCCATTTATTTTATATTTAATTCTCTTCTTATTTAATAATTTCATACATCATTCTCTTCTTATTCAGAAATTGTTCTTAACTTTTCACCACTTCTGTTTCCATTTATTTTTCATCTATCTATTTCTCCAACTTGTTTATTTTTTTCTATCTCCATATCAACCCAAAACTTCCTTTCTTTTTTTATTTCCCCTATCCAGTGAGATTGGATTTATTACGAGTATTGTAGTTATGTATATCTTCATTTTTGTCAAGTTTACTAATATTGTTTCGAATATGTATTAGCACAGTATATATATAGAGGCAAGGTAATGTTAAAAGTTCAAGATTTATGAATACTGGTTTACAATGATCATACCTAGTTAGTCCTGCTATTATCCTTACCGCTTGTTTTTGCAAAATAAACACTTCGCGAACATTTGCACTACAACCCCAATATATTAGTCCATAGCTCAGGGTAGATTCAATTAGTCCATGGTATAACAGTTTTATTACTTTTTTAGAGATTGTGCTTTTTAATTGTCTAAGTAGGAAGATATGCTTATTTAACTTGGCCTTAACTGCATCAAGCTGGGCTGCCCATGTCAATTTACTGTCAATGAACACACCTAGAAATTCTTTATAATTCACTTCTTTAATAGCTAATTGGGCAGTACCCTGAAAACTTTTTTGGTCTTTTGCTGAGATTAAGATTGAGTTGTCATCAGCATATATAATAATTGTTAACGATGAATGTGTACAGTAATAAGTTAGGTCATTTATGAAAAGTATGAATAAAAGTGGGCCTAAAATTGAGCCTTGGGGTACTCCTTGGTTTATGAATTTTTTTCTGATATTGTTTTATCTATGTGGACCTGCTGTGTGCGATTTGACAGATATGAAGTGAGCCATTGCAGTGTGGGACCTCTTATGCCGTAACGTTCTAGTTTTGCTAGTAATAGCGCGTGGCTAACCATATCAAAGGCACGACTCATATCAAACAAAAGCCCTAATGTTAGATTTCTGTGCTCAATAGATTCCAATACGAATTTTATGAGTTTATCAATGGCAGTTATAGTAGATCGATTTTTGCGATAGCCATTTTGACTTTCACACAAGATATTGCAATTATCAAAGTATGAGTATAGTCTAGTACTGTAACATTTCTCTAAAATTTTTGAAAATTGATTGAGTAAAGCAATTGGTCTGTATGACGCCATATCACATTGTGAACCTTTATTTTTATAAATAGGTATTATTTTACTATGCTTAAGTGATGTAGGGAATGACCCTAATTGAAAAGAAAGATTTATAATTTGAGACAGAGGTGTAGCTATTAATGTACATACTCTTTTTAATAGGTTTCCAGGGATTTCATCCGATCCTGCTGAATTTTTTTGACAAACACTGATTATAATTTTTTCTATTTCCATAGGTGTCGTGGGGCTCAAAAAGAAAATATGAAGGAAAAAAATCAGTACGCTAAGTGAATTATATCATAAATTTCCCTCCCCAGCATTAAAACAACGAATAGGTGAGTTGAAAGGTAACTATAGACACGAACTATCTAAAGCTAAACAGGCTTATTATAAAAAGCGCTTGACAGATGGGGGTCACACACCTAAAACCTATTGGAATATAATAAACGAACATCGCCAAAACAACAACGATAAAAGGAGCATACCTGACCTTGATGTCGATAAATTAAATAATCACTTTGTGGGTATTGCAAAAAAAATTAAAGATTCAGCTCCCAAGGGGATTAGAAAGGGTTCGGATTTTTCGACAAAAAATAGCAATAGTATAAGTCAATCTTTTAATTTTAAAATGGTGGGACCAATCGACACAAGAGAGATAATACAAAAATTGAAAAATAAAACAAGTGTAGATAACCTAGGCATGTCAAACAGGTTGATAAAAAGTGTAACAAATATTGTAGTTTCACCGCTCACCAAATTAAGAAATCAATGCATAGAAACTGGTGTGTATCCAGAGATATTAAAAACTGCAAAAGTTATACCAATACATAAAGGGGGGGCAGAAACGGATTTTGGCAATTTTAGACCGATATCCCTGATTCCCGTACTTTCAAAAATAATCGAGGCTGTCCTAAAAAAACAGATAATCAAATACCTCGAGGAAAATAACTTGATTTATGAACATCAATACGGATTCCGTAGGCATAAGTCTACAAATGATGCTATCATCCACCTAATAAATGAAATAAATAAGGGTATGGAAAACTTGAAGTACGTGGGACTAACATTATGTGACCTCCACAAAGCATTCGATTGTGTATCACATAAAATTCTCCTTGATAAATTAAAAAATTTAAAATTCAATGCTGGTAGCTGTGAATTGTTAAAGTCATATTTAAGTAATAGAAAGCAATTTACACACATTAATAATGTTAGTTCGCAAACCTCATTTATCAGGAGTGGCGTTCCCCAGGGATCGGTCCTGGGACCAACACTTTTTTTGATATACATTAACGATTTGAGTAAATCAAACTCACAGGTTGATTTCACTTTGTTTGCAGATGATACATCAATATTAAATACACATAATAATATCAACGCACTGTTGGGACAGATAAAGGATGTACAGAGGGAAGTCTCAGGGTGGTTCGCCAGTAATGAGCTAAGCCTAAATGAAAACAAAACCATTAACATTATATTCACACATAGACAAATCGATCAAGTAGGAAATCCCCCAGCAACAAAATTTCTAGGGGTATATTTGGACCCAAAGCTCAGCTGGAAAGATCATATAGATTATTTGGCAAACAAACTAGCAAACTCCGTTTTTGCGTTTAGAATGCTTGGTGAAATGGTGCCTAATAGCGAGTAGATATAAAAAGGGGCTTGAAAAACAGGTCTCTTATGGAAATTAGCATGTGTTTTAGATTTGTACATCAGGACTATTTTGTCGTATGTATCGTGTGTGTAAGAGTGAGAAATTGTGAGAGTGTTAGAGAGAGCTAGCTAGATAGATAAGGCATTGTGTGTATTTACGGTTGCCTAATCGTCGGTTTGGTTAGGTAAGTAAGATAGGTGTAGCTAGGTAGGTAAAAAGAGATATCTCGAGAGAGAGATAGAGACGGTTCCGCGTTCATCCGCTAGCGCTCTGCCTGGACGGTGTGGAGGTGTTATCAGGTATCAGCTAGGATCTATGATCTATGACTGTGTGCAGCTGTTATCAGCTATCAGCTAGGATCTACGATCTATCCCCCAGATGGCCATCCGGTTAGACGGTGCATAGTAACAGCATTTTAAGAGTTGAACGTCCGCGTGGTGAGGCGATAGGTACTAAAAATGGAAACAGCTTGCGTAGGAGCGTGATCTTTGACCTTATTATGAGCAAGTTTGCTGATATCGTTCGGATAAAAATAAGAATTAGGAGCGTGATAATGAAATAAAACGACTTATTTAAGAATAATGTTTGTTTTATAATTATATTTATTAATAGATATAAAGTATATTTAAACAACTAAGAACAAATACATTAAACATAGTACTTCATCGTTTCGACTAAACCGTCCAGTGGATCTTCTTGAATCTTACAATTGCCCCAAGGTAGCGTAGATACCCCATCTTGAAGAATGCATCTCTTGTCATCTAATGGATCTAAAGCTTTCTTTTTTATTTTTAAACTGAATACCTTATGTTTTTTAGATCGTATCGTATTATTCGTGGCGTAAATAACGTAACCTTTAAAAAGTGAATTATGATATGATTTAAAATTTATTCTTTTCTTTAAAGCTGTTTCTCCCACGAATCTATGTCACAACGGCCACCGGTCACAACGGCCACCGGTCACAACGGCCACCTATAAGTTTTGGTCACAACGGCCACCTTGGTCACATCGGCCACCCAGGCTGTTGGTCACAACGGCCACCTTGGTCACATCGGCCACCCGATTCTGCTGGTCACAACGGCCACCTTGGTCACAACGGCCACTCTTGTTTAGAATTTGGAGTGACTATTTGTACACACGGTATGTATGAATAGAGCCATAGCTGCTCGTACACACCCACCTTGTGTGTACGAATAACTTAGGTGGCCGTTGTCACCAAGGTGGCCGTTTTGACCAGCAGAATCGGGTGGCCGATGTGACCAAGGTGGCCGTTGTGACCAACAGCGTAGGTGGCCGATGTGACCAAGGTGGCCGTTGTGACCAAAACATATAGGTGGCCGTTGTGGCCATGACCACAACGGCCAACATTTTAGGTGGCCGTTGTGACCGGTGGCCGTTGTGGTCAACCCCCTTTCCCACACCCTTTGCTTTTAATGTGGGTTTTTCACCATCAACCTTGAAAGCGTACATTTTAGATCGGAGACCGATAAATTCTTTAAGAATCTTGCCCTTCAATTCATCTTTAAATTTTCCTATTACCTTTTTGTTTGCACGTTGAATACCATAATCGTTATTTAAAGGATAATCAGAGGTATCAAAGAAGCCCTTGGAACCCTTAACTGATTCTCTTTTAACAACTTCATAGATGTTCTCTGTAAAGGAATATATAAACGAATTTGTGTCCGTATACATTAATTTAGGGTTTTCAAAATGATTTTTAATAAATTCATAGTGAAAAGAGTACATTAACAATTTGGAGAGATCTAGAATAGTCATTCCTAAATATACGGGCTTGTTGTACTTTAATATTGTTTTATTTAATTCGATGGCAACGAGATTTTCTTTAAAAATTGTAAAAAATCGAAAGTTTGGTTTTGCAATTAATTTTTGGGTTTGTTTCCAAGATGTTGAAAGCTTAATTATCCTATGGTTGCTAATATTCTCCATAGTTTTCCCAAAGACAGCGTTGTTCATAAGCTTAAAGAAGTCCTTTTCAAAATCATTGGTAGCTTTAGATCTCATTTCAGTGTTTAAATCAATGTATTGTTTTAACCAATTTTTTTGTTCAAACTTTAAAATTCTATGTATTTGTTCTAATTTTAATCGGTGCTGAAGGCGCTGAAATAAATTTCTAACATGTACAACATATTTTTGTTTATCATAATTGGTAGCCATTAATTTTGTGTACTTAGAACCGGGAGATATTCTATGTTCAGGACAAAAAGGTAAATCTTTGTGCATCTCATGTAACTCCTCTGGATATTTTAAATCTACTTCTAACATAAATGATGTTTCTTTATCTTTTGCATCATCGCCAAATAAATAATGCATGCAGAAAGAATCAGTGTAATCAGAATACGGCACGGGATGTTCACAAGTAAATTGTTTCAATTTTAACTCAATATAACTTATTATATCCTTTAACCATTCGAAACCGTTATACGGTAAAGGTTGACTCATTGCATATCCATAAAGGTTATTTGCATCAACATAAAATAAATAATTTAAAGGTTGAGAAGGTGTAAAGTTTTTCATATATTCGTTGTTTGCTTTCATGTATCGGTGTGAGCATTGAGTTAATCCTCCTCGTATACCCTTCTCAATGAATAAAATTTTATCATTATCCGTTAAAAGTTCCAATGTAATGTTTGTTTTTTTGAGAGCAGCATTCCACGCCAAAGATGGACCCGTATAAAAATGTACGGGGTCCAAATCGTAAATATTAAAACATAAATTTCTAAATTGTTCAAAAATATCACATAAAATTAGCACATCACTTTTAAGATAAACATCGCTATATTCACCCAAATTTTTTTGAAGGTTGGATCTGCTAATTGAATATGCTTTGGTATATTTAAACTGCCTTTATTAAATGATCTTATTGGTAACCTTTCCGTTATTCGTGGTAGTATCAAACAGTCAATATTTAACTCGAAATCACTGTAACATGATTTTAACATAATTTTTACCTTGTTTGAAATATTAATTAAATTCTGACCTACACCCTTTATTATATGATTTATTGTCATTGCTTTCAATCCTAATCTTTTATAAGTGCTTTCGGAAATAAAATTACTCTGGGAGCCACTATAATAAGGCTCTACATGTTATATACTTATTATCAGAATTCTTAATTTTAATAATCGCAGTTGCTAATAAAACTTGAGCCTGATCTGGTTCTGGTATCATGCATCTTGATACACAGCTTGTACTAGAATTATTCTGAACATTGTTTGTTGCTTGCGTATTAACTACTACATGAACATTTTCTTCACCTACTGTAGCCACATTACTACTTATTCCATTTGATTCTATGTGTAGCAATGTATTATGAGATTTTCTACATTTATAACATTTTTGAAATTTACAATTCCATGATAAATGGTTATTTCTCAAACAATTTAAACATAATTTTAATTTTTTAATTGCTGCTGTTCTATCCTCAACACTTAAATCCAAAAATGCCTGACATTTATAAATCAGATGATTTTGATTACAATAATAACATACTAATTTGTTTTCAGTCGCAGTCGTCGAAACGAAACTACTATTATATAAATAATAAATATTAAATAAAATATCGATTTCAACTGGAAATAACAAGATTTATTCGCTTTATACGTATTTCGGCATCACTGTGCCATTGTCAAAAGCAATATAAGATATTATAACAAATGCAAAATATAGTAACTCCTTGATTCTATTATTTTAACACTGCGTGAAGCAGCTGGCCCCAGTCAACTACTATTAACATTATGCCTTTTGTATATTGAGGTTGATTACTACATTTCGGTTTTTCTGCGCCTCTTTCTGATCTAGTCATTTCTAATTTTTCTAAAACTTCACATTTAGCTTTTAGAAAACCATCTAAATCTGTCATAGTAGGCAATTCATTTTCATATTGGTATGATTCCCAATCCCTTCTTGTGTGCCGAACGGCCAAGGCTCGTACAACAAAATTAGTAAATACCTGTTAGAAGGAATTAAATAAAATATTATTCTTGACGACTGCACTGCTTACGTCGGCCATGAACTGGAAGTCGACACCTTTGCTGATATGTAGCACTGACCTACCTATGTTAACTTGCACTTTAAACTAAATAAAATATAATGTAGAATATGACTCTGCTTCTAAAGAAAAATGCCAAAATGTAATTAAGAACTATATTCAATTTAAAACTTCAGATCACTCCTCTGTTACACTTGGAAATATAATAAATACAATAGGCAATAATTTGAAAGTATAATGTATTACTAAAATTGTATGTACGTCAACAAATCCTTAGTACAAACTCAAGCTTATCTGTCAATACGCAGAGAATTACTTGAATCTACTCTTTAAATATTATAGTAACAAAACTTAACTGAAAGATTTAATTCTTGGATAAAATGAATTTTAAAATCCTACCTTATTTATGACAGGAATCTTGTGAATTGGACTTAGAATTTCGATGAGCTAGTGGAGTTGCCCCAAAGGCACTAGATTGATTATTACCGAATGAAGATTCGCGAGCAACTGGCAAAAATTGCATGCATAAAATTTAGGAAACCTTTATTAGGTTACTGTTGTAACTATGAATTTGCCGACGTTTTGATTCCAAGGTTCAGTCTTTGAACTGAACTCTACTTTTAATTTACAATTATCAGCTATTGCATTGGAATTTATTTGCAATAATAATTGTTCTAAATACCTGAAGTATGTTGTAAAGTTCAAATTGATATTAAACTTAAATTCAATGTTAATTTATTGAATTGAAACTTAACTAAAAACTATAACTAAAAACTACCCCCAATCCGTTACACTTGTATTATTATCAAATTTGTTACTCATAATATAAATAATTAACCGATCCCAACTATCTGTTTTTTCACCTAAAGACTTAAAGATCTAATATTTTTTGTAACATCATCATATAAATTTCTTAATTCCACAAAGGACTCCTTCACCAGGGACGGGTGTTCAAAGATTGCTCGTACGTGATTGTAGATCATAAGTTTTTTGTTTTCAAACCTGTCGACTAAAAACTGCCACGCTAATTTATAATTTTGCGTAGACACTTCAATTGATTTGATTATCTGTACTACATCTTTCTCGAAAGAAGATCTCAAATATATAAATTTTTGAATATCTGATAGCTGTTCATTTTCATCTACCAGAGCAACAAATGAATCTTTAAATTCCAACCAACTATTGTATTTACCATCAAACTTTGGTAATTTGATGGGTGGTAACTTGACTAGCGAGTTAACATTACCTGCGTTATTATTACCTGAACCAAAACACCTTGAAATTCGTTCTGAATTATTCTCTGAAACATGTTCAGCTAGTATGTATATGACTCATATTTTTTTATTATCGCTTTAGCATTGCCAATTACACTAAAATAAATATCCTCAAATGTATTTCTAACTAATTCATCTATATCACTAGATTCTGATATCTCTATATTCGATTGAACCTCGTTGTATACTTCCCAACAAGGCTCAATTTTTTCTAACCGTAATGAAAGTTGCGATATTATTTTCTCATCACACTCTATAGCTTTAATTGACTCAAAATAATTCTTAAATCGCGTTAAGTTGCTTTTAATTAATTTCCTTTGATTTTTCAATGTCACTAATTCCGCCATAATGCAAATAATATTAAATTGAAACCATACAATCTGTGAGGAATAAGGACTAAGGACAGCTCTTACTTGAAACCAGGCTTGACACTAGAACTAGCCCTGTGGAATTTACTCCAGACGATTCCGATGTCTTCAGACCTGAACCGACCGAGTATCCGCTCTCCCAGCACCAAACTGATATTATGTGATTTTTAACAACCACATTTCTTCACAATAATTATGAATTCTTGAATCAATCAAAAGCTTCTATCAAACTCACTCAATCCGGTTCGAAGGACCATATGTTTCTTCGTGAATGATTAGTGGACTGTATTTTAATATTTATAGAAGCTTTTTATATTTTTATAATTTTATTTATTTTTTCTTAATCTGTCAAACAAACACGTTGCTTGGTTTCTTACATTCAAATCAAAAAACAAAACGATGTGAACCGCGCAGAGCATGCTACATTATGTAAAATATACATTGTTCTAAACATCTTCTATGACCGCCAGGATAGGTTTCACATTGTCAGTAGGAGCACAGTAAACGTTAACGAACACAAAAACTTCACCTTTAACAGTCACTTTAAAAACTAAGCAAGTATCCGACGAACACTTGTCCAGAATTAGCACTTCATAGTCGCGTCTGTTCACTACCATAACTTTCCTGCTTCGGAATGTTACCCGTCCACGAGCGCCCGAAGTCATATAGATCTTGAATTAATAGAAGGTACACATCATGTTCGATTGCTAATTGTTGCAGATTGGTGGTAGCTGCTCGACCTCTACCTAGGTTGATCTGGAATATTTTAAGATCGCGGGCTTTAGTCACCATAGGCGGTTCTTGCTGTGGCGATTCTCTTTCTACGCTGGTACGCAGGGGACGCGGGGTCCGAAGCCGCGTTCTCTGTTGAGGAGTTTCCAAATCGTTTGCAATTGACGCATGTCAGTTTTTCCGTTTTACAGTCTTGTAAGGCATGCGCTTCCCCGCATTTTGGGCAGCTGATTTCCTGGTCACACTTGTTCGCGATATGTCCATAGCTATTACATTTGTAACATCTTGTTACTGCAATTTCCTCCTCCACTCTTATTCTCAGGAAGTCTAGGTTCACAGTTCCTTTCCTGGAAGACCCAGTTCTTGAGGAAGGGATTTCCCCCTTTCCTCTGCGTAATGTACCGCAGGTCACAGCAAACGTTTTCTGTCCCACCATAAGCTTGCGCGATGTCCGGAGTTTGGTCACTGATCATCGTTTTGATCTCTTCCACGTCATACCCGTTGTCTATTCCTCTTAGTATCACCTTCGGATCTTGGTTTCCGATCTCTGTGGCCTGTATAGTGGTACTATTATCCTTTATAAAGGTCTGCAGACTATAGCGTTGCTGTCTAGTATGACTCTCTAAGATGATGTCCCCACATTTGAGCTTGCGGATTGCTTTAAAACCTCCACCCTCTTGGGTCTGTTTTCACCTCTTTGCTCAAGATCTGGATAGCTTTGGTCGGCAATTTTAGATCCTTTATTTTTATCATTGCAGCGAACTTCGTTACTGGCGGGGGTGCGTGTGATTCATACTGGTTAGTCGCCTCGTTACACTTGTGAGACACGTTCGTTTTCGGTTTACATTTGAAAAATTAAATTTAAATGAAATGTGACGGAATTGAAGAACTTTTGCACCGTACAAGCAAGACACGATTCCCATTCGCGAAATAAGTTTTGCACCGTACGCGTGAGACACGTTCAATCTCCGTACGCGCCATACACGTTTGCACCGTACGCGGAATACACGTTTGGCACCGTACGCATGAGACACGTTCGTTCTCCGTACGCGTCAGACACGTTTGCACCGTACGCGGAATACACGTTTGGCACCGTACCCGTGAGACACGTTCGATCTACGTACGCGTCAGACACGTTTGCACCGTACGTCGAATACAGTTTGGCACGGTACGCGTGAGACACGTTCGATATCCGTACGCGTCAGACACGTTTGCACCGTACGCGGAATACACGCTTTGCACCGTGCCCGTCAGACACGTTCGATCTCCATACGTGTCAGACACGTTTGCACCGTACGCGTCAGACACGTTTTGCACCGTACGCGTGAGACACGTTCGATCTCCGTACACGTCAGACACGTTTGCACCGTACGCGGAATACACGCTTTGCACCGTGCCCGTCAGACACGTTCGATCTCCATACGTGTCAGACACGTTTGCACCGTACTCGGAATACACGTTTTGCACCGTACGCGTGAGACATGTTCGATCTCCGTACGTGTCAGACACGTTTGTACTGTACGCGGAATACACGTTTTGCACCGTACGCGTGAGACACGTTTGAACACCGCACGCGTCTGACACGTTTGCACCGTACGCGGAATACACGTTTTGCACCGTACGTGTGAGACACGTTCGAACTCCGTACGCGGCAGACACGTTTGCACCGTACGCCGAATACACGTTTTGCACCGTACGCGGAATACACGTTTGGCACCGTACGCGTGAGACACGTTCGATCTACGTACGCGTCAGGCACGTTTGCAGCGTACGCGGAATACACGTTTGGCACCGTACGCGTGAGACACGTTCGATATCCGTACGCGTCAGACACGTTTGCACCGGACGCGGAATACACGTTTGGCACCGTACGCGTGAGTAAGCGAGAGCGCGGGGCGTTGCATCCAGCATGTTTCGCTCCGCACCTAAACCTCTCACACTTCACCTAGCTAATTTCTTTTAAGCGCGCGAGTCGCGTTCCGCGTCGTCCGCAGCGTTCGAGTTGCGGCGGCCGCACGGGCTCGCGCGCCTAGAGAGCAGCAGTCGGCATGCCGAGGTACGCCTGAGCGCCCGACGCTAGCAGCTCCCTGGTTGATCCTGCCAGTAGTCATATGCTTGTCTCAAGGATTAAGCCATGCATGTCTCAGTACAAGCCGAATTAAGGTGAAACCGCGAAAGGCTCATTAAATCAGTTATGGTTCCTTAGATCGTACCCACATTTACTTGGATAACTGTGGTAATTCTAGAGCTAATACATGCAAACAGAGCTCCGACCGGAGACGGAAGGAGCGATTTTATTAGATCAAAACCAATCGGCGGCGGGCGCGAACTCGTCGTCGTTCACTCTAGTGAATCTGAATAACTTTCTGCTGATCGCACGGTCTAGCACCGGTGACGCATCTTTCAAATGTCTGCCTTATCAACTGTCGATGGTAGTTCCGTGCCTACCATGGTCGTAACGGGTAACGGGGAATCAGGGTTCGATTCCGGAGAGGGAGCCTGAGAAACGGCTACCACATCCAAGGAAGGCAGCAGGCGCGCAAATTGCCCACTCCCGGCACGTTGCTCCAGGTCATCAAGGAGCAAAACACGGAGCTGATAAGCATAATTGGAGCAAATAGATTTGAGGAACGTTTCAAGTTCGAGGCCAAGCGCAGCTGCAGAAACAAGCAGAAGGAAAACTGGATATTCAGGGCAACACCTCGGGTATTCAAATACCTCATGGAGGAGCAGAGAGTCAACATAGACCTGGTGAAGGTATTTGTTGAAGAAGAGGTCCCCGTAACCCGTTGTTTCAAGTGCAACGCGTTCGGACATGTGGCCAAGTACTGCAAAGAGAAGATCTGCTGCCCTGTCTGCGGAGGAGAACACGAAGTAGGCCAATGTCGAAACCGACCGGATTGCCCAAACTGCAAGAAGCTAGGCAGGAAAGAGGAAGATCGACGTCACTCTGCAGCCGACAAGACCTGCCCCGAGTACATTCGGAGGATGAGAATGATGAAGAGCACCATCCAATATGGCTATTAAAACGCTAAGTCTGTTACAGATTAACCTAGGCAGGGGAAAAGCCGCCCAAGCTTGTAACGTTTCACCCCCGGCTAATAAGGGTGGACGTTGCAAAATTTGTAGTTCGGGTAGCTCTGAGTTGTCCAGGGGTCGAGTTGTGCTTTAAAATTAAAACGGATGCTTAAACCTGATTAACAATATTTATTTACACTATGTACAAGGTATTCTGAGTAGAAATTGTAATTATAAAATAAAAAAAATAAACAATTGATGTAAAACAGTAAAAATATTTGTATTTGAATTCCCGCCGGCAGTTGGGGATTTTCGTCAGGGTTGGCAGCGCGAACACCAGTTTACAGTAAGTGTTGTCTGCGCGTTGACGTCAAGATTGACAGCTGAGGCTGACCTATGAACAAAAGTAAAAGCAAATCTGCTTCGTTTTAATTAAATGGAAGGATTCAACAGTTACCCAGAGGCCAGAAGGGCAGTCTGGATCTTTGATTAAGTGTGAGGATAATATTCGGTGAGTAAAATGAAAAGGAGTTTTTATGAATTCAAGGTCCTTGACTCTTTGAATCTATAATTAATTCCAATTAATTCTTTTAAGGAATGATTAAAGAACAAGCCACTGAAACCTGTTCGATTCAACAAAACCCCAGCTATAAAACTGGTGCGGATCGATTCAAAACAATCGAACCGAAGGAACGTTTTACATCCAGGTACTCGGTGCAAGGTTTATTCGGGCTCGGAAACAACGAATTCAGGTAGGCAGTAATTTTTAATTATAGGGGATAATTAAACGGGAAGGGAAAAACCCAGGGTAGTACCAATGGACACCAGCACTGTACCCTGGAGGGAAAAAGACAGCGGGTTCTCTACGTTGAGGGAACCAGGACAGCACTAATGGACACCAGCGCTGTGTCCTGGGGGAACACACCTAGACCTCGCCAAGTTTGCACAGGCGTGCTCGGTCTAGGGCAAGGATGAGACCTTTCGCTCAAGTTCTTCACGAAGCGGGTGGTCTCGGAAAGGAACGGGGACTGGTTCGGACTTGGGATTTGTACCTGGATGTAAATCTTAAACGTTCTTTGGGCCACGGTTACTAAAATTTGAAATGAATTATCACAAATAATTACAGGTAATAATAATAATAAAAATAAAATGATGCGGAAATAAAACGGAATTAAATCAAAAATAATTAAACGGAATAATAAAAATAATACGGGAATATAAACGGATAATTTGAAAATATCGGAAAATAAACGGATAATTATAAAGCTCGGAAAATATACGGTATCGGATTTAAAGTTAGAAGTTTTAACTTTAAAGTCGAAAACGGAGTTCTTGGTCCTGGCCTGGGGAGCTGGTTTTATGCGGGTTCCCCACCAAGCCAGGGCTGTGATTGGTGGACTGCACGAATCGGTGGTGGGAATCCTCTTCTCCGCTTCTCTACTTGCAGCGCCACCCGCGCTCAAAACTTGAACTACCAGTGGAACACAAAATTGGCGATGTTGGCCAACGCCCAAAAACTTTTGTGCCACTGGTAGCACGTTACACATCTCTCTTCCTCCGGGGGAGCTGAAAGGAACTGCTTTGGCGGCTGGTGAAAACGGGACAGCTTAGGCGGACAGGGTGGTGGCTCAGGCAGACGCGGTGACGGCTCGGCTGGACGTGGTGGCGGCTCAAATAGACGTGGGGGCGGCTCCTGTAGACGGGGTAGCGGGTCTTGTAGATCTGGTGGTTCAGGCGGTTCGGGAGGACGGGGGTACGGATCTGGAGGACTTGGTAGCGGCTCAGGTGGACGTGGTAACAACCCTGATGGACGGGATAGCGGCTCGGATGGACGTGGTGGTTCAGGTGGTCTTGACGGTGGTTCAGGTGGACGGGGTAAAAACTCTGGGGGACGGGAAGGCGGATCAGACGGACTTAGCGGCGGCGGTTCGGGTGGAGGTATTGGCGGTGATTTCGGCAGACGTAGCGGTTTACTACAGGAGTTGACAATCTCCAAGACACCTTCTGGACTCCGGATATCGGACTGAGGACGGTCCGGTAAACTTGGCAGATCGGCTGGGGACGGAAACGGAACGGACTGGATCCCTGGCACCATAGTGTCCAAGGGTCGACTCTCTACTCCCAACGGATGAAGGCTGGCAACAGGAAGAAGCTCCTCGGGTATCGGAGTCGGCGGTTGGAACTCTTCCTGCTCCATGACCATTGTCTTCGGGTTGTCAGGAGTTACTGAGGACTTCGGCGTATCGGTGACATGGACGGCTGTAGATGGGGATCGGTAAGTATTGCCCTCTTCGGGAGAAAAATATTCCGGTAACGGTCGGATTGCAATTTTAGATTCCAGAGGACCTAGACCTGCATGGGTTTGTTCTTCCAAAGGCTGAAACATAATATTCTCACCTGGACAAAATACCTCTATGGCGGGACAGGTACTGGAACCTTGGCAACGGGTCGGAGTCGGAGCACTGAGTGTGGCGGTGATTGGACCGGATGGAGCCTCGGTGGTTTCGGTGGCGGCTGATCCATTTCCACACCTGGAAGTCCAGTTTTCATTGGCGGTATCCAATGTTTGCAGTTGAGGACGGAAGACTACTTCTTTCCTTCGGCATCGGGTCGGGATATACTGAATTCGAAAATGCTGTTCGAATTCTAACCAGGTTTGCCAACTTTCTTTATTGTTCCGGAACCACAATAACACTTCTCCTTGCAGGATTATCGGTAAAACGGAGAGAAATACATCCCGCTGGAACTGGTAGTAGGTGATGAATCCATTGATTTCTTCTAGAAAAGCGGCTGGATCACCTTGTCCATCGAAACTGACTCCCGATCGTATCACAAACTCACACAGCAGTGGTGGAACCCAGGACATGGTGACGGAATACTGCGGAACGGATAAACGGCTTACTGCGGAACGGATAAACGGACATCAGCTGGGCATTCAAGTCCTGGGGTTGTACGAAGCCCTTGGAGTTGACTCGGTTCGGACTTCTCGGTGGATAGACGGACTGGCATCGCTCACCTTTCCTGGATTTTCACAAGAGTCCCTGCTCGGGCGCCATGTAACGTTTCACCCCCGGCTAATAAGGGTGGACGTTGCAAAATTTGTAGTTCGGGTAGCTCTGAGTTGTCCAAGGGTCGAGTTGTGCTTTAAAATTAAAACGGATGCTTAAACCTGATTAACAATATTTATTTACACTATGTACAAGGTATTCTGAGTAGAAATTGTAATTATAAAATAAAAAAAATAAACAATTGATGTAAAACAATAAAAATATTTGTATTTGAATTCCCGCCGGCAGTTGGGGATTTTCGTCAGGGTTGGCAGCGCGAACACCAGTTTACAGTAAGTGTTGTCTGCGCGTTGACGTCAAGATTGACAGCTGAGGCTGACCTATGAACAAAAGTAAAAGCAAATCTGCTTCGTTTTAATTAAATGGAAGGATTCAACAGTTACCCAGAGGCCAGAAGGGCAGTCTGGATCTTTGATTAAGTGTGAGGATAATATTCGGTGAGTAAAATGAAAAGGAGTTTTTATGAATTCAAGGTCCTTGACTCTTTGAATCTATAATTAATTCCAATTAATTCTTTTACGGAATGATTAAAGAACAAGCCACTGAAACCTGTTCGATTCAACAAAACCCCAGCTATAAAACTGGTGCGGATCGATTCAAAACAATCGAACCGAAGGAACGTTTTACATCCAGGTACTCGGTGCAAGGTTTATTCGGGCTCGGAAACAACGAATTCAGGTAGGCAGTAATTTTTAATTATAGGGGATAATTAAACGGGAAGGGAAAAACCCAGGGTAGTACCAATGGACACCAGCACTGTACCCTGGGGGGAAAAAGACAGCGGGTTCTCTACGTTGAGGGAACCAGGACAGCACTAATGGACACCAGCGCTGTGTCCTGGGGGAACACACCTAGACCTCGCCAAGTTTGCACAGGCGTGCTCGGTCTAGGGCAAGGATGAGACCTTTCGCTCAAGTTCTTCACGAAGCGGGTGGTCTCGGAAAGGAACGGGGACTGGTTCGGACTTGGGATTTGTACCTGGATGTAAACCTTAAACGTTCTTTGGGCCACGGTTACTAAAATTTGAAATGAATTATCACAAATAATTACAGGTAATAATAATAATAAAAATAAAATGATGCGGAAATAAAACGGAATTAAATCAAAAATAATTAAACGGAATAATAAAAATAATACGGGAATATAAACGGATAATTTGAAAATATCGGAAAATAAACGGATAATTATAAAGCTCGGAAAATATACGGTATCGGATTTAAAGTTAGAAGTTTTAACTTTAAAGTCGAAAACGGAGTTCTTGGTCCTGGCCTGGGGAGCTGGTTTTATGCGGGTTCCCCACCAAGCCAGGGCTGTGATTGGTGGACTGCACGAATCGGTGGTGGGAATCCTCTTCTCCGCTTCTCTACTTGCAGCGCCACCCGCGCTCAAAACGTGAACTACCAGTGGAACACAAAATTGGCGATGTTGGCCAACGCCCAAAAACGTTTGTGCCACTGGTAGCACGTTACAAGCTCTTGTCCAACACAGATTCCAGACAGAACAAACGGATGTTCTTTTAATACAAGAACCCTTCCACATCTTTGGCAACTGGAAAAACGTCCAACTATTTGGCGACCGAGGCTCCAAAGTCTTAACAGTTGTCAGCAAAAACTGGAAGGTGACCTGGATGAAGCAATACACCACGGAAAGGTGTCTAACTACCAAGCTCGAAGGGCCAATAGGCGGTATAATAATCTTAAATGTTTATATCGAAGGGACACATGCGCTAGATAATTTGCTTGTACTAATAGAGTCCGTTTTAGCGAACAACAAAGGGCCAGTCATCATCGTCGGAGACTTCAATGTCAAAAACCCTGTGTGGGGAGGCACAACAATAGACCTCAGAGGCGAACGCTACTCGACTTCATTGTCAGAAGAGGGTTGCAAGTCGAAAACGACGAAGATAGCCCGCCGACCTTCTCCACGGAAAACGGAGAAAGCTGGATCGAGTCAAAATGCCAACATCGCGCAATGGAGCGTGGATGACGAGGAAGAATCGCTGAGCGACCACAGATATGTGCATTTTAAAATTAAACCCGTAAATAACATCTTGCAGATACCAGTAGCGAGTAGGTTTAACGCCAAAAAGGCCAACTGGAACACATTCCGAGACACATTAAGGGAAAGGTGTTTACAACTTCAAGCAGAACCCGTAGACACAGCCGAGGAAGTATCTGCCCTAGCGAATAAATTCCAAGAGGCCTGCCTACAAGCGTGCTCTAAATCCATGCCGCAGAAAAGAAGCCAGATCAAGGGTACAAGCAAAGTATGGTGGTCTCAAGATCTGACTAACAGAAGAAGAGAAGTTAGGAAAGCCAGAATGGCATACCAACTGACTAGGTGTCCCCTACTAAGACAGGCGCGTAGGTTAATTTTTACAGATTTACGTAGACAATACAAAGAAGCCATACTCGAAGCCCGCAAAACATCCTTTAGGCAATATATCACAGACAAGTCAACATCAAACCCGTGGGTACTAGCTTATAAAATCTTAGCCACGAAGAAAAGGGAACATGCACCCCTAGGGACGATTAAGAAACACGACGGGACCTGGACAACAGACGAGTAAGAGACAGTTGCAGAATTAATAAAGACCTATTTTCCAAAAGACGACATTAGCGACGATGAAGACGTACACGCAGAAATAAGGGAAGGTTTCGGTAGAGAATTTGACTCCCCAGATGATGCAGAATTCACACTCAATGAGCTCAGAGCTACCACGGCAGGCATAGAAAAAGACAAAGCACCTGGTCGGGACGGTTTCCCCCCTAGAGCAATAGGTCCAACAATAGACGTTGCGGGAGAACTTTTAGTCAGAATATTTAACGGATGCCTTAAGCACGGTACATTCCCTAAGATATGGAAAACGTCCAGAGTGGTTTGGCTTCCCAAACCAGGCAACAAGGGGTACAGACCTATCTGTTTATTACCGGTGTTAGGCAAAATTTTAGACAAATTGTTAGCACAAAGATTGTCATACTTTATGGAAAAGGGCTCAAAATTTAACGATTTACAATTCGGTTTCCGACAGGGTAAAAGCACCGTAGATGCCATCAGCAAAGCACTAGAGACAGTAAAAACAGCTAAACAAAATGGGCAGCATGTTCTTGTAGTAGCACTTGATATAAAGAACTCTTTTAATACGGCCTGGTACCCCAGCATCATTAATGAACTCAGTATTAAAGGTTGTCCCGGAAACCTTGCTAGGACAACAATTAGGAACTTTTTAGTAGAAAGGGAAATAAGTAGATTGTTTTGGACAGTTCTGGGACACTCCCCCCACTCCTAACCTTGAATCCAAGGTCAAGGTCAACTCTCAAGGTCAAGGTCAGATCTCAAGGTCAAGGTCAGATCTCAAGGTCAAGGTCCTTGAATATTAACCAAGGTCACTCCCTTAGACCAAGGCCGAACGCAAGACTAGAGCTAGTAATTGAAACAGTGTAAATTTAATAATTTTATTTAGAAACGGTATACATTTATTAGTACAGTATTTCACAGAAACGAAAAAATTATCATTAACACACTATCTAAGATTATAAGACATCATTGACCAATATATGACAAAATATGCAATACATAATGACGCTATGATTAATAGTACAGTTCCTAGAATAATTACAGATACCCAACAGGAATTGTTAAAGCCAGTACAGTTCTTAAACACATCATCACTTATCTTAATAGTTTGCCAATTGGAAGTTACGGCGTATGTAGGTGCTTGGAATTTTATCTTGAAAGTTAATAAACCATTTTCAGTAAAATTTCTCACAGGTATTTTAAATACAGGGATTTCAGCCAAGACGGAGTTGTTCATTTTATACCAAGTAGCGTTACTCATATTACGATCATAGGTTATAGATGCGGAAATGGAATTTGGCGGTTGTAGTACATAGAGAAACCCATCGTAAACGGCAGCTAAAGCCACTAACAACTTTACCGGAACCATGTTGACGCTACCGCAGGTTGTGCTCGAATGACAATCTCCTGCGAACGAGAGGCATTTTTTCAATTTCGGAATCTTCAGATCCCTCCGAATCACTTTCTTCGCTAGTACTCACGATTGATAAATCATGAAGTCTCTTGAAAACTTCAACCCTCAAAACTAAATTGTGTAGAGCTGGATAACGATCTTGGGAAATTATATGCAAGGGGTCGATTGTATAAATAACTGATGCACTATAGTGGAAGAAGCCATATTGCGCTCCAAAAAAATCGGATAATGCGCTATTTAGCGGATGAAGCGGTTCGGGGAATGGGAAGCTCAGTTCAGGGTTTATAGTTGGTATTTCCCCAGTCTTATGGTATCGACTTTCAGCATTATCATGAACCCAATAAACAGCTTCGTCTGGAACGTACAGAAACAACATGTTGACTGTAGGAGTGTTTGTAGCAAACTGGCTGATTTTCAAGGACTCGTATAGTAAGGTGGGGAGTTGTAAACAATGCGCAGACTCAGGACGTGATGGTGGGGGATAATATATAAAAGTTGCGCGTAAACGGTATGGCGTAAAGTGTTAAAAATGTCGACGAGTAACTCAAAACCGCAGTGGTACGATAGCAAGTTGTTGAAAAAAATCCTGCAAATCGAGCTAACATTCGTCGTTTAAATGAGTGTAACAAAGAAGCCTTATTTGAATTAATAACAACATCAGAAGGCGTGCGAAAACCTACACAATTAGTTAATGCAGGCATCGTTAGACCTGATTGGAGCGAATATAATTTCTTGTGTTTCTGGAATAAAATGGAGAAGGGGATTCAAGAATATTTTCTATCTGATAAATTTATACGGAAATGGCTGGCAAAGGGTTATATCGCAAGTAGTGATTATATGTTTAAAAAGTGTAAAGATTGTGTTAGTGTATGTCCAAGGTACGACGATAATGATAGACCATTTTTAAACATGGCTTGTGCAGTGGTCGACGAAAGTGAGTGTGTATTACAAAACTGCTACCTACCGTTTGCGAAATTGGATAACATGCACTTCTACAACGCAATTATTGATAATTGCGTGCTTGATGGTGCTACAGCATACAATACCTTGTTTTCAAATTGTAATGGTGGTGGGGCTAGAGATGACTTGCAGTTTCTAAAATATCTTCAAAAGCTTGGTGTAGAAGGTATTGATGTGCAGTTGTAAGCATAATAAATAAATTATGTTTATTATATAGCTGTAGTTTTAATTAAATTTGGAATTGTTTCACTTGTAATTAAATTTATAGAAAAAATATTATGGAGTTACAGTATTCCTACAAAATAAATGCAACAAATAAAAAAAGGACAATAGCAATGATAAATATATATTAAAAACTGTACAATATTCCTTAAACTAAATATTAAACTAAACTAAACATTAAACTAAACTAAACTAAACTAAACATTAAACTAAACTAAAAAACACTCCACTCCACTCCACTCCACACCAACGCTCAACGCTGCAGCACTGTCCTTCTGAAGGCCCCTAACGTGCAAAACCGGTTGGAGTATTCTACTAAACCTGCAACCTGGTGAAGCTCGTAGAATGTTTCTTCACCGTTGCGGTTGGTAAAAATACCACCAAACGGTTGCGAATGGAAGAGGGTATAACCCTCTCCCAATGTGGGACCCTCCAGGTGCTGTATGATGATCTCCGCCAATTCCCACGAAGGCGTGAAGTGTCTTTGCCTATCACAGTTGTCCAAAGTGTTTGATTGATATTCCCTCAGAGTACACGACACTAATGACACTTGGAGTCGTGCACCGTCACGTTTACCGAAAAACAACATAACTGCGACGATGGTTGTAGTCGACTGACTTTTAGCTGTGGTTACGGGTCTGGAGGGGTGTTAAGGTAGTGCATTCCTTTGTAAAAGAAACTGGTTAAGTAAAAAAGTATTTGGTATAGACTGTCTAGAAAAATTATCTGGGATAGACTGTCTACAAAAAGTATTTGGGATGGATAGAAGTACTCAAAAAATTATTTGGGATGGAAAAAAAAAATAAAGAAACCAAAAAATGTTCCACACGAAAATACCCCCCCCCCCCCGCTGCGTTCCGAGGTTTTTCATGTGATGTCATCAAAAATTTTTTTCAGGGTCAAATTTTGAAAAGTGCTCCACATCGATAGGGATGGAGGAAGCTTGATACTCGCTCCGCTTCGCTTCGCTCCGTTCAGGTCAAATTTTGAAAAGTGTTCCTCATCGATGGGGATAGAGAAATCTTTGTACTCGCTGAGCTGGGCTCAGCGACGTCGGTGGAGCCCAAAACTAGACAAAATTACCTTGAATATATGCCGAAAAACGGCCTCAAAAAATACTACCCTCAAGGTCAAGGCCACTCGCTGAGCTGTGCTCAGCGACGTCGGTGGAGCCCAAAACTAGACAAAATGACCTTGAAAATATGTCGAAAAACGGCCTCAAAAAATACTACCCTCAAGGTCAAGGCCACCCCCTTCCCGAAAGGGGCGGGGTTCAAGGCCAAGGTTAACCGGTCATAAACCGGTTAACCTTGGCCTGAAAAAGTTGCAACCGAAGAAAGTTAAGTTGTGTGCATGTACGCAGTCCGGCAGCGATGTCAGTCTGGTATGTAAAGAATTGCCCCAAGAAAGTAAACCTGTTGTTAAAATCTTACAAAATGTTTTGCTTAAACCTGCCCGACTGTTGCGTCCTGAATTTGAGAATGTTTCCGAAGATTGGGAAAATGTTCCAGCTGTAGAAGTTCAGGACCGCACCAGTATTTTGCGCAATTACTTATTGCAGGGTAAAAATTCTCAACAGTTTGAGAACGATTCGAGTGCAATAATTGTACCATCTAAATTTAATTTCAAGAAACTCGTTAGTGCTAACTCAGAAGCCGAAGTCATGAATGTTGCAACTACAGCTGCAAATGAGACCGGTGAAAATTATGTTTCTTCAGCTAGCACGTCAACTGAAATTATAGATTTGTGTAGTTACTCTAACGAGTTCGATTCGAATATTGTTAATGCTATGGATACGACCCATTTTAGACGTGCAATGGACGCCTCAGACGATTCGTTATTAAATTCTGATGTTCGCTCTCAAATTGTAGATCGCTTCTTAGAAAGTATTTCTTGTGGCACTTCTTCGCAGCTTATGCTTTCCACGACCCAGAGCATAATACCACCACCACCGGCGTTCGGTGACTCAGAATCAATGTTTGTGGAACAAGAAGTATGTGACGATACATTCGCACTAGTTTGCAACAATGCTAGTGGCGAACTGTTCAGTGAGGGTGAGGATGAGATGGTTGAGAATGTGGATGTATCGCAACATACTTCTTCGGTAGCTTCTGTTGCGGAATCCATGGACGTTGATAGTATACCCATTGAACCCGCAACCGTGTTCCAAGATTCGCTTTTTGACGATGCTGTCGTTGCCGAGATTGCTGCCAAAGAGAACAGCGTTCGCAAATTGGAAGCGGATTTGCTAGCGTTACACGCAAAACTTCGAGAGCTCGAACAGAAGATTGTGCGCTTCCAAACCATCATAGAACGTAAGCAGAACCTGACTGACAGATGGATGTCCACCGACAACTTCAAGAAAGTTGAACAACTGCGGTTAAACACCATACTGCTCAAGTTCAGGTTCATGCGCGTTATAGATGCGAAGTCGCTGTTGCTCAGACAGCTCTCTCTGGCAACAACCTAATTTTCTTGTTACCCACGCCTGTCCAGTCCTTGTATCCTTCCTTTTGTGGCTGGTTTCCCAACGTCCACGTCGTGCCAGCTGGAAGTGTTCTCCGACTTTTAGATAAGCTCTGGGAAGGCTACTAAGGGCCGCGAACGATTTTCGTAATCCTTGTTGTGCAGATAGTAGCTTCTCAGATCCTAGTCGAGTCGAGATGTTCCTGTGCGACACGTGCGGTTCGAGGTTCACCAGGCTCGACAATTTGCATCGCCATCGAAGAGACAGCTGCCAACAGTTAGGTCGACCATCGCAAAACGGTATTATACTTGAAGGTTTTTTGGAGGTGTTGAGTATATAAGAGTGGTTCGCTTGTTTTAGGCAGTTGTGTGGAGCCTTCGATGGATCCTGCAGGTGTCGAGCCTTCGCCAGCCAAACGACCGAAAACTAAAGACTCCATAGGTTCGTACCCCTTTCTAGAACTCCATCGGCGATGCTAATTCGTTTGTGTTCTAGAACTTAGACCGACTCCCAACCGATACTGCGACGTCTGCGATGAGAACGTGTCTCGAAACGGCTACGTCGGACATCTTCGAAGCCGGAGACACTGCAGTCGCGCTGGTTTCGTACCGTTGGGGGAAGGAGTGTCGACCTACCAAACCGCCTTCCAGTCCCGTATTGTCAGCTACAAAATCACTTCGGTAAATTATCATCTAAATGTTACCGAGTTTATGAATGAAATTAAAGATAAAATTATACCGCTGCTGGAAAGGCAGATTGTCAAGTTTAAGAGTGTTAAAGTAAATTTTGAATTATTTGGATATTTTATTTTGGAAGCGAAAGAATTAGAAGATATAAAATCCTTTAACACTGCAAATGAAGTTGCAACGTTTGGCACCGATCTTAATCGTTTATATGATAAGTTTACTGCAATACTGGATGAGAAGACGTCCGAGTTTCAGGAGCGTGACTCTGGTAATGATTTGCAACCCCCACCCCCCCCTGCCCAGGACTAATGTTTACTACTTGTCTGTTACAGGCTGGGCTTTGAAGGAGTTATTGTATCTACACGTGAACGTTAATAAATACAACCCCCTTCGAGCTTCGTCATACTTCGAGCTTCCGAAACCGATACAGTACAAGAAAGCGGTTGTGAACGTTCAAAATGACGATGAGTTCTGCTTCGGCTGGGCTGTCACCGCGGCTATTTGTGAGCCTACCGGTCGACCCAATCGAGTCAGTTCTTATCCCGACTGCCGGGAGTTCCTAGTCTTCAACGACATCGAATTTCCGGTCAGATTATCCGATATTTCCAAATTTGAAAGATATAATCCCCAAATTTCGATTAATGTTTACGGTCTTGAAGCGGTTCTTACAAAGAATGGTATGAAGTACGAAACTGTGGGACCTTTGTATTACACCGACAGAAAAAGACGCTGTCATGTAAATTTATTGCTTGCTACTGACTCGGTGGGTAATAGTCATTACTGTTGGATAAAAGATTTGTCGAGATTGGTATCCCAGCAGATAACTGCTAGGGATGGCGCTAAACATTTTTGCGACGGTTGTCTCCATTATTTCCGTACCGAAGCCCAGTTGGTTAAACATCAGACTTTTGACTGTAATCACGTTTACACGAAATTACCGTCGACCGACCTAATTACTGACAAACTGGGGAAGCAGGTTCCCCAGAACGTTCTGAAATTTCAAAATTATCAAAAACAAATGACAGTTCCCTTTGTCGTTTATGCAGATTTTGAAACCGTTTTGAAACCCGTGGATACCGTAGAACCGCATCCTGGAAAGGGATTCACGGTCACCGCTTGTGTACACCAGCCTCATTCTTTCGCATACTTTGTTAAATGTTCATACGATGATAATTTGTCCAAATTCGAAATTTATCGCGGTAGAAATGCCGTAGCAGAATTCATGGAGCGTCTGGAAAGGGATGTGCACTTGATTTATGACAACCATTTAAAGCGTGTGATACCGATGAAAATTTTAAATCCCTCCGAAATTCAAAATTACGAAGATGCCGTTACATGTCATATTTGCGACTTAGCTTTCGATCGACTTGAGGACAAAGTTAAGGACCACTGTCACCTTACTGGAAACTACCGGGGAGCTGCACATTCGATTTGTAATCTAAATTTCAATGTTCCAACGTTCGTACCGATCTTTTTTCATAATTTAAATTACGATTCACACCTTTTCGTTAAGCAGCTTGCTTTAAATAATGAAGAAATTGACGTTATTCCGATGAATAAAGAAAAGTATGTATCGTTTGGCAAACGTGTATTAGTTGATGAAATTCGGGATAATGATCGTGTAAAGAAAATTTATTTGAGTATGAGATTCCTAGACAGCTACCGATTTATGAATTGTTCGCTATCGCAGTTGGCTAAGAATCTATCTTCCGATCAGTGTATCGAGATTAAAAGGGAATTCGGTGATGGCGTCAAATTCGACCTTATGAGGCAGAAAGGTGTGTTCCCCTACTCACATATCGACTCTTTTTCAAAATTAGATCAAACCGCACTACCCACTATCGATCAATTTTTCGATTCGTTACATGGTACGGGCATTAGTGCAGCTGATTACGATCGCGCTGTGGAAGTGTGGACGACTTTCGACTGTAAAACTTTGGGAGACTACTCTGACGTTTATCTAAAATCGGACGTGTTAATTTTGGCAGACGTGTTTGAAAATTTTCGAGCTCTATGTTTGAGACATTACAGTTTAGATCCGGCCCATTATTACACCTCGCCTGGACTAAGCTGGGATGCCATGTTGAAATACACGGGCATAGAGTTAGAACTGTTGACTGACATGGATATGCTGCACTTTTTCAGAAAAGGTATCCGCGGTGGAGTCAGTACGTGTATAGGTAGAAAGGCTGTAGCTAATAATAGATTTGTGGAGAATTATGATCCCGCCAAACCCAATTCTTTTATCATGTATTTAGATGCAACAAATCTGTATGGCTATGCCATGCGTCAATATTTACCGCAACGCGATTTTAGTTGGTTAGGGGTCGAAGAAATTGAAACGTTAAATGTTTTAGACGCTTTGGACGAATCCGACACTGGGTATGTGCTAGAAGTGGACCTGCGATATCCCCTAAATCTGCATCATCTCCACAATGATTTACCCTTTTGTCCCGAACTTATCGCGCCGCCTAACGGTAAATTGAAAAACGTGAAATTAATTCCAAATTTACAACACAAATTTAAGTATGTAATCCACTACAGAAATTTAAAACAGTGTTTAGAAGCCGGTTTGATTTTGGACAAAGTTCATAGAGTACTCAAATTTGTACAGACCCCTTGGTTGCGTTCCTATATTGATTTAAATACTAAATTAAGAAACCGGTCGACGAACGAATTTCAGAAAGATTTTTTTAAGGCGCTTAACAACAGCGTGTTCGGTAAGACGATCGAGAACGTGGATAAGAGGGTTAATGTCAGACTAGTCAGTCATTGGGAGAAGATTGGTAACAGAATTGGTGCCGAAAGTTTAATTGCTAGACCAAATTTTAAAGATAAAACCGTGTTTTGTGAAAATTTAGTTGCTGTTGAGTTGAACAGAACTTCGGTTTACTACGACAAACCTAGCTATGCAGGTTTTTGTGTTTTAGACATTTCAAAAACCGTTATGTACGATTTTTATTACAGTTTTCTGAAAAATACCTATGGCAATAACGTTTCCTTGCTGTACACCGATACTGACTCCTTGGTACTTGAAATTTATACAGACAATTTTTATGACGACATGAAACAGCATCTCGACAAATTTGACACTTCTAAATTTAAGAACGCTCTCCATGGAATGCCCAAGAATGTGTCTGTCGTCGGTAAGATGAAAGACGAATATGGCGGTTTCCCTATACAGAGTTTTTATGGTGCAGGTGCAAAATCATACTGTGTGAACCTCGAAAGTGGTGCCGATCGGAAGGCAAAGGGTGTTCCCAAGAGTGCAGTTGCAAAGTATCTCACCGCTGACCTGTTTCAAGAAGTGGCTGAGAACAGGCGGAGTGAGGTATTTTGCAAGTTTTTTGTATTTAGATCCCGTAAACACACTATGTACACCGAGCTGATAAATAAGGTTGGGTTGTCAGCGTTTGATGATAAACGTTACCTTATTCCCAATACCACGAAAACTCTGGCGTGGGGTCACTTGGCTATTCCGACACCAGGTCTAGACGTTGATGACAGATTAAATGTTTTGATTGATTTATTGGAGGCTTCCGATCGGGATCAAAATTAACCATTTTTTCATCAGTCGTAGCGGTACTGGTTATTACTTTGCAGCAAAAGTCCTACGGTATACGATCCCGAAACTTTCTTGTACAATAGTTGTTAATATGATTTTTAGTTTACGTGTATTTATAAGTATAGATAGTGTGTACATAATATGTGCTTATTTGACCTGTAAATATTTATATGATTTGTGGGAGTTGCTTAGAGAAAGCAAACCATACGCTATAATGATAAGAATATAAATAAACAATAATTGTTGAAAAAGTATTTATTTATATATTTTAGTTACAATTGTGATATAAATTTTATTCATGAATAAAACTTGTACATTTTATACAATAGCATTTTTTGATATCCACGAATTGTGTCTATTATCGAAACCTAACCACTTGACCAGAAGCTGATTTCCTCTTTTCCTAACAACTTTTTCTACCAAATAAATATCGGGATGTTTTGTTTTCTGCAGTTCCAACCCATAAAAAGCTCCTTTTACTTCCTCGCCATCGTCATCTTCCAAAATGTAGCTTGCAGGGTTTGTAAGTCGAACTTTTACGATTTTAAAAATTTCGTTGCTCCAATTTGGTGTGTATCCTTTGGCAAATGCGGTCCTGTGTTTACTAACTCTAACGCGGTCTCCCACAGAAAAGTTGATGTTCTTCGGGTCAACCGTTTTCATATGACTGTAGACCCTTTTCAAAATTTCATCGGCATTACTTGCATTAACATCTTGCGGTTTCATTCCGATGGTTGAGTGTTTTGTGGAATTATATCGTTTTACAATTTTTGGTAAAAGATCCAACCACTTATACGTTCCTTGCAAGCTGAACTGCTTCCACATCATATTTTTTAAAGTGCGGTTGCAGCGTTCGACGATACTGCATTTTAAATTTGAATAACTACTATAATGGTTAATGTTGAATTGCTTCATCAGGGTTTGGAATTCTTTGTTGTAGAATTCTTTACCCATATCTGTTTGTAGATTTTTCGGTTTAGAACTTGTAGTTGAAAGCGCTTTTTTCATCGCGGTAGCAACGGCTAGACCGGTCTTTCGTTTGACGGGGTATGCCCAAACATATTTGGAAAATGCATTGATAACAACTAAAATGTATCTGAATCCTCTGTTGACTTTTTGGTATGGTATCATTTCAACCAAATCGGCTTGAAACAAATCGTTTAGACCCTTGATGATCACACGTCTCCGTTTGAAATTTTTTCTAGCCGGTTTGTGCAGTTCCGCTACAACGTCTTCCTTAACGTTCATCTTTAATTAGAAGCTTCTACTACAAAACTCGTTATTAATGATCCCGTATCGGAATTCTCATGAGAAATTCTAAACTCAACAAGATATTCTTATTGGGTTGGTATGTAGCCGATATTTTATCGCCTGGATTTAGTGTACCGAGCGTCTCAGGCGCCAGCAACACACCATTTAGGTATATTTTCGCGAGAGATGGGGTGCAAGCAACTGATATTATTTGTGCAGATGGTAGTCTGTATTCATATTCGCCGTTACTACTACCGTTAATAATTACGAACCGACCTTTGCTATCAGTTTTAACAGCCACTACATAAAAGATGGTATCATACTTTAGAGCCGATTTCATATCCCCTATCTTAGTTGCAGTCTCTGCAGATATCTCCTGTTTAAGAGCCTCGCCATCTTCCACCAGATATATTTTCGGATTTACATCGGTAGGATGATGTTGATGCATATGCCTTCCAACTTATCTATCGGCATGTTAACGCGAACTGAGCTAACGCGGATATGGTGTGGCTATTGAACATTTGCCTATTTATTGACCTTATTTAATAACTTTTGCGCGCCTTAAAGCGTTCACGATGCTAACAATTTCGTTGTTATGTCCTGTATGTCCTGCAGCCTGCGAGGCTATCAAGATCTGCATTCTCTCTACAAGAGTATTCGGATTTTTCCAAGGTACAAATTCAACCTTTCTGCTATTTACGTTTAGAACTCCTTTACCTAACCGAGTTGATTTGGGGGTACTTATACTGCGAATAATATTTCGATACTTTGGACCGGTATTACCACTTATTTGCTCGCTGTCGTTGTAATTTTTACGGTAGGCAGCAGACCGATTAACGATGTCTTTATACTGATCATGATCCTTTGTAGTATAGCCTATAGGAGCCTTTTTAAACATCAATTCGTAGAACCCAGGAGTTCCTTTATATGTAACCTTACGACCGCCGTCCATTATAAACATGTCTTCCCCGTCGAAGTCAAGAATTTTATTTCCTATATGAAATTTATCTGCTTCAATATCGAATCGAACACCATACTGAACATCGAATTTTCCCTCCGTGTCCCGTATCAAGTCTTCGATGTATTGTCTAGCTAAACCTTGAAAGTGTTCCAAGTATTTATCGAGGACATCTGGATGTAACATGTTTTCAATCGTTTGTTGAGCTTCTCGAACACTATGTTCCAAAAATTCTTCATTATCACTTTCCACGTTCAGGACCTCAGACTCCAAGAGTTCCTCTTCCGGTGAAGCTTCGGCAATTACATCAGCTTTCAGAAAGTGGGGCTTCGATGGTACAGGCTGTGGGCGCGTGCGAGTAGGCATCTCCTTTTTAGGAGGTATCTTTAATTCTGTGGGCTCTACTTTAACATGTAAATCTCTGGTTTGTAAACCTTCAGTTTTAATAGTTGCTAGTAATTCCTTAAGCGGTTGGGAAATGGGCTTAAATTGTTCCGAGAGTGTAGACTGCGATCGGGTCATGTCTGATTTTAAACTTTGCAATTTTCTTTTTAAATTTTGCCTACTTTTAATTAGTTCGCTAACCAACCGTTTATCCATCTTCCTCTGACAGTTGCTTAACGACAACTAAGCCGTATAGTTTCGCTTCAATTGTATATGTGGAAAAAAGAATCGAATCCTTTCCTGTACCGACCCCCGTTTACATCCGAATCCTTATCGGTGACTAGAAAACCGTATGGATCGTTCCAACAATGTGAACATAAGTCCTTAAAATCTTCAAAGCGCATGTCAACGTTAACGTGATCATCGTGTATGTGTTTTAGGTTGGTCTTATCTTGTTGAAATACTATAATAAGATTGGCGTTATCTCTAATAAGTTGTTTTGGAATAGAGGAATAGGTTTGGCATAAGTAGAAGCAATCTATGTTTGCATGCCGTCCAAAACAAAAGTAATCTCTAATTACACTTTGGTTTTCGCATGCCACATCGTCGAAAATAATTACAGAATTGGGTTTGGCTTCCTGAGGTTTCAATATCTCTAAGCCGTCTTCGTATTCATAAAAACCGATTTCCCGTATTGGTTGCAGTAGTTTCCTTAAATAATTATATTTCGGTTGATTCAATGATTTCGAATATAAATAAACATTTTCAAATCTCAACCCGTTGGAATGTTCTAGTACACTAATCATTACGTTCGTTTTCCCACAGTTAGATCTACCAACGATAAGTCCACGCTTACACCCACCTCCTAGTAAAATACCATGTTTCTGATAGTTCGCCGTCAATGACGTTTGATCATGATTTACGATTGGCAAAGAGTGATTTTGCTTTTCAATTTTAAATTTTTTCATTCTCGACACCTTTCTTAAATGTGCGTAACCAAAACACTAAAGTATTGGCGAATGTGATTTAAATTATATATATATATAATACGGTACGCTCGAATATCTGTCGCAGTTGCTTAAAATGTTGGTTTACGAACGTAGCGTCGGTATTCGACGTCGAGCTGTTGACAAGAAAGGTTCTGGACTAGTGAACACTCTTATAAACAAATTGCCTGTAGAATTACACATTCCCGGGTATAACTATTGCGGTCCTGGAACTCGCTTAAAAAAAAGACTTGCTCGAGGAGATCGAGGTATTAATTTGTTGGACGAAGCCTGTAAGGAGCACGACATTGTATATTCTCAACATCAAGATCTTCAGACCCGACACGAGGCTGATAGAACGCTTGCTGAAAAGGCTTGGGGTCGCGTTCGTTCAAAAGACGCTGGAATTGGAGAAAAAACAGCTGCGCTAGCTATTGCAGGCATTATGAAGGGTAAAACGAAGCTGGGGATGGGTTCTTTGCGTAAGAAGAGACGTTCGCGAAAAGTGTTAAGCTTTGCGGGTGCTGTTAATCGGGCTCGCAAACTAATTAAAGGTCGTAACACCGGTAATTTAATGAATGTTGTAAATACAGCTTTAAGCGGTATTAAAAACAAAAAAATCGCCCAGCCCAGAAGTAGAATTTTGAAAATTCCTAAGACGGGTGGTATTTTACCGCTTATCCCCATATTTGCCGCTTTAAGCGCTCTTGGATCCTTGGGAGGCGGTGCTGCAGCAGTGGCGAAAGCAGTCGGTGACGCCAAAGCCGCTGCAAAGGATTTGAAAGAAAAGGAGCGACACAACAGAGCGATGGAAGCTGTAACGGTGGGAAAGGGTTTGCATTTGGGTCCGTATAAAAAAGGATTTGGACTGTATTTAAATCCGTACCAGCCAAAAAACTAAATGTCAAGCTACCGCGCCGAGCGCTTACCAACCTGGATTTGGAGAAATATGCTAAGATATTACGGATTCCCAATTTTCGAGGGGTTTACATGCGTGACGATTTACCTCAGACGATTTATGAAAACGAATCGGGCGTAGTTAACCTAGACGATAAAATAGGTGCTGGTACGCATTGGACCGCCTACGTGAAGCGAAGTTTCAACGTGGAATACTTTGATAGTATAGGGAATTTAAAACCACCACCGGAATTAATAAAATATTTCCGCAGCGACGGTAGCAGGAATAAGATTACATACAACTTTGAACGATATCAAAAGTTAAATTCATACAATTGCGGACATTTATGCTTGCAATTTTTATATAGCTGTGCAAGATGATTTTTACAACGTCAGTGTACTGTTGTTTCTTGCATACAACGCATCGCAATGTCTACCATTTTCACACTTTCCGGAAATACGTCGGTGTTAAGCGTCGATTTTGATCCTCCAATTTTTTTGGAATCTGAACAAGAATATGTTCTGGGATTACTAAGTTTTGAATCGTACAATAGCATTCCTAATATTGTGGAGCCAAAAAATGTATTTAGACTCGTCGGTAGACCAGATATTGTATTTCCGAAAGGTGCTTATGAACTTAATGGCATCAACCAATACATACAGTCGCAATTAAATCGTAATGTTGGCGACAGGGAATACGTGAACCTGCGAGGACATGCAAGCACTATGAAAACCCAGATTAAGGCCTCTCATGAAATAGACTTCGAATATGACAACTCTATAAGGGATATACTAGGATTCGACAAAAAAATATATTCAAAAAATAAAGTGGTTGAATCTGAACACAACCAAAATAATGCAAGTTAATACCATATTAATACATTGTAATATTTCTGTGGGGTCTTATAACAATGGAAAACCAAGCCATACAATTCATCAATTCTTTCCTACTGTCCCGGTTGGCTACAAAATCGTCGAGTCTCCAAATCCAGTTATTTATCTACCTATCAGTACTAAAACCATTACGAACATTACAATTAAAATACTTGATCAGGACGATCGACCGGTCAGTTTCAATTCAGAAACCATAACTGTAGGTTTACATTTGAAGAAGGTGTAATGGGTTTCATATTCCATTCGCACGGTTACGGTTGCAATCCTTTGCAGCCGATTCAAAAAGGATATAACAAGCCCCCTTCCAAGCGCTCCAAGGTCAGTAAGAGATCGACTTCCGACCTGTTAACAAACAAGAATAAAGCATTCCTCAAGTCGTTGGGTTATCAGTTGCTACAATGAGTATTTTGAATATTGTTGAAAAGGTGTTTGTCGACAATTCCATTGTTAGTAATCAAATCCACACCCATCAGCCGTACACAACCAGTTTTAACAATAATGATGAAATTCGAATACCTATACAAGAAGATATGTCTACTCTACCCGGATTAAGCCACTTGTACATAGAAGGAAAACTACTTAAAGCAACGGGAGGTCCTACAACAGCGAAATTTGTAAATAATGGTATCGCACACTTATTTAGCGAAATTCGATATGAAATGAACGGTGTTGTTATTGATTCTGTAACTAAGCCTGGTATAACAACTACTATGAAAGGTTATGTTTCCAATACATCCGAAGATGTTAAAAAACTTCTAAACGCCGGATGGTTGCCTGATAGCTCAAGTTCTATAACGGATGCCTCCGGTAATTTTAATGTCTGCATCCCTCTCAGAACCTTGTTGGGTTTCGCTGAAGATTATAATAAGGTTGTATTGAATATCCGACAAGAATTGGTATTAATCCGAAGTAATACTGATGACGATGCTGTTTATCTTGCCAACGCCGTGGCGACTGATGCAATCAAAGTTCAGATTGACAAAATTTATTGGAAAGTTCCCCATATTACAGCAGGCCTTGCGCAGGAACTGGCTTTAACCAAATACATTGATAAGAACATCGACACACAAGTTGCGTTTCGCAGTTGGCAACTTCATGTAATCTCTGGTGTGCATACCAATACTCTCCATTCTCATGCTATCGCAACCAGCACAAAATTGCAAACACCTCGACAAGTTATACTTGGTTTCCAAACGGCTCGATCTGGACAATTAAATAAAGTTTCGAGTTCATTCGATCATTGCAATATCAAAAATATTAGAGTATACTTGAACACCGAAAGATATCCATATGATAATTTGAATATCGATATCGCTAATAATCATTATGCAACCCTATACGACATGTATTCCCACTTCCAATCAACATATTACAAGAAACACGATGAGCCTATGCTATCTCTACCGGACTTCAAGAAAGTAGCTCCTCTTATTGTTGTAGATTGCTCAAATCAAAAAGACTACATTCAGGCGAATGCAGTGGTGTTTAGATTAGAATTTGAAACAGCCACCAACGTAGCCGACGATACAACAGCGTATTGCTTGGTGTTGCATGATCGCGTTTTTTCGTATAATGCTCTGACAAAAGCGGTTAAACAACTTTAAATGATTAGTACTCCAGTTGGTCGGACACCTTCGAAGAAGCAGTGTCGCTTCTAGTACTAAAGCATCAATATGTTTGTTATAGTGGATGTTCAAGGTTTCAAGACGTCTGACAAAGAATTTACTCCAAAAGAATTAGCTGCGTATGATGGAAAGACTGTTTCACATCACATCTTTAAATCCCCATTTTCCTTCTCAACACTACCCCACCAGTTTCAGCAGCAAGCTGCTTGGTTGATGAATAACCACCATTGTATTAATTGGGATGATGGACATACACCAGTCTTCCTTTTTCCAAAAATCTTTCAGCGACTTGTTCGAGATGCTGATGTCATTTATATAAAAGGGAATGAGAAGGCTAAATTTTTAAGAGCATATACCTGCAAAAACATCATTGAAATTGAAGAACACCCCGCTTTAACCGCATCTAAACCAGCCTGCATGTATCATTTGAAAACGCTTTGTTACTGTGCTTTATCCAACGTTTATCATTTATACCAACACTATGTAATGCAATAGTTTTTCAATAAATCTTTTTATTTACGAAATAGTTTCATTTAATAAATTTCAAATAAAATTAGTTAAGAGATATATTTATTTCCAATACGCACATACTAGAAGATTAATACATTTATAGTACATTGTTATCTAAAAGCTAGTAATAGTTAAGTTAACCCAGTTAATACTGTTAATAAAGTTATAAAAAACGTTCAATATATATGAGAGTCCTATGATTCACATTCAAAACCTCCTCCAGGACCGTAGCCGTTTCTACAATTCTTCTTTTAAATCTGCTACGATCTAACGCTGCAATTTGCCACGTTCCTTTTCTAGCAGCTTCATAGGCATATCTCCATGCAACCATATTATACACTTTGTTTCTAGTCATATCAAATTTTACCACCATCATTACGATCTTCCAAAGTCTTAAATTTCTTAATTTCTTCCGTGTCCAACTTCATACGGTCCAGTTGTGCAATCAAGTTCGTTACAGAAATTTCACCGTCTAGAACTTCGCGACAAAGGGATGCAGCACGTTCATACAATTTGGCCGATTTTGCAAGTTCTTCTAGTCCACTGCTACAGTAGCTCCAAAAGTTATACACACTTTCGTGTTCGTAATAGAACACTAAGTCGCTAAACTGACTTTCAGCTCTGATTATTGATGTACGTAAGTCCGTGGCCGTTGGCCTGGAAGCTTCTGCATAAGCCATCCACATATTTAATTATTGCGTCTGTACTTGTAAATATTGTTCAAGTTCAATATCGCATCTTATTATATCCTCGCAATATTTTAGCATTTCAATCATGCACTCAACGTTTTCTGATTTGATATTCAGATTTAACAAAATACTTTCAATGTTTTGTTTTACGTCTCCTGATATTTGAGCGACACTTTTTATAATACTTGTATAAAATGTTGAAAATTCCAATGTTTTCAGCATTTCAGCGCCATAACCAATTAAATGCTGTAAACTCCACAATTCCAACAACGACTCGACTCCGAGATAAATTTCACCACCACCTTCAGTGAGGTCCTTAACACATATTACTTTGACTGGACCCACTGTTTGAAAGTTAATTTTCTTTGAACCGCTTAAATTCAATGACTGTAGTTGAACATCTTTTGCGAAATAATTTGCTATTGCTCCTCGATTTTCAAACAGAATTTTCAATTCAGTCTCGTCTAATGTTACCAAATCATGTTTAACACCATGCAACTGTATAACAGGTGTAAACGGTGTGTAGCCAGACAAACCAACAACGACGAATTTACTCCTCGATTTATTGAGAGGATAGCTTCGACGTCGTAGTAGTACTGGACAATACTTTGCACTGCTTATCACAGACGCTTCAGCAGATTTATGCTTCACTTGATTCGCAGCATTTTCGATACACTGTAATAAATTATCCATAGCACTTTTGTTTCTTACGTTACGAACGGCTTATTACACACTGACGATTTGGAACTAACCTCCGTAGATTCAAAACTATTCATATATACACATATTTCAAGGTTACATGAGTTCGCGGGGTGGGGTTGGGGAAGGGTGGGGGTGAGAGTGGGGTTGTAGTGGGTGGGGGAACTCTTCAAGGTCTTTTTGACAGTCTACTTGTTCACCTTGAAATTACCAGTTCCGCTACCGTTCAAGGTTCAACATTCACTATTTAATCGAATTTTGAAAGTGGCACCAATCAGTTTCCTACCATGGCGGCATTCGTATACAACGACTTTAATGAAGTTCTTCCTCTGGAAGACCAATACTACTTTTATAATATGTTTCGAGAGTTTGTCGGAGGCGTGTTTCCGGCTGATGCACCACCAAGTCCACCATCAACACCGACAGAGGATCGCCAACTATATGCGGTTGCAACAATTCACTGCACGACAATGAGTCACGGAGAGCTCCTCCAGGACGTGGTGAAATTTACCAGCCGACCGTTCCCTATCAACGGATCGCTTCACCACTGCTACAGGAAACAGGTTGTGGACCCAATACTAAAATTTATGGTTCAATGTATCGATCCGTATTTGGGTCATATTGCGTATTTCTGGTCTGACCAGTAATACCTGAACCAACCACACTTAACCTCAACCAATATGACTCCGCCCATTCGACTTCTACTATATAAACACGGACTAGCAGCTTCCTGTTAGTCAGTTGTTCTCGACATCTACAACCAACATGTGTTTCGAAGTTAACGGTCAACATTACCAATCGTATTTGGAACGTTTAAAAACATTTCGCACAAATTGGATCAGGACTCAATCTCCTGAATCCCTTGCCAGTGCAGGTTTCTTTCGTGCTTGTGAAGGTGTTGACGACGTTCAATGCTACTCCTGCGGAATTCGAATTTATGAGTGGGAATCTGCGGATGATCCTCTAACTGAACACCTCCGATGGTCTCAAAGCTGCAAGTTTGCTAATTTAATGAATGAATTTAAAATTGCTAAGGGTTTGCTGGATGAGGTTTTCAACACTCTGAACGGTTTCGAATTAGCTGCCAACTTGAATGGAATTGATTATCTTCTAAAACTACTAGAAAACAAATTGCAATCGAACGAACACACTCAAAGGAGCGAAGATGTTGCTGGAAATACTGACTCAGGTCGGAACGTTTAACTTGGTATAAACACACTGCTTTCGCACATTTCTAGACATTGTTTTAAATAATCCTATTGTTTGTATTACTTTGTTTAAATGTAATAAAACTTATATTAAGAAACTTTAATTCTGTGTTTCCCTAACTATATAAACGATGTTACAACTACTTTGCTGCAGTTGAAAATTTATCTTGAGCTGTAAACATGTTGCATCCAACTTTGACTGTTGAGTACGTATTAGATGGTGTAGCTTCTTTAGGTTACTGCTACAATTGTTGTATGCTACAAGTTAAACCGCAAATTATTATTAACTTACTAGTGATGCTAGACAACTCTTGTGATCAGCGTTTGCAAATTAAAGGGTCTGTCAGCTGTATTAGCAAAGGAATTAAAAGTATTGATATTCCACATACCGAAGTAAATTGTGATACCCGATTCGATGAGTGGTTCGACAAAACTTTTATCAAGAACGCTGCTTTGAAGAACTCAAAATACTTGAATCGTATACACCTAGAAATTACTGGAGATTTTGATAATCTTGATTTTCATGAGGACAACACATGCAAGAAAATTGATATTTTTTGAGGATACTCGACATGTTCAAATGTAATACTGTGTGAATAAATACTGTACTAATAAATGTATACCATTTCTAAATAAAATTATTAAATGTTACACTGTTTCAATTACTAGCTCTAGTCTTGCGTTCGGCCTTGGTCTAAGGGAGTGACCTTGGTTAATATTCAAGGACCTTGACCTTGAGGTTAGACCTTGACCTTGAGATCTGACCTTGACCTTGAGAGTTGACCTTGACCTTGGATTCAAGGTTAGGAGTGGGGGGAGTGTCCCAGAACTGTCCAAAACAATCTACTGAAATAGAGAGCGGGTGGGGGACGCAGCAAACCGAGAGAGGGTGGCCGCAAGGTTTGGTGCCTTGGTCCGGTACTGTGGCTTATACTGATGGAAGATTGGTTTTACCAAGTAAATCAGATCGAAGAAACGGGACTATACGACAAGGCACAAGCCTTCGCGGATGACCAACCCTTAATTATAAGCGGGCCGTCAGTTAGGAAAATTCAACAAAAATGGGAGGTCATTTGGCAAACTTGCGAAAAATGGGCGTGAAGAAATAAGTTGCAGTATTGTACGGAAAAAACGGAATGCATATTTTTTAACAAGTCAGAGATAGTCAGACTACCTGAATAAATTGAACATTGGAAATTTAAGAATAAGACCAAGCCCTAGTATTAGATATTTAGGTATTATTTGGGATACTAAACTACTCTGGATTGAACACGTAAAAAGCGCCAGACAAAAAACTATGGCAATCGCGCAACGTCTATACCTGGTAGCAGGGAAAACGTGGGGAATAGACCAAGATTTACGAAGACTGATCTACCAGCAGGCAGTTGTACCGATTTTAAAGTATGGCAGTGAAATTTGTTGAGAGCGTGCTAACGATAGTAGAATAGTAAAACATTTAGAAGCGGCACAAAGGCCCTTTTTACTCTCGATTTGTAAAGCCTGCAGAACCACGCCTACAAAATCGCTACAAGAGCTTGCTGGACTAATGCCTCTGTACAAAGAAGCAGAGATTAGAAATAGGGTAGCAATAGAAGGGAACGGGGGAAATACAGAGAGGAAATTAGATGGTAGGGATAGGGTTCACCCAGCGAAGATAGGGAAAATTTCAAACGCAGATTGGAACGACGAAGATATAAACAAACCATGTATTTACACGGACGGATCAAAAAGACAGGGTAAAGTTGGGTTGGGAATCAGCCAAACAACCCGACTATTGTACCGTTTTTCAGGCAAGTTAGGGCAATATTGCTAGCTATAGATTGGATTAGGGAAGGGGGTCTTCAGCATAACAACATTAACATATGTAGCGATTCAAAAGCAGCCCTTCAGGCTGTAACCGCATTCAGACACCGTCACGCGGAAGTACTAGAAATTTACCAAAAAATCTTAGAACTAAACCAGGGGGGGAAAACTATCGAGCTAAAATGGGTTAAGAGTCATTCCGAAATCGTGGGTAATGTAGAGGCGGACAGACTTGCAGGGGAGGGGGGTAACTTAGAAAACATGGCGCAGCTAAAGAGACCTCTAAAAGACATAAAAAGATTTAACCTAGAAAACGGAATCAGACACTGGCAGAGAGTGTGGGACACAGGTCCCAAGGGAAGGGCTACATTTTCAGTAATTCCGGCAGTAAACACAAAGGATAGAGGGCTAAGCAAAGAAGCGGTCGAATTAGTGACAGGACATGGACGATTTAACCAATACTACAATAGGTTTAGACTTCGGGTCGTTGACGAAATATGCCCTTGCGGGGGGGAGCCAGACACAACAGACCATGTTTTGTTGCGATGTGCCTTGCCTGGTAGACAACAAAGTAGGAACATTTTTCGGAATCATTTATTAGAAAATGACATACCGTGGCCCTTTATATACACTAATGGAAGAAACGGGAAAGCGTAACTGCCACCGTTGGCAGCTGCGTGCACGTGAGGGAGAGGGTGTTTAGGCTAGGGTGTTAGGTCGCGGGGGTAGGTGGAGATTCCTCGGCACCGTCAGCTTAGACTGGCCGTCGAGGTTCGCACGAACAGGGGAAACAGGTGTAGGTCGCGGAAGGATGCAGGGAACGAAAGGGTACAAATATAGGCTCGACCGTTACATAGACTTGGTTTTTGGTATGGGAGAGCATACCTGCTATCAGAGGCAGGCTTGCGATCGCGTGGGAACCAGCTTAGGGTCGCGAGAGAGAGGCATCCGACTTTGTTTTATTTAGTTTTAGGGTATATATTATTGCATGTTTGCATGTATATTTTATTTTATTTTATTTAGTTTAAAAAAAAATGTAATAATATATATCATAGCCTAGGATAATTTTTACTGCATGATCATAAAATACTTAAGGGGTCATTAGGACCCAAACAAATGTGAAAACTGTGAGCCCCGCTCATTTTTAGGGTGCTGGTGGACATAAGGTGGGTTCCCTTGAGAGTGGATTCGCGGAAGTGGGTAAAGAGTTCTAATCATCAGACCAATTGCCATTACGGTCAATGCATAATGCCTAACGGCGGGTGGGCGCGACCTCCATTATGGAGGAAGCAATATTTATCTGTCCCGGCACGGGGAGGTAGTGACGAAAAATAACGATACGGGACTCATCCGAGGCCCCGTAATCGGAATGAGTACACTCTAAACCCTTTAACGAGGATCAATTGGAGGGCAAGTCTGGTGCCAGCATCCGCGGTAATTCCAGCTCCAATAGCGTATATTAAAGTTGTTGCGGTTAAATAGCTCGTAGTCGAATCCGTGTCCCGCGCCACCGGTTCATCGTTCGCGGTGTTTAACTGGCGTGTCCGCGGGACGTCCTGCCGGTGGGCTTAGCTCGCGAGGGCGGCCCAACTTTCAATCCCGCCGCGGTGCTCTTCACTGAGTGTCGAGGCGGGCCGGCACGTTTACTTTGAACAAATTAGAGTGCTTAAAGCAGGCTAAAACTTCGCCTCAATACTGTGTGCATGGAATAATGGAATAGGACCTTGGTTCTATTTTGTTGGTTTTCGGAATCCCGAGGTAATGATTAATAGGAACGGATGGGGGCATTCGTATTGCGACGTTAGAGGTGAAATTCTTGGATCGTCACAAGACGGACAGAAGTGAAAGCATTTGCCAAAAACGCTTTCATTGATCAAGAACCAAAGTTAGAGGTTCGAAGGCGATCAGATACCGCCCTAGTTCTAACCATGCCAGCTAGCGATCCGCCGACGTTCCTCCGATGACTCGGCGGGCAGCTTCCGCGAAACCAAAGCTTTTGGGTTCCGGGGGAAGTATGGTTGCAAAGCTGAAACTTAAAGGAATTGACGGAAGGCCACCACCAGGAGTGGAGCCTGCGGCTTAATTTGACTCAACACGGGAAACCTCACCAGGCCCGGACACCGGAAGGACTGACAGATTGAGAGCTCTTTCTTGATTCGGTGGGTGGTGGTGCATGGCCGTTCTTAGTTGGTGGAGCGATTTGTCTGGTTAATTCCGATAACGAACGAGACTCTAGCCTGCTAACTAGGCGTATTTCCGACATCTCGAAGGCCCGCCGGCCCGGCGTTCGCGTCGCGGTCGCGCGCGGTTTTTACTGTCGGCGTACAAACAATTCTTCTTAGAGGGACAGGTGGCTTCTAGCCGCACGAGATTGAGCAATAACAGGTCTGTGATGCCCTTAGATGTTCTGGGCCGCACGCGCGCTACACTGAAGGAATCAGCGCCGAATCTGGCCGAGATGCCCGGGTAACCCGCTGAACCTCCTACGTGCTAGGGATTGGGGCTTGCAATTGTTCCCCATGAACGAGGAATTCCCAGTAAGCGCGAGTCAAAAGCTCGCGTTGATTACGTCCCTGCCCTTTGTACACACCGCCCGTCGTTACTACCGATTGAATGATTTAGTGAGGTCTTCGGACCGGTACGTGAAATGAAAGTGAAGGCGCGCCTTGCGCGCGCCAAAGGAGGATGGGCGAGAGTAAAAATCTCGCCCCGCACTCCCGAGGCGTCTCGTTCTCATTGCGAGAAGAGGCGCACCCAGAGCGTGCACGCTGGGACCCGAAAGATGGTGAACTATGCCTGGTCAGGACGAAGTCAGGGGAAACCCTGATGGAGGTCCGTAGCGATTCTGACGTGCAAATCGATCGTCGGAACTGGGTATAGGGGCGAAAGACTAATCGAACCATCTAGTGGCTGGTACCCTCCGAAGTTTCCCTCAGGTCTCATCCGGTAAAGCGAATGATTAGAGGTATTTGGGTCGAAACGGCCTCAACCTATTCTCAAACTTTAAATGGGTGAGATCTCGGGCTTGCTTAAATATAAAAGTTGAAGCCGCGAGATCGGATCAGAGTGCCAAGTGGGCAGATCTTGGTGGTAGTAGCAAATACTCCAGCGAGGCCCTGGAGGACTGTCGTGGAGAAGGGTTTCGTGTTAACAGCCGTTGCACAGGAGTCAGTCGACCCTAAGCCCTAGGCGAAAGCCGATGTCGATGAAGGCGCGCTTATCGCACACTTTAATTGTTGCTGGAAGCCGCGTCCGACGGGCGAAAGGGAATCCGGTTCCTATTCCGGAACCCCGCAGCGCAACCGTTAATAAGTCGGGCCCTCGCAAGAGAGTTCGTCGGGGTAACCCAAAATGACCCGGAGACGCCGTCGGGAGATGCGGGAAGAGTTTTCTTTTCTGCATGAGCGTTCGAGTTCCATGGAATCCTCTAGCAGGGTTTGGAACGCGAGGAGCTCCGCAGTTGCGGCGGTGTCCGCATCTTCCCCTCGTACCTTGAAAATCCGGGAGAGGGCCACGTGGAGGAGTCGCGCCGGCTCGTACCCATATCCGCAGCAGGTCGCCAAGGTGAATAGCCTCTAGTCGATAGAATAATGTAGGTAAGGGAAGTCGGCAAATTGTATTCGTAACTTCGGGATAAGGATTGGCTCAGAGGATCGGGGCGCGTCGGGCTTGGTCGGGAAGCGGCTACCGGCTCACGTGCCGGGCCTGGGCGAGGTGATGGAATGCGTCCCCGTCGGCGTTCGCGTCGGCGAGGCTCCGCATGTCCGGATCCCAGCTCGGTCCCGTGCCTTGACCTCCCGCGGAACTTCCTTGCTGCGAGGCCCCGGAGGTTGGTTCGCCGATCCCGGGTGCACCTCTTCGGCCGCCATTCAACGGTCGACTCAGAACTGGCACGGACCGGGGAATCCGACTGTCTAATTAAAACAAAGCATTGCGATGGCCCCAGCGGGTGTTGACGCAATGTGATTTCTGCCCAGTGTTCTGAATGTCAACGTGAAGAAATTCAAGCAAGCGCGGGTAAACGGCGGGAGTAACTATGACTCTCTTAGAAAGGCATTTGATTCCGTCTCGCATCAGAGCATTCTACGCAGCCTGCGAAGACTCTACGTGCACCCAAAGGTGATCCGTTACATCATGGATTCATATGCCAACTGTTCCACGACAATTGTGTGCCTCAATAAGAAAACCTCGCCCATTAAGATCAACAGGGGGGTTAAACAGGGAGATCCGCTGTCCCCAATCTCATTTAACATCGTAATGGATGAGCTTCTGGAAGAACTGAACAGCCTACCATCAGGTCTCGCGGTAGGAGGCGACGCGAACACAAAGATACCGGTTCTAGCCTATGCAGATGATCTCGTCCTGATGGGCTCTTCTGCATGTGAGACCATGCTTCTACTTAAAACACTATGTGGAGTTCTTGGATGATAGGGGCCTACAGTTTAATGTAAGGAAGTGCACAGCTTTATCCGCCATCCTTGTACCCAAGAAGAAGAAACTATGCATAGGTACGACGCCGCTTTTCTACCTAGGCGGGGTACCCATCGCACAAGTGGGAGTGGCTGACCAATTTAAATACCTTGGGAAAAGATACTCCCCGTTCGGTGTAACTAAAACAGACACAGACCAAATAGCGCAAAGCCTCCACAGAATCGTTAAAGCACCCCTAAAACCAGACCAAAAACTTATAGTGCTGAAACAGTATCTAATACCCAGAATTCTAGACAGGCTGCAAACGTTAGATGTTTACCACTGCACGCTTAATAACGTCGATAAGATGCTGCGTCTAACGGCCAAGAAAATATTGCATATCCCCAGAACAACCCCAGACGCTGTCCTGTATGCCGTCCAGAGAGAAGGAGGGATCGGTCTCACCTGTTTCAGGGATGCCATACCCCTCATCTTGACTAACCGCCTCAACAACCTGGCCATTTGCGACCACAGGCACGTCACAGACGATCTCAACACGCCTTGGGCAGAAGCCATTAGGAACCGTTTTGGGGTCAGAATGCCCCAACATGGCATTACAAGCAACGCCATTAAAAAACACTGAAGCGACGAACTGCAGTCCTCCACCTCGGGAAACGGTCTTCGGCAAGGCACAACCACCACCCATAGCCATTCTTGGATTGACCACCCCCCTACTTTTTGGTCGGGGAAGGACTTCGTAAAAGCTATTCAGCTAAGATCGAACACGCTACCAACAGTCGGGGCCCCCTACAACCACGGGCTTGCTTCACTATGCAGGGCAGGGTGCAACCGAAGAGAGACACTCTGCCAGGTTCTGCAAAGATGCCCTCTTACCCACTGGCCCAGAATCAAGAGGCACTATAACATAGTCGCCAAAGCGGCAAAGGAAGCTGGTAAAGCTGGGTGGACAGTCCTGGTTGAAATGACAATGAGCAAAACAGAACAGTGTTACCACGATCTTGTGGATTTCATCGACAACGAGTTAGACCCGCGCAGTAAGATAAAGAACTCGATAAAGGCGATCCTAAAGAACAAGATAGCAAACTGGGCAATAGCACAATCGGAACTGGAAGGAAAACTTATGAACCTAAGAGAGGAAAACGATAGAATCTGGAAAGAACTTGACAAAAACGCAGCGATCCCGATAACGACATACGCGACAATGGCAAAAGTACCCAAACCAACGACAGGAAACGTAGTGCAAGCAGCTAAACCCGAACAACAAGAGCACACATTATTTATATACTCCAACAAAGGCGATACGGTAAAAAACATGCAAAAGAAGTTCACAATCAATACAAATCCAATAAAAGAAGGAATAAACATCAGAAACATGCGAGCGACAAACAAGATACTGATAATTGAAACCGAAACGAAAGAGGATATGGAAAAGATCATTATAAACAAAAAATTACCAGAGGATATGAAAATGGAACCACCTAAAAAACGAAAACCCTTAATAGCACGGAAGCGGGTACCGGCTCATGTGCCGGGCCTGGGCGAGGTGATGGCATGCGTCCCCGTCGGCGTTCGCGTCGGCGAGGCTCCGCATGTCCGGATCCCAGCTCGGTCCCGTGCCTTGGCCTCCTGCGGAACTTCCTTGCTGCGAGGCCCCGGAGGTTGGTTCACTGATCCCGGGTGCACCTCTTCGGCCGCCATTCAACGGTCGACTCAGAACTGGCACGGACCGGGGGAATTCGACTGTCTAATTAAAACAAAGCATTGCGATGGCCCCAGCGGGTGTTGACGCAATGTGATTTCTGCCCAGTGTTCTGAATGTCAACGTGAAGAAATTCAAGCAAGCGCGGGTAAACGGCGGGAGTAACTATGACTCTCTTAGAAAGGCATTTGATTCCGTCTCGCATCAGAGCATTCTACGCAGCCTGCGAAGACTCTACGTGCACCCAAAGGTGATCCGTTACATCATGGATTCATATGCCAACTGTTCCACGACAATTGTGTGCCTCAATAAGAAAACCTCGCCCATTAAGATCAACAGGGGGGTTAAACAGGGAGATTCGCTGTCCCCAATCTTATTTAACATCGTAATGGATGAGCTTCTGGAAGAACTGAACAGCCTACCATCAGGTCTCGCAGTAGGAGGCGACGCGAACACAAAGATACCGGTTTTAGCCTATGCAGATGATCACTTGAATACAATATGGCCGCTCGTGGTGTACTGTGTAATAGTTGCTCAGTGAAAATTGGAAGATATGATGATTGTATTGAGTGTAGTGGAAAATGTAACTCAGTGTTCCACATAAGATGTGTTAATGTATCAGTAGAAAAACTAGCGGAGATGATAGATAACAAGGAAATTAAGTATTGGTCTTGTGAAAATTGTAGTCAAGATAACGTTAGCCTAACCTCAAATGTATTCGCACAATGTGCAGGGTGTACTGCATACGCAGATGGAATCTTTTATGCCGAATAATATTAAAATGATGCTTGAAAGAATTACAGCTCAACTAGAGTCATTGTCAGGAATGCCAGATAAAATTGAAAAGCTTACGGACTCAATCAATGGTTTAACCGAAAAAATGTCACAAATAGATGAAAAAGTTAACAAAAACGAACAACAGATAGTAGAACTGGTTGAAAAACTGAACAAGAAGGACGATCAAGTTAAGATGTTGGAGCAAAAAATAAACAACATGGATCAATACTCCAGGAATAAAAATATTGAAATACATGGGCTTAAAGAAGAAAAGGATGAAAACTTGGCACGCAAAGTAGTGATAATAGCACGCACATTAGAAATAAACTTCAATGAAAATGAGATTGAAGCAGTGCACAGATTACCATCGAGAAACTCATCAATGCCAAAGCCGGTGATAGTTCAGTTTTCAAGAAGAACAACAAGGAATGCATTTTTGGAAGCTGGGAAGAAGACTAAAATTACTAATGATCAAGTAGTTAAAAACGCAGGAAACACAATGCTATATATAAACGAAAACCTTACACCGTATAATAAAAACCTGTTATGGAAAACTAAATCTGTACAAAAGAACTTAAACTATAAATATGCATGGGTAAGTAAGGGCACTATATTCCTAAAAAAAGATGATAGATCAAACGCGATAAAAATAACATCTGAACAAGAGCTGCCTAGGGAGTGAGATCAAGGTAAAGAAGATGTTAATAGAGGTGAAGAGCAGCAAACGTGTGTTTATTATCAGAATGTGAGAGGATTGAGAACTAAGACATATGATTTTTTTGTTAATGTGAGTGTAATAGATTATGATATAATAGCACTAACAGAAACGTTCTTGTATGACGGTATAAAGGATGGTGAATTATTTGATGAAAACTTTACAGTGTTTAGGAAAGATCGATGTAGGGAACAAACTGGCAAGAAACGTGGGGGTGGGCTATTGATAGCAGTAAAAAAGAAGATTGAAGCTGTAGAAGTGCCAATTAAATATGTAAGTGCGTACAACGAAGTCATGTGTGTGGAAGTAAAATTAGAGGGTCGACAAAAACTTAACATTATTTTAACATATATAGTACCAGAAGCGTCACAGAGTGAATATAATACCTTATATGAGTTAATAAGTGATTTAAAGTTTATATGGGAATCTAAATGTATTGTTCTGGGAGACATGAATATAGCTGATTTATATCGTCACTGCATTTTGAAGGAAACAGTAAGTAATTTGCCCAACGCAGTTAAAAATTTCATAAATTTTGTTGATATGTTAGGATGTAAACAGCATAATGCAATTGTAAACAGTAATGGTAGAATTTTGGACGTAGTATTATCCAATTTTCTAATTGAAGTTAAAGCTGAAGGGGAAGCTATTGTTGCGGAGGATCTACATCACCCGGCCCTCGGGTTGTTTTTTAACTTACATCTAAAAGATAGTGTTGCCACAAGTAATACAGTAAATAATCACAAATACAATTATAAAAAAGCAAATTTTATGTTGTTGTATGAAAAATTAAGAGACTTTGATTGGACTAATCTAAATAAACACAAAAGTTTGGAGGAAATGGTTGATTATTTTTATAAAGTAATATATAATATTTTAGATGAAACTGTGCCTAGAACAAAAAAAAATAATAAACAAAAATTTCCGATCTGGTATAACAAAAACATTATTAAATTAATAAAAGAGAAAGAAAAGTACCGCAAAGTAAGTCTACATGTAAAAAATCTAAATCACGAAATTAATTATAAGAAAACTCGGACTGAATTAAAAAAACAAATCAAAATTGCTTACAGTGAATATGTTACTAACGTTGAACGCAATCTTAATCAAAATACGGATAATTGTTGGGAATATATTAAAAAAAACATGGGACTGGCAGAAGTACCTGCAACCATGTATTCAGAATCGGACGCAAACATTTTTGAAGGGGGTCAAGAAATATCACAGGGGTTTGCCGACTACTTTAAAAGTGTATATGATGTGATCAATACTTCTCAATATGCACAAAGCAGTAAAAATACTATTAATAATAAAGATCTTGAGCACATAAATGTTAATTTGATAGAACTAAATCACATCAGTAAAGATGAAATAATGAAAGCAATCAAGAAGTTGAAAAATAAAAAATCTGTTGGGCCGGATGAAATTCCTGTGTATATCGTAAAGGGCTGCGCGGAGTATTTATTAGATCCTCTACACACAATATTTAATAAATCTCTGAAGCAACATATCTTTCCTACAGCTTGGAAACTATCTAAGATATGCCCAGTACATAAGCAAGGTAAAAAATCTCTGATACAAAATTATAGACCAGTCTCTCTGCTATGTATTTTTGCAAAACTATTTGAATCAATTATATTTGATAGTATATATGATAAAATTAAAAACATATTGTGTAATAATCAGCACGGTTTCATGAGAGGAAAATCAACGGTGACAAATTTATGCAACTTTGTTCAACCTGTGTTGGAAGCTATGGAAAATGGTTATCAAATTGATACTGTCTACACAGACTTTTCCAAAGCTTTTGATAAAGTTAACCACTCAATTCTACTAGAAAAATTATCAGCCATAGGTATTAACAACAACTTAATAACATTTTTCTCAAGTTATTTAACGGATAGAAAACAATATGTAGAATGTAGAGGGTTTAAATCTAATGAAATTTTAGCAACCTCAGGAGTCCCTCAAGGGTCAAACCTAGGTCCATTGTTATTTTTAGTATTTATTAATGATATAGGTGAATGTGTTAAGTATTCGGAGTATCTCATATTTGCTGATGATCTTAAACTATTTAAAACAATAACAAATGAGACAGATTGCAATTTTCTGCAGGAAGATATTTGTGCGATACATGATTGGTCAATTAAAAATCAACTTGCTTTTAATATACGTAAATGCTCAGTAATAAGTTATTCAAGAAAAAACACAAAATTAATTTACAAATACGAAATGAATCAATTAACTTTAGAAAGGAAAAACGAAATTAAAGATTTGGGAATAATATTTGATGATAAACTCTCATTTAACAGCCATGTTGATATGTTAGTAAATCAATGTTATAAATTATTGGGCTTTGTTTTTAGAATTACTAAAGATTTTAAAAATGTAGAGACAATTAAATACATATTTAACACACTTATAAGAACTAAACTGGAGTATGCGGCGATCATTTGGTGCCCATACTACGTATATCAAAATCTAGCAGTTGAAAGGGTACAAAAAAGAATGTTGAAAACATGTCATTTCAAGCAGTATGGCCTAAAGTTTGAAGGTAATTATACCGAATTACTAATAATCTTTGACACGGAATCGCTTCAAGATAGGAGATGTATACAACAACACGTCTTTCTGCAGAAAATTGTAAACAATGTTATCAAAGATTCGAAACTTTTAGAAATGTTAAATTTCAACGTGTGTAGCAAAAGCTTGAGGAATGAAACAACTTTTAGATTAAAAAGATCCAAAACAAATTATTTTAAAAACTCTCCAATTCAAAGAATGTGTGATGCATTTAATAACTTGCAGATATCGGTAGATATTTTTAACATTACTGTAGCCAAATTTAAAAGTATTATTAAGTCAAAGTAAAGGTAGCGTAGACATCAGTATTTATGTTCACTTCCTGTACACCAAATGAGTTATTTTTATTTGTTATTTTATTTTGTGTTAGTTTACATTGTTACTAGTTTATTTTGTTTATTATATATTCATCTGTAATTGGGCAGTAGCCTGTTGGTGAATAAACTTTATTATTATTATTATTATATTATTATTATTATTATCTCGTCCTGATGGGCTCTTCTGCAGGTGAGACCATGCTTCTACTTAAACACTGTGTGGAATTCTTGGATGATAGGGGCCTACAGTTTAATGTAAGGAAGTGCACAGCTTTATCTGCCATCCTTGTACCCAAGAAGAAGAAACTATGCATAGGTACGACGCCGCTTTTCTACCTAGGCGGGGTACCCATCGCACAAGTGGGAGTGGCTGACCAATTTAAATACCTTGGGAAAAGATACTCCCCGTTCGGTGTAACTAAAACAGACACAGACCAAATAGCGCAAAGCCTCCACAGAATCGTTAAAGCACCCCTAAAACCAGACCAAAAACTTAGAGTGCTGAAACAGTATCTAATACCCAGAATTCTAGACAGGCTGCAAACGTTAGATGTTTACCACTGCACGCTTAATAACGTCGATAAGATGCTGCGTCTAACGGCCAAGAAAATATTGCATATCCCCAGAACAACCCCAGACGCTGTCCTGTATGCCGTCCAGAGAGAAGGAGGGATCGGTCTCACCTGTTTCAGGGATGCCATACCCCTCATCTTGACTAACCGCCTCAACAACCTGGCCATTTGCGACCACAGGCACGTCACAGACGCTCTCAACACGCCTTGGGCAGAAGCCATTAGGAACCGTTTTGGGGTCAGAATGCCCCAACATGGCATTACAAGCAACGCCATTAAAAAACACTGGAGCGACGAACTGCAGTCCTCCACCTCGGGAAACGGTCTTCGGCAAGGCACAACCACCACCCATAGCCATTCTTGGATTGACCACCCCCCTACTTTTTGGTCGGGGAAGGACTTCGTAAAAGCTATTCAGCTAAGATCGAACACGCTACCAACAGTCGGGACCCCCTACAACCACGGGCTTGCTTCACTATGCAGGGCAGGGTGCAACCGAAGAGAGACACTCTGCCAGGTTCTGCAAAGATGCCCCCTTACCCACTGGCCCAGAATCAAGAGGCACGATAACATAGTCGCCAAAGCGGCAAAGGAAGCTGGTAAAGCTGGGTGGACAGTCCTGGTCGAAATGACAATGAGCAAAACAGAACAGTGTTACCACGATCTTGTGGATTTCATCGACAACGAGTTAGACCCGCGCAGTAAGATAAAGAACTCGATAAAGGCGATCCTAAAGAACAAGATAGCAAACTGGGCAATAGCACAATCGGAACTGGAAGGAAAACTTATGAACCTAAGAGAGGAAAACGATAGAATCTGGAAAGAACTTGACAAAAACGCAGCGATCCCGATAACGACATACGCGACAATGGCAAAAGTACCCAAACCAACGACAGGAAACGTAGTGCAAGCAGCTAAACCCGAACAACAAGAGCACACATTATTTATATCCTCCAACAAAGGCGATACGGTAAAAAACATGCAAAAGAAGTTCACAATCAATACAAATCCAATAAAAGAAGGAATAAACATCAGAAACATGCGAGCGACAAACAAGATACTGATAATTGAAACCGAAACGAAAGAGGATATGGAAAAGATCATTATAAACAAAAAATAGCAGAGGATATGAAAATGGAACCACCTAAAAAACGAAAACCCTTAATAGCACGGAAGCGGGTACCGGCTCATGTGCCGGGCCTGGGCGAGGTGATGGCATGCGTCCCCGTCGGCGTTCGCGTCGGCGAGGCTCCGCATGTCCGGATCCCAGCTCGGTCCCGTGCCTTGGCCTCCTGCGGAACTTCCTTGCTGCGAGGCCCCGGAGGTTGGTTCGCTGATCCCGGGTGCACCTCTTCGGCCGCCATTCAACGGTCGACTCAGAACTGGCACGGACCGGGGGAATTCGACTGTCTAATTAAAACAAAGCATTGCGATGGCCCCAGCGGGTGTTGACGCAATGTGATTTCTGCCCAGTGTTCTGAATGTCAACGTGAAGAAATTCAAGCAAGCGCGGGTAAACGGCGGGAGTAACTATGACTCTCTTAGAAAGGCATTTGATTCCGTCTCGCATCAGAGCATTCTACGCAGCCTGCGAAGACTCTACGTGCACCCAAAGGTGATCCGTTACATCATGGATTCATATGCCAACTGTTCCACGACAATTGTGTGCCTCAATAAGAAAACCTCTCCCATTAAGATCAACAGGGGGGTTAAACAGGGAGATTCGCTGTCCCCAATCTTATTTAACATCGTAATGGATGAGCTTCTGGAAGAACTGAACAGCCTACCATCAGGTCTCGCAGTAGGAGGCGACGCGAACACAAAGATACCGATTTTAGCCTATGCAGATGATCACTTGAATACAATATGGCCGCTCGTGGTGTACTGTGTAATAGTTGCTCAGTGAAAATTGGAAGATATGATGATTGTATTGAGTGTAGTGGAAAATGTAACTCAGTGTTCCACATAAGATGTGTTAATGTATCAGTAGAAAAACTAGCGGAGATGATAGATAACAAGGAAATTAAGTATTGGTCTTGTGAAAATTGTAGTCAAGATAACGTTAGCCTAACCTCAAATGTATTCGCACAATGTGCAGGGTGTACTGCATACGCAGATGGAATCTTTTATGCCGAATAATATTAAAATGATGCTTGAAAGAATTACAGCTCAACTAGAGTCATTGTCAGGAATGCCAGATAAAATTGAAAAGCTTACGGACTCAATCAATGGTTTAACCGAAAAAATGTCACAAATAGATGAAAAAGTTAACAAAAACGAACAACAGATAGTAGAACTGGTTGAAAAACTGAACAAGAAGGACGATCAAGTTAAGATGTTGGAGCAAAAAATAAACAACATGGATCAATACTCCAGGAATAAAAATATTGAAATACATGGGCTTAAAGAAGAAAAGGATGAAAACTTGGCACGCAAAGTAGTGATAATAGCACGCACATTAGAAATAAACTTCAATGAAAATGAGATTGAAGCAGTGCACAGATTACCATCGAGAAACTCATCAATGCCAAAGCCGGTGATAGTTCAGTTTTCAAGAAGAACAACAAGGAATGCATTTTTGGAAGCTGGGAAGAAGACTAAAATTACTAATGATCAAGTAGTTAAAAACGCAGGAAACACAATGCTATATATAAACGAAAACCTTACACCGTATAATAAAAACCTGTTATGGAAAACTAAATCTGTACAAAAGAACTTAAACTATAAATATGCATGGGTAAGTAAGGGCACTATATTCCTAAAAAAAGATGATAGATCAAACGCGATAAAAATAACATCTGAACAAGAGCTGCCTAGGGAGTGAGATCAAGGTAAAGAAGATGTTAATAGAGGTGAAGAGCAGCAAACGTGTGTTTATTATCAGAATGTGAGAGGATTGAGAACTAAGACATATGATTTTTTTGTTAATGTGAGTGTAATAGATTATGATATAATAGCACTAACAGAAACGTTCTTGTATGACGGTATAAAGGATGGTGAATTATTTGATGAAAACTTTACAGTGTTTAGGAAAGATCGATGTAGGGAACAAACTGGCAAGAAACGTGGGGGTGGGCTATTGATAGCAGTAAAAAAGAAGATTGAAGCTGTAGAAGTGCCAATTAAATATGTAAGTGCGTACAACGAAGTCATGCGTGTGGAAGTAAAATTAGAGGGTCGACAAAAACTTAACATTATTTTAATATATATAGTACCAGAAGCGCCACAGAGTGAATATAATACCTTATATGAGTTAATAAGTGATTTAAAGTTTATATGGGAATCTAAATGTATTGTTCTGGGAGACATGAATATAGCTGATTTATATCGTCACTGCATTTTGAAGGAAACAGTAAGTAATTTGTAAAAATTTCATAAATTTTGTTGATATGTTAGGATGTAAACAGCATAATGCAATTGTAAACAGTAATGGTAGAATTTTGGACGTAGTATTATCCAATTTTCTAATTGAAGTTAAAGCTGAAGGGGAAGCTATTGTTGCGGAGGATCTACATCACCCGGCCCTCGGGTTGTTTTTTAACTTACATCTAAAAGATAGTGTTGCCACAAGTAATACAGTAAATAATCACAAATACAATTATAAAAAAGCAAATTTTATGTTGTTGTATGAAAAATTAAGAGACTTTGATTGGACTAATCTAAATAAACACAAAAATTTGGAGGAAATGGTTGATTATTTTTATAAAGTAATATATAATATTTTAGATGAAACTGTGCCTAGAACAAAAAAAAATAATAAACAAAAATTTCCGATCTGGTATAACAAAAACATTATTAAATTAATAAAAGAGAAAGAAAAGTACCGCAAAGTAAGTCTACATGTAAAAAATCTAAATCACGAAATTAATTATAAGAAAACTCGGACTGAATTAAAAAAACAAATCAAAATTGCTTACAGTGAATATGTTACTAACGTTGAACGCAATCTTAATCAAAATACGGATAATTGTTGGGAATATATTAAAAAAAACATGGGACTGGCAGAAGTACCTGCAACCATGTATTCAGAATCGGACGCAAACATTTTTGAAGGGGGTCAAGAAATATCACAGGGGTTTGCCGACTACTTTAAAAGTGTATATGATGTGATCAATACTTCTCAATATGCACAAAGCAGTAAAAATACTATTAATAATAAAGATCTTGAGCACATAAATGTTAATTTGATAGAACTAAATCACATCAGTAAAGATGAAATAATGAAAGCAATCAAGAAGCTGAAAAATAAAAAATCTGTTGGGCCGGATGAAATTCCTGTGTATATCGTAAAGGGCTGCGCGGAGTATTTATTAGATCCTCTACACACAATATTTAATAAATCTCTGAAGCAACATATCTTTCCTACAGCTTGGAAACTATCTAAGATATGCCCAGTACATAAGCAAGGTAAAAAATCTCTGATACAAAATTATAGACCAGTCTCTCTGCTATGTATTTTTGCAAAACTATTTGAATCAATTATATTTGATAGTATATATGATAAAATTAAAAACATATTGTGTAATAATCAGCACGGTTTCATGAGAGGAAAATCAACGGTGACAAATTTATGCAACTTTGTTCAACCTGTGTTGGAAGCTATGGAAAATGGTTATCAAATTGATACTGTCTACACAGACTTTTCCAAAGCTTTTGATAAAGTTAACCACTCAATTCTACTAGAAAAATTATCAGCCATAGGTATTAACAACAACTTAATAACATTTTTCTCAAGTTATTTAACGGATAGAAAACAATATGTAGAATGTAGAGGGTTTAAATCTAATGAAATTTTAGCAACCTCAGGAGTCCCTCAAGGGTCAAACCTAGGTCCATTGTTATTTTTAGTATTTATTAATGATATAGGTGAATGTGTTAAGTATTCGGAGTATCTCATATTTGCTGATGATCTTAAACTATTTAAAACAATAACAAATGAGACAGATTGCAATTTTCTGCAGGAAGATATTTGTGCGATACATGATTGGTCAATTAAAAATCAACTTGCTTTTAATATACGTAAATGCTCAGTAATAAGTTATTCAAGAAAAAACACAAAATTAATTTACAAATACGAAATGAATCAATTAACTTTAGAAAGGAAAAACGAAATTAAAGATTTGGGAATAATATTTGATGATAAACTCTCATTTAACAGCCATGTTGATATGTTAGTAAATCAATGTTATAAATTATTGGGCTTTGTTTTTAGAATTACTAAAGATTTTAAAAATGTAGAGACAATTAAATACATATTTAACACACTTATAAGAACTAAACTGGAGTATGCGGCGATCATTTGGTGCCCATACTACGTATATCAAAATCTAGCAGTTGAAAGGGTACAAAAAAGAATGTTGAAAACATGTCATTTCAAGCAGTATGGCCTAAAGTTTGAAGGTAATTATAACGAATTACTAATAATCTTTGACACGGAATCGCTTCAAGATAGGAGATGTATACAACAACACGTCTTTCTGCAGAAAATTGTAAACAATGTTATCAAAGATTCGAAACTTTTAGAAATGTTAAATTTCAACGTGTGTAGCAAAAGCTTGAGGAATGAAACAACTTTTAGATTAAAAAGATCCAAAACAAATTATTTTAAAAACTCTCCAATTCAAAGAATGTGTGATGCATTTAATAACTTGCAGATATCGGTAGATATTTTTAACATTACTGTAGCGAAATTTAAAAGTATTATTAAGTCAAAGTAAAGGTAGCGTAGACATCAGTATTTATGTTCACTTCCTGTACACCAAATGAGTTATTTTTATTTGTTATTTTATTTTGTGTTAGTTTACATTGTTACTAGTTTATTTTGTTTATTATATATTCATCTGTAATTGGGCAGTAGCCTGTTGGTGAATAAACTTTATTATTATTATTATTATATTATTATTATTATTATCTCGTCCTGATGGGCTCTTCTGCAGGTGAGACCATGCTTCTACTTAAACACTGTGTGGAATTCTTGGATGATAGGGGCCTACAGTTTAATGTAAGGAAGTGCACAGCTTTATCTGCCATCCTTGTACCCAAGAAGAAGAAACTATGCATAGGTACGACGCCGCTTTTCTACCTAGGCGGGGTACCCATCGCACAAGTGGGAGTGGCTGACCAATTTAAATACCTTGGGAAAAGATACTCCCCGTTCGGTGTAACTAAAACAGACACAGACCAAATAGCGCAAAGCCTCCACAGAATCGTTAAAGCACCCCTAAAACCAGACCAAAAACTTAGAGTGCTGAAACAGTATCTAATACCCAGAATTCTAGACAGGCTGCAAACGTTAGATGTTTACCACTGCACGCTTAATAACGTCGATAAGATGCTGCGTCTAACGGCCAAGAAAATATTGCATATCCCCAGAACAACCCCAGACGCTGTCCTGTATGCCGTCCAGAGAGAAGGAGGGATCGGTCTCACCTGTTTCAGGGATGCCATACCCCTCATCTTGACTAACCGCCTCAACAACCTGGCCATTTGCGACCACAGGCACGTCACAGACGCTCTCAACACGCCTTGGGCAGAAGCCATTAGGAACCGTTTTGGGGTCAGAATGCCCCAACATGGCATTACAAGCAACGCCATTAAAAAACACTGGAGCGACGAACTGCAGTCCTCCACCTCGGGAAACGGTCTTCGGCAAGGCACAACCACCACCCATAGCCATTCTTGGATTGACCACCCCCCTACTTTTTGGTCGGGGAAGGACTTCGTAAAAGCTATTCAGCTAAGATCGAACACGCTACCAACAGTCGGGACCCCCTACAACCACGGGCTTGCTTCACTATGCAGGGCAGGGTGCAACCGAAGAGAGACACTCTGCCAGGTTCTGCAAAGATGCCCCCTTACCCACTGGCCCAGAATCAAGAGGCACGATAACATAGTCGCCAAAGCGGCAAAGGAAGCTGGTAAAGCTGGGTGGACAGTCCTGGTCGAAATGACAATGAGCAAAACAGAACAGTGTTACCACGATCTTGTGGATTTCATCGACAACGAGTTAGACCCGCGCAGTAAGATAAAGAACTCGATAAAGGCGATCCTAAAGAACAAGATAGCAAACTGGGCAATAGCACAATCGGAACTGGAAGGAAAACTTATGAACCTAAGAGAGGAAAACGATAGAATCTGGAAAGAACTTGACAAAAACGCAGCGATCCCGATAACGACATACGCGACAATGGCAAAAGTACCCAAACCAACGACAGGAAACGTAGTGCAAGCAGCTAAACCCGAACAACAAGAGCACACATTATTTATATCCTCCAACAAAGGCGATACGGTAAAAAACATGCAAAAGAAGTTCACAATCAATACAAATCCAATAAAAGAAGGAATAAACATCAGAAACATGCGAGCGACAAACAAGATACTGATAATTGAAACCGAAACGAAAGAGGATATGGAAAAGATCATTATAAACAAAAAATAGCAGAGGATATGAAAATGGAACCACCTAAAAAACGAAAACCCTTAATAGCACGGAAGCGGGTACCGGCTCATGTGCCGGGCCTGGGCGAGGTGATGGCATGCGTCCCCGTCGGCGTTCGCGTCGGCGAGGCTCCGCATGTCCGGATCCCAGCTCGGTCCCGTGCCTTGGCCTCCTGCGGAACTTCCTTGCTGCGAGGCCCCGGAGGTTGGTTCGCTGATCCCGGGTGCACCTCTTCGGCCGCCATTCAACGGTCGACTCAGAACTGGCACGGACCGGGGGAATTCGACTGTCTAATTAAAACAAAGCATTGCGATGGCCCCAGCGGGTGTTGACGCAATGTGATTTCTGCCCAGTGTTCTGAATGTCAACGTGAAGAAATTCAAGCAAGCGCGGGTAAACGGCGGGAGTAACTATGACTCTCTTAGAAAGGCATTTGATTCCGTCTCGCATCAGAGCATTCTACGCAGCCTGCGAAGACTCTACGTGCACCCAAAGGTGATCCGTTACATCATGGATTCATATGCCAACTGTTCCACGACAATTGTGTGCCTCAATAAGAAAACCTCTCCCATTAAGATCAACAGGGGGGTTAAACAGGGAGATTCGCTGTCCCCAATCTTATTTAACATCGTAATGGATGAGCTTCTGGAAGAACTGAACAGCCTACCATCAGGTCTCGCAGTAGGAGGCGACGCGAACACAAAGATACCGATTTTAGCCTATGCAGATGATCACTTGAATACAATATGGCCGCTCGTGGTGTACTGTGTAATAGTTGCTCAGTGAAAATTGGAAGATATGATGATTGTATTGAGTGTAGTGGAAAATGTAACTCAGTGTTCCACATAAGATGTGTTAATGTATCAGTAGAAAAACTAGCGGAGATGATAGATAACAAGGAAATTAAGTATTGGTCTTGTGAAAATTGTAGTCAAGATAACGTTAGCCTAACCTCAAATGTATTCGCACAATGTGCAGGGTGTACTGCATACGCAGATGGAATCTTTTATGCCGAATAATATTAAAATGATGCTTGAAAGAATTACAGCTCAACTAGAGTCATTGTCAGGAATGCCAGATAAAATTGAAAAGCTTACGGACTCAATCAATGGTTTAACCGAAAAAATGTCACAAATAGATGAAAAAGTTAACAAAAACGAACAACAGATAGTAGAACTGGTTGAAAAACTGAACAAGAAGGACGATCAAGTTAAGATGTTGGAGCAAAAAATAAACAACATGGATCAATACTCCAGGAATAAAAATATTGAAATACATGGGCTTAAAGAAGAAAAGGATGAAAACTTGGCACGCAAAGTAGTGATAATAGCACGCACATTAGAAATAAACTTCAATGAAAATGAGATTGAAGCAGTGCACAGATTACCATCGAGAAACTCATCAATGCCAAAGCCGGTGATAGTTCAGTTTTCAAGAAGAACAACAAGGAATGCATTTTTGGAAGCTGGGAAGAAGACTAAAATTACTAATGATCAAGTAGTTAAAAACGCAGGAAACACAATGCTATATATAAACGAAAACCTTACACCGTATAATAAAAACCTGTTATGGAAAACTAAATCTGTACAAAAGAACTTAAACTATAAATATGCATGGGTAAGTAAGGGCACTATATTCCTAAAAAAAGATGATAGATCAAACGCGATAAAAATAACATCTGAACAAGAGCTGCCTAGGGAGTGAGATCAAGGTAAAGAAGATGTTAATAGAGGTGAAGAGCAGCAAACGTGTGTTTATTATCAGAATGTGAGAGGATTGAGAACTAAGACATATGATTTTTTTGTTAATGTGAGTGTAATAGATTATGATATAATAGCACTAACAGAAACGTTCTTGTATGACGGTATAAAGGATGGTGAATTATTTGATGAAAACTTTACAGTGTTTAGGAAAGATCGATGTAGGGAACAAACTGGCAAGAAACGTGGGGGTGGGCTATTGATAGCAGTAAAAAAGAAGATTGAAGCTGTAGAAGTGCCAATTAAATATGTAAGTGCGTACAACGAAGTCATGCGTGTGGAAGTAAAATTAGAGGGTCGACAAAAACTTAACATTATTTTAATATATATAGTACCAGAAGCGCCACAGAGTGAATATAATACCTTATATGAGTTAATAAGTGATTTAAAGTTTATATGGGAATCTAAATGTATTGTTCTGGGAGACATGAATATAGCTGATTTATATCGTCACTGCATTTTGAAGGAAACAGTAAGTAATTTGTAAAAATTTCATAAATTTTGTTGATATGTTAGGATGTAAACAGCATAATGCAATTGTAAACAGTAATGGTAGAATTTTGGACGTAGTATTATCCAATTTTCTAATTGAAGTTAAAGCTGAAGGGGAAGCTATTGTTGCGGAGGATCTACATCACCCGGCCCTCGGGTTGTTTTTTAACTTACATCTAAAAGATAGTGTTGCCACAAGTAATACAGTAAATAATCACAAATACAATTATAAAAAAGCAAATTTTATGTTGTTGTATGAAAAATTAAGAGACTTTGATTGGACTAATCTAAATAAACACAAAAATTTGGAGGAAATGGTTGATTATTTTTATAAAGTAATATATAATATTTTAGATGAAACTGTGCCTAGAACAAAAAAAAATAATAAACAAAAATTTCAGATCTGGTATAACAAAAACATTATTAAATTAATAAAAGAGAAAGAAAAGTACCGCAAAGTAAGTCTACATGTAAAAAATCTAAATCACGAAATTAATTATAAGAAAACTCGGACTGAATTAAAAAAACAAATCAAAATTGCTTACAGTGAATATGTTACTAACGTTGAACGCAATCTTAATCAAAATACGGATAATTGTTGGGAATATATTAAAAAAAACATGGGACTGGCAGAAGTACCTGCAACCATGTATTCAGAATCGGACGCAAACATTTTTGAAGGGGGTCAAGAAATATCACAGGGGTTTGCCGACTACTTTAAAAGTGTATATGATGTGATCAATACTTCTCAATATGCACAAAGCAGTAAAAATACTATTAATAATAAAGATCTTGAGCACATAAATGTTAATTTGATAGAACTAAATCACATCAGTAAAGATGAAATAATGAAAGCAATCAAGAAGTTGAAAAATAAAAAATCTGTTGGGCCGGATGAAATTCCTGTGTATATCGTAAAGGGCTGCGCGGAGTATTTATTAGATCCTCTACACACAATATTTAATAAATCTCTGAAGCAACATATCTTTCCTACAGCTTGGAAACTATCTAAGATATGCCCAGTACATAAGCAAGGTAAAAAATCTCTGATACAAAATTATAGACCAGTCTCTCTGCTATGTATTTTTGCAAAACTATTTGAATCAATTATATTTGATAGTATATATGATAAAATTAAAAACATATTGTGTAATAATCAGCACGGTTTCATGAGAGGAAAATCAACGGTGACAAATTTATGCAACTTTGTTCAACCTGTGTTGGAAGCTATGGAAAATGGTTATCAAATTGATACTGTCTACACAGACTTTTCCAAAGCTTTTGATAAAGTTAACCACTCAATTCTACTAGAAAAATTATCAGCCATAGGTATTAACAACAACTTAATAACATTTTTCTCAAGTTATTTAACGGATAGAAAACAATATGTAGAATGTAGAGGGTTTAAATCTAATGAAATTTTAGCAACCTCAGGAGTCCCTCAAGGGTCAAACCTAGGTCCATTGTTATTTTTAGTATTTATTAATGATATAGGTGAATGTGTTAAGTATTCGGAGTATCTCATATTTGCTGATGATCTTAAACTATTTAAAACAATAACAAATGAGACAGATTGCAATTTTCTGCAGGAAGATATTTGTGCGATACATGATTGGTCAATTAAAAATCAACTTGCTTTTAATATACGTAAATGCTCAGTAATAAGTTATTCAAGAAAAAACACAAAATTAATTTACAAATACGAAATGAATCAATTAACTTTAGAAAGGAAAAACGAAATTAAAGATTTGGGAATAATATTTGATGATAAACTCTCATTTAACAGCCATGTTGATATGTTAGTAAATCAATGTTATAAATTATTGGGCTTTGTTTTTAGAATTACTAAAGATTTTAAAAATGTAGAGACAATTAAATACATATTTAACACACTTATAAGAACTAAACTGGAGTATGCGGCGATCATTTGGTGCCCATACTACGTATATCAAAATCTAGCAGTTGAAAGGGTACAAAAAAGAATGTTGAAAACATGTCATTTCAAGCAGTATGGCCTAAAGTTTGAAGGTAATTATACCGAATTACTAATAATCTTTGACACGGAATCGCTTCAAGATAGGAGATGTATACAACAACACGTCTTTCTGCAGAAAATTGTAAACAATGTTATCAAAGATTCGAAACTTTTAGAAATGTTAAATTTCAACGTGTGTAGCAAAAGCTTGAGGAATGAAACAACTTTTAGATTAAAAAGATCCAAAACAAATTATTTTAAAAACTCTCCAATTCAAAGAATGTGTGATGCATTTAATAACTTGCAGATATCGGTAGATATTTTTAACATTACTGTAGCCAAATTTAAAAGTATTATTAAGTCAAAGTAAAGGTAGCGTAGACATCAGTATTTATGTTCACTTCCTGTACACCAAATGAGTTATTTTTATTTGTTATTTTATTTTGTGTTAGTTTACATTGTTACTAGTTTATTTTGTTTATTATATATTCATCTGTAATTGGGCAGTAGCCTGTTGGTGAATAAACTTTATTATTATTATTATTATATTATTATTATTATTATCTCGTCCTGATGGGCTCTTCTGCAGGTGAGACCATGCTTCTACTTAAACACTGTGTGGAATTCTTGGATGATAGGGGCCTACAGTTTAATGTAAGGAAGTGCACAGCTTTATCTGCCATCCTTGTACCCAAGAAGAAGAAACTATGCATAGGTACGACGCCGCTTTTCTACCTAGGCGGGGTACCCATCGCACAAGTGGGAGTGGCTGACCAATTTAAATACCTTGGGAAAAGATACTCCCCGTTCGGTGTAACTAAAACAGACACATACCAAATAGCGCAAAGCCTCCACAGAATCGTTAAAGCACCCTTAAAACCAGACCAAAAACTTAGAGTGCTGAAACAGTATCTAATACCCAGAATTCTAGACAGGCTGCAAACGTTAGATGTTTACCACTGCACGCTTAATAACGTCGATAAGATGCTGCGTCTAACGGCCAAGAAAATATTGCATATCCCCAGAACAACCCCAGACGCTGTCCTGTATGCCGTCCAGAGAGAAGGAGGGATCGGTCTCACCTGTTTCAGGGATGCCATACCCCTCATCTTGACTAACCGCCTCAACAACCTGGCCATTTGCGACGACAGGCACGTCACAGACGCTCTCAACACGCCTTGGGCAGAAGCCATTAGGAACCGTTTTGGGGTCAGAATGCCCCAACATGGCGTTACAAGCAACGCCATTAAAAAACACTGGAGCGACGAACTGCAGTCCTCCACCTCGGGAAACGGTCTTCGGCAAGGCACAACCACCACCCACAGCCATTCTTGGATTGACCACCCCCCTACTTTTTGGTCGGGGAAGGACTTCGTAAAAGCTATTCAGCTAAGATCGAACACGCTACCAACAGTCGGGACCCCCTACAACCACGGGCTTGCTTCACTATGCAGGGCAGGGTGCAACCGAAGAGAGACACTCTGCCAGGTTCTGCAAAGATGCCCCCTTACCCACTGGCCCAGAATCAAGAGGCACGATAACATAGTCGCCAAAGCGGCAAAGGAAGCTGGTAAAGCTGGGTGGACAGTCCTGGTCGAAATGACAATGAGCAAAACAGAACAGTGTTACCACGATCTTGTGGATTTCATCGACAACGAGTTAGACCCGCGCAGTAAGATAAAGAACTCGATAAAGGCGATCCTAAAGAACAAGATAGCAAACTGGGCAATAGCACAATTGGAACTGGAAGGAAAACTTATGAACCTAAGAGAGGAAAACGATAGAATCTGGAAAGAACTTGACAAAAACGCAGCGATCCCGATAACGACATACGCGACAATGGCAAAAGTACCCAAACCAACGACAGGAAACGTAGTGCAAGCAGCTAAACCCGAACAACAAGAGCACACATTATTTATATCCTCCAACAAAGGCGATACGGTAAAAAACATGCAAAAGAAGTTCACAATCAATACAAATCCAATAAAAGAAGGAATAAACATCAGAAACATGCGAGCGACAAACAAGATACTGATAATTGAAACCGAAACGAAAGAGGATATGGAAAAGATCATTATAAACAAAAAATTAGCAGAGGATATGAAAATGGAACCACCTAAAAAACGAAAACCCTTAATAGCACGGAAGCGGGTACCGGCTCATGTGCCGGGCCTGGGCGAGGTGATGGCATGCGTCCCCGTCGGCGTTCGCGTCGGCGAGGCTCCGCATGTCCGGATCCCAGCTCGGTCCCGTGCCTTGGCCTCCTGCGGAACTTCCTTGCTGCGAGGCCCCGGAGGTTGGTTCGCTGATCCCGGGTGCACCTCTTCGGCCGCCATTCAACGGTCGACTCAGAACTGGCACGGACCGGGGGAATTCGACTGTCTAATTAAAACAAAGCATTGCGATGGCCCCAGCGGGTGTTGACGCAATGTGATTTCTGCCCAGTGTTCTGAATGTCAACGTGAAGAAATTCAAGCAAGCGCGGGTAAACGGCGGGAGTAACTATGACTCTCTTAGAAAGGCATTTGATTCCGTCTCGCATCAGAGCATTCTACGCAGCCTGCGAAGACTCTACGTGCACCCAAAGGTGATCCGTTACATCTTGGATTCATATGCCAACTGTTCCACGACAATTGTGTGCCTCAATAAGAAAACCTCGCCCATTAAGATCAACAGGGGGGTTAAACAGGGAGATTCGCTGTCCCCAATCTTATTTAACATCGTAATGGATGAGCTTCTGGAAGAACTGAACAGCCAACCATCAGGTCTCGCAGTAGGAGGCGACGCGAACACAAAGATACCGGTTTTAGCCTATGCAGATGATCTCGTCCTGATGGGCTCTTCTGCAGGTGAGACCATGCTTCTACTTAAACACTGTGTGGAATTCTTGGATGATAGGGGCCTACAGTTTAATGTAAGGAAGTGCACAGCTTTATCTGCCATCCTTGTACCCAAGAAGAAGAAACTATGCATAGGTACGACGCCGCTTTTCTACCTAGGCGGGGTACCCATCGCACAAGTGGGAGTGGCTGACCAATTTAAATACCTTGGGAAAAGATACTCCCCGTTCGGTGTAACTAAAACAGACACAGACCAAATAGCGCAAAGCCTCCACAGAATCGTTAAAGCACCCCTAAAACCAGACCAAAAACTTAGAGTGCTGAAACAGTATCTAATACCCAGAATTCTAGACAGGCTGCAAACGTTAGATGTTTACCACTGCACGCTTAATAACGTCGACAAGATGCTGCGTCTAACGGCCAAGAAAATATTGCATATCCCCAGAACAACCCCAGACGCTGTCCTGTATGCCGTCCAGAGAGAAGGAGGGATCGGTCTCACCTGTTTCAGGGATGCCATACCCCTCATCTTGACTAACCGCCTCAACAACCTGGCCATTTGCGACCACAGGCACGTCACAGACGCTCTCAACGCGCCTTGGGCAGAAGCCATTAGGAACCGTTTTGGGGTCAGAATGCCCCAACATGGCATTACAAGCAACGCCATTAAAAAACACTGGAGCGACGAACTGCAGTCCTCCACCTCGGGAAACGGTCTTCGGCAAGGCACAACCACCACCCATAGCCATTCTTGGATTGACCACCCCCCTACTTTTGGTCGGGGAAGGACTTCGTAAAAGCTATTCAGCTAAGATCGAACACGCTACCAACAGTCGGGGCCCCCTACAACCACGCGTTTGCTTCACTATGCAGGGCAGGGTGCAACCGAAGAGAGACACTCTGCCACGTTCTGCAAAGATGTCCCCTTACCCACTGGCCCAGAATCAAGAGGCACGATAACATAGTCGCCAAACCGGCAAAGGAAGCTGGTAAAGCTGGGTGGACAGTCCTGGTCGAAATGACAATGAGCAAAATAGAACAGTGTTACCACGATCTTGTGGATTTCATCGACAACGAGTTAGACCCGCGCAGTAAGATAAAGAACTCGATAAAGGTGATCCTAAAGAACAAGATAGCAAACTGGGCAATAGCACAATCGGAACTGGAAGGAAAACTTATGAACCTAAGAGAGGAAAACGATAGAATCTGGAAAGAACTTGACATAAAAGCAGCGATCCCGGTAACGACATACGCGACAATGGCAAGAGTACCCAAACCAACGACAGGAAACGTAGTGCAAGCAGCTAAACCCGAACAACAAGAGCACACATTATTTATGTCCTCCAACAAAGGCGATACGGTAAAAAACATGCAAAAGAAGTTCACAACCAATACAAATCCAATAAAAGAAGGAATAAAGATCAGAAACATGCGAGCGACAAACAAGATACTGATAATTGAAACCGAAACGAAAGAGGATATGGAAAACATCATTAAAAACAGAAAATTAGCAGAGGATATGAAAATGGAACCACCTAAAAAACGAAAACCCTTAATAGCACTTTATGACCTGCAGACGGTATGGAAAAACGAATTCATCAAAGAGGCCATTTACGAGCAAAACTTAAAAGATGTAATCACGAAGGAAGAATTTGAGGAAGGTATCAAACTCAGATTTAGAACGGGCCCGAGAGAAAAGGAGACGGTACACCATGTGGCTGAGGTAGAGCCGAGGATAAGAAACCTACTCATGAAGCAATATAGAATATACGTGGGCTTCCACGCGATCAAGATAAAAGATTACCTCGTGGTACCGAAGTGCCTTAAATGCCAAGATCTGGGACATGTCGCAAAACATTGCAAAGCCGAAAAACAAGTATGTGCACTGCGGTGAAAAAGAACATAACAAAAGTGACTGCCCAAAGAAAAAGGAACCACCAATCTGCATACCCTGCAAGAGTAGGAACAAACAGTGCAAAGAGAAGAGTGTAGGTCTTTTTAACTATATACACATTAAAACTACTACCAAATGAGTAATGAATTTATTTACACACACTAATAATTAATATTTACAAACAAGAAAGGAGACATAACAAATATGAAATGCGCGGCGTAAACGCGTCAAGCGCGAGGGCGAAGGTGGACTGTTGACTTGCGCTACCCTTGCTTAAGGAGGGTAGCTAAACTCGGCGCTTCGTGTTCTGCGCATTCCGAGCAGCTTTTCCGCTTATTTAAAAAGCAGCGCGAAAAGTGGCTGCTACAGTACCCCTTTCCCAGTGACGTAGCTGGTGAGTCACGATGCCTGGAATCTCACCGGGTTCCGAAGTACTCTGCCTGCGCGCGACGTCTGATTTTCCTCTGGAGCTGCGGGTTCGGCGTCCGCTGGCACTTGAAATGCCGGTTTCAGTCGATCTATTGAAACCGTGTACGGTTTTCCTTTTAATCGACCGAGAACTTCATGTGGGACCGTAAATGGTGGTTGTAGGGGCCTTCGCACGCGATCATCCCTAAGGAATATGTGTGTGCACGTCTCCAGTTCCGGATGCACGAAGGTATTGGCTGCCCGTGCCTGGTGGGTGGAGCTGGGCGGAGCTTTCGCATGTTTTCCCGTAGCTGGTCGCAGAAAGTAGCTGGATTGGGGTTGGCTGTACCTGTGGAATTTACAAAAAAATCACCAGGTAGTCGGAGAGTCGTTCCGTACCGCATTTCCGCAGGAGATGCTTTTAGGTCCGCCTTGTACGCTGTACGTAATCCCAGTAGCACGATTGGAAGAACATCAACCCATTTTCCTGTTTGGTGGCATTTTATTGCTGCCTTCAGGGTTCGGTGCCAGCGTTCAAGAATGCCATTGGTTTGTGGTCGGTAGGCTGCGGGGCGGGCTCGCGTGGTACCGGTGAGGTTAGCCAGGGAGGTCGTAAGGGAGGCGTCGAACTGGCGGCCCTGGTATGTAGTTCTGATGACCGGTGAACCGTAGCGCGCGATCCATTGGTTGAAGAAAGCTTCTGCGACGACCTCAGCAGTGCATTCGGCTATGGGGACGGCTTCGGGCCACCTAGAAAAACGATCAATCATTGTTAAACAATAGCGTTGACCTCGGCTCGGTGGAAGGGGTCCACTAGGTCCAAGTGCACGTGCTGGAAGCGCTCATCTGGAACTGGGAACTGCTGGAGCGGGCTTTTAGTATGCTGGTGCACCTTTGCACGTTGGCAAGCAATGCACGTTTTGGCCCACATTGTGATGTCCTTCTTCATAGCTGGCCACACGAACTTCTCTTTTATTAACCGGCTCGTGGTTCTAGAACTGGGATGGGCTGGTCCATGGCACATATCGAACACTTTTTTACGCAAAGATTTAGGCACATATGGGCGAACCCTCTCCGTCGAGGTGTGGCAGAGGAGCTCTACTGTCGTGCCTAGGGGTACCAATTTTCGCAGCTGCAACGAGGTGTTGGGAAGATTATTTAATTCTTCGTCTGCCTGTTGTTCTGTGGCGAAGTCCTCCACTGTGACGATAGTAGGTGTGGAGATGGCATCCACTCTAGAGAACGCGTCTGCCACCACATTGCTGGTACCGGAGATATGGCAAATGGTTGTCCTAAATTGCCCTATAAAGTCGAGTTGCCTGAGCTGCCTAGGAGATGCTTTCTCAGGTTTCTGTTTAAACGCGAAAGTTAAAGGTTTGTGGTCGGTGTGTACCACTAGTTCGCGACCTTCAACTATAAACCGGAAGTATTTTAAACCTTCGTAGATGGCGAGCAGCTACCATGGTAGAGAAGACTTATTAGCCTCGCAGCTTATATCCTTCGATGTTCCGCATCTCAGGAAATAATAATACTCGGCTGAGAAAAATGTCTTCTTTACCTTGGCGTACCTATAATATACTTTTATTTCTGTAGATGAGAAACACACGGTTGAAATTGATTCATTGGATGTTAAGTCAATCGATATACTAGCCTTCCAAGGGCTCCTCTATCTTAGTTAAAATGCTAGATCTACGTAGACTAATTTACCTCAAATAGTTTTTCCAGTAGGGACCATCTACTATTCTATCATTGCAATATTTTCTACGAAAAAATCATCATACACGTTGTCCCTTGAAATTTTGAATACGAGTAATGTAGGCACTGTGATTTTGTTCTTCTCGATTATTAGATTGCCATGGTTGTTTATTACAAATTAGGGCTAATATGTAGATCCGGGGCCGCTGTCACACCGCTGTATTCCCCTTAAATTACTAATGACCAATGATATTATTTATTCTCTGTTCTGTTGTTATGGAAATATTAACTTACATTATTGTAATTTGTCAAATTTATTAAAATAAATCATTGAAATTATTACACAAAATTAAATCAGGTAAATATTTCCATAAATTTGGATTATTGTAAGGCAGGCATGTAACTATAACCGTCTTAAGAAATTGCAAGAAATAATTGTAACTGATTTATGTGAACATGGTATCAAAATCTGTGTAGTACATGTGGCCTAGGTTAGTTGCTGGCTGAAGGTAATATATAATAAGAATTTGCAAGAAATTGTAATTGAAGCTGTAATCTGTGAACATGGTACCAAAATATGTGTACACGGGGCCAAGGTTACTTGCTCTTGGCAGGAAATATATATAAGAACTTGAACAAAATGGGGATGGTAAATACATTATGTGAACAAGATACCGAAATCTGAGTACATGAGTGCGAGATTAGTTGATTTTATAAGTTTATACCACGGAGTATGGTTTATACACATAAGAAATTGAAAGAAATGGTGATGGTACCTGAAGTGTACATGGTACAAAAGTCAGTGTACCTGCTGGGACTAAGGTTAGTTAATCTTACCACGTAATATATATAAGAAATTGTAGGAATTGTTGATATAACTGCATTTTGTGTACACGGTACGACAATCTGTGCACATGGCGCCTTAGTCTGTGTTCAGGTTAGTTGCTCTTTGCTGGTAATATATATAGAAAGATGGCTAAAAAAGAAGATGGTAACACAAAGGGATGCTCATTCCTCATAAAAGAAAACAAGAAATGGTTAGGGGGTAAGCTGAGGGATGTTCATTCCTCATAAAAGAAAACAAAAATGGATAGCAGGTAAGCTGAGGGATGTTCATTCCTCATAAAAGAAAACGAAAATCTGTGCACATGGTGCCTTAGTCTGTGTTCGGGTTAGTTGCTCTTTGCTGGTAATATATATAGAAAGATGGCTAAAAAGAAGAAGATGGTAACACAAAGGGATGCTCATTCCTCGTAAAAGAAAACAAGAAATGGTTAGGGGGTAAGCTGAGGGATGTTCATTCCTCATAAAAGAAAACAAAAATGGATAGCAGGTAAGCTGAGGGATTTTCATTCCTCATAAAAGAAAACGAAAATCTGTGCACATGGTGCCTTAATCGGTGTTCAGGTTAGTTGCTCTTTGCTGGTAATATATATAGAAAGATGGCTAAAAAGAAGAAGATGGTAACACAAAGGGATGCTCATTCCTCATAAAAGAAAACAAGAAATGGTTAGGGGGTAAGCTGAGGGATGTTCATTCCTCATAAAAGAAAACAAAAATGGATAGCAGGTAAGCTGAGGGATTTTCATTCCTCATAAAAGAAAACGAAAATCTGTGCACATGGTGCCTTAGTCTGTGTTCAGGTTAGTTGCTCTTTGCAGGTAATATATATAAATAAGAACTTGCACGAAAAAGAGATGGTAAATGAAGTCTGTGTACATGGTACGAAAATCTGTGCACATGGCGCCTTAGTCTGTCTTCAGGTTAGTTGCTCCTTGCTGGTAATATATATAGAAAGATGGCTAAAAAAATGAAGATGGTAACACAAAGGGATGCTCATTCCTCACAAAAGAAAACAAAAAATGGTTAGCAGGTAAGCTGAGGGATATCTTTGTTTTAATTATTTTTGTATTTGAAAATTTTGAATTTTGTTATTTTTGCGAAAGCAATGTAGTGGTTAGCTATGATTTTATAAAATCTTGTTTTTGGAAACATGGCAACCAGTAAATAGTATAATTTTTTTCTCGTAAAGCTTTAATGTGCGAATTTAGTGTCCGTGTTTTTAACTTTATTTTCCCAAATTAATCTAATTATTTTCATAAACAAGAATTTATATTTACCTATTACTGAATTAAAGTATCAAGATCGACAGGTTAGTTATTTAATTATATTAATTTACTTGGATTTTGTTTACCTCATATAAATTTATAGTTTTTAGAATTTATTTTGTGTTGCTAATAATCTGGTTTCAGGAACTACAGTTATTTTAATTTATTGTCCATTTATATATTGTGTAAATAATAATTATGTACTTATAATTAACTGAATGCTACATTTTTAATAAAATATGTGTTACATTTGTTTAAGGTGAGCGACTGCAGAGGGAAATCACCATGTGGAAAAACAGTGAAATTGAAAAATTGTTCTTCTAGCGTAACTAGCGCAGGTACTGATAGTATGCACAATTTTATTATCAAGTTTTATTTAAATTTGTGCAGAATACCAATGCCAACGCAAGTAACGCTAAAATTAGACAATTTGTCAATTTTATTTGTTTTCAATAGGGTACCTTGATTGAGTGATTGTTATCATTCTATCATGGCACTCTAAATTTCATCATCCACGTGATTTACCTACGCAGAAACTCACCTGTGTTTATTTATTTTGGTTACCATGGTACCTATTTATTAAGCTTACCATGGAAACGGGAGGGGAAAGGTGGTGGGGATAGCGGCCCCGGATTCTACATTTATGCCCAAATTAGAAATTACTAATTATTTCCCGTTGCTTAGTGAATTAAAATATTTGACTTGGCTATGTAAAAAGTGAGCGTGGTAACTAAGCACCAAGTAATGTATTCAAATGTCCATATTCAAAATTTCAGGGGACAACGTGTATATCGTGGAAACTGTAGGAAACTAACATTATTATAACAACCGCGATCCTAAATACCTACACTAATTTTCTTCAAATCGCTTTTCTGCATCCCTTTTTAAATGGGGACTATGTATTGTTCTAATATTTCCATGTATTCTACAAAAAAATAATAAAATATCGTGGAAACATGTTGATATAAATTTGTATATAGAACGTGGCATTCCATTTACCTAGCTCGTTTATTTTACAATAAGTCTTCATGGATTAGCGATCCACTTAAACTTATTAACCGACAAAAGGGGGTGTTACAATTCTGGATACCTATGAATAAAGAATTAATAACGAGATTAATTATTTCTCATGGCAGCTACCTAGCAGGTAGTCTTGGTTTCTAACTGAACAGTCTTTAAAAAACCCAGTAGCTTTCATACCTAAACTAATTTACTTCAGTTCCGAGTTTCTTCATTTTTTTAATGGGGACTAGGTATTTACTCGTCTAGCATTGTTATTAGAGGGCGCCCACTGCTTTCCAGATTAAATTTTCCCCGACATTCCAGGTTTCCCTGACCAATAGTTATAAATGTCTCTGACCATTTGAACAATTTAATCATCAATTTAAAACATGCATCAGTATCTAACATCTAAAATTAATTATTAATTAATGATAAATAAATTTATTATACCTATTTAGAATCGCACGAACTTTGTAACTACAACCTGAATAAAAATAAACTTCATTTAAATAAACTTAAAATACATAGTAAACATAATTATTAACATCCTGGTAACAGGAAAGTAACAAGTAACATTGTGTTATCACTAAATAAAAGGAACATTGCAACTCAGCAAATTTAGGTACGTGCTTTGGCGCCCTTAAGCCAGAGTTTGTTTATTTTACTTTATATTATTAATTCCTATGATTAACCAATGTACAAACTGTAAAGGTAAGTTGTACCGACCTCCGGAACTACTACAAACATGAGCTAACCTTTTGTCCTTTTAGCTACGAAAACTGGCGGGAAGCTATGGCATTGACGGGAAATATAACATTCCCCAAACTGCATCAGCATATTATCAAATGCTGGATCCAAGAAAATCACTAATTTAAATTACGTCAGGTATCCATCTGATCATGAACGGCGGCATAAATGTTATGCTGATAAAAAATTCCATGACCTTACCAAAAATCCCAGACTCTTTCTATTTAACTTTTCCAGGTTTTCCAGAACAGTGGACACAAATGTATTTTCTACGAAAATATAATCAAATATCGTGGAAACTAAAATTAGCAACCCCGATCCTAAATAAGTACCTACACTGATTTACTTCAAATCGCCTTTCTGTAACCCTTTTTATTGGGCACTATCTGTTTTTCTAACATTTCAATGCGTTGTACAAAAAGTAATAAAATACCGTGGAGAAATGTCTATCTGAATTTATGTATTATATGAAGTCTTCATCAATCGGTGAACGTGAACCACTTATACCTGTTAAAATTGGTGTTACAACTCTAGTATCTATCAATAATAGTAATTTATTGTATAAGGTCTTTTGAAGTATTTTATCCACGTAAGAATGTTTAAACGCAAAAACAAAGTTCGATCGTTTAATTTTAAGTTGATGAAATACAACCAAGCCACGTATTCACTATAACATTTTATGCACAACCAGACCAGAGTATACACCAGAGAGTCACGTTTTTAAATTAATATTTTGGAAAAAAATTATTTTGACATTTTGAACTGACTTTGGTCATACGTGTTGCTATTTGTTTTAATTATAAGACCCATGTCTTTTATTAATCCCATAATATTATTATATGACCTACTGGTTGTGGGTAAAGAATTAATAATTTCTCATGGTAACTACCGAGCAGGTAGTCTTGGTTTCTAACTAAAGTCTCAAAAACAGTAGCCTTCAGTACATCAACTAATTTACTTCAAATCGGGTTCCTTCAATTGTATTTAATGGGGACTAGGCATCTACTCTTCTAGCGTTGTAGTATTTTCTACGAAAACATAATCTAATATAGTGACGATAGTATATTATTCAACGAGCGTATAGTGATGGCTATTACCCACGAAAATGAAATTTGTAATCATCTGAGTGGGTAATAGTCATTATACGCGAGTCGAATACTAAACTTTATCTACAGCTATTTAAATAACAAAGCAAATTTAAAAGTTCAAAAAGTTAAATAAAACAGGTCATCATACTTGAAAACAACTTTTTTAGTTTTGTTTCCCAGTTCTGTCAGATAGTGTTACACAAAATACACAGTAAGTTATTTGGTCATAATAATAGTTCAAAAATAAGTAGATAAATTTCAGATCATTTTTATTGCGAAAATTGTCAAACATTGCGCAACCAGACCCATCTCGGTGGCGTCCTTTGCCGTTAGACAATTTAATCGTATCCTTGCCACTCGTCTGCTTACTCTCCAAACTTATCGATGAGCGACAAAGGGCATTTATTCCCTCTGATGGCACAGCCGAGAACGCTGCAGTCCTGGACGAGGTGATATGGACTGCTCGTTCCCAGCTGAAGGCAGCTCATATAGCTACCTTGGATGTTGCCAAGGCGTTTGATACGCTAAGCTATCATGCTCTGAAGTCGCTCATCGAACAGTCTGGCTTACCCGCTGGGTTTGTCACTTATATCGCCAGACTGTACGAGGGAGCCACCACCCGCATCGCTTGTGGCAGGTAGCTGTTGCCGCCGGTTCCTCTCCATTGAGGACCAACTTTCGCCCCTCTTGTTTAACCTGGCTGTCAATCGCATTTTGGTGGCCGTACCAAGAGATGTCGGTTTCATTATGGGCGGGGAGAACATCTCCGTCCTCGCCTTCGCTGACGACTTGGTCACGTCCTCTCAGTTAGGTATGTCCACTACGTTGACCAGGGTTGAGAAGGCGACCGAGAGAATTCCACCTTCTCGTTGGTACCAGCCGGGAAACTCAAGAAGACCAAGATCATCACAGAACCTATGTTTGGTCTCCGGAATGGCCTTCTCCCGGCTACAAGTACCCGGCTGGAAGTACCTGGGGGTAGAGTATGAACGCGCCGGAGCCGCGTCTGTCGAGGTTGAGCTCGGCCAGGTGCTCGCCAACATCACAAGAGCACCTTTGCACCGTTGCCGCAGTAAAGATTGAAAATCCTAAAAGTCTACCTGATCCGCCAGCTTTACCATGCTTCCGTGCTGGGCATCGTTACTAAGGGTAGGCCCCAATCCCTGGACAGACAGATCAGGCGTTCCATCAGTGCCTGGTTGCGGCTCCCAAACGATGTTGCGATTGGCTTCTTTCACGCGTCGGTGGTTGATGGTGGACTAGGCAACCCTGCGCTGGAAGTCCTCATTCCGTCTCAGACTTTGACTCGCCTCAGCCCCTTACAACACTCTGCAAGTGGAGCTGCTCGAGCTGCGTTCGCCTCCCAGCGCTTACAAAGAAAGCTGGGATGGGCGCGCAGGTGCCTCCGTAAACTCGGGCTTCCAACTCAAGCTCCAAGGGCTGACGATAGGCAGAGACATTGGGCACAGGTGCTGCATAACTCGGTAGACGGACAGGAAATACAGGAGTGTCCCAGGAGTTCCTTGTCGACGCGTTGTGTCTACCGAGGATCCCGTGGAATCCCAGGCCGGGACTATTTGCAGCACCTTCATGTCAGAGTAAGCTGCCTCCCTACCCGTATCAGAACCTCCAGGGGCACGCGTCGCAGGAATCGGCAGATTCACTGCCGAGCCGGCTGCGACGCTACCGAGACCGCAGACCACGTTATACAACGGTGTTGGAGGACGCATGGAGGCAGGATACGAAGGCCTCAAGTCGCAATGAGAAGGGATGAGTACCATCAGGGAGCCCCATGTTCGTACGACGGCTGGTATACGTAAGCCCGATATCATAGCCAGGACGGAAGACCTCGGTGTGATCCTTGATACACAGATAGTCTCTGGAAGGCGCCCTCTTCCCGACTCGCATCGGCAGAAGAGGGACTATTACAGCAGATCTGGAAGTTGTGGACGCGGTGGTAGAGCGCCTACATCTACCTCCAGATAACACCAGGACCACCACGTGTACCATCTCCTGGGGCGGAGTCTGGTGCGAGAACTCTCACCGCCATGGGCCTTACCGATGGACTTCTGGTCGGGCTGACGACGCGCGTTCTTCAGTGGTCGAACACAAACTGGACCCGCTTCAATCAACTGACGGCGAGAGCACCACTTCCTGACCGCCATCTGGAACCGGAACGAATTGGAGACTGATGACGCTGCAACCATGAGGCCCAGGTCACAAGCGGGGGGCCGAATGTCCTTTGTGAGTATCTTATGTATTATGTATATTTTATGTATGTATTTATATGTATATGTAATATTGTTTGTTAATTTTGTTAACCGCAAATAAATGTATATAATAGCCACATGTCTCGTCATCTAATTAGTGACGCGCATGAATGGATTAACGAGATTCCCACTGTCCCAACCCAGGTAAGGTCCCAGGTCCCTTCAGGTAACGGAGGTCAAACCGATCCAAGGGTCATCTTAACCGGTGTCGATGCAAGCCATGAGAAGCAGGAGCTGCTCCAGATCATCAAGGAGCAAAACGCTGATTTAGTAAGCAAAATTGGAGCTCATAAGTTTGATGAGGGTTTCAGGTTCGAGGCCAAGCGAAGCTGCCGCAACAAGCAGAAGGAGAACTAGGTATACAGGGTATACTGGGTATTCAAACACCTAATGGAAGACCAGAAGGTCAACGTAGATCTGGTAAAAGTATTTATCGAAGGAGAGGTACCGGTAACTCACTGTTTCAGGTGCAATGGATTCGGACACGTGGCCAAAGGAGAGACAATGAGCAGATCTGCTGCCCCGTCTGCGGTGAGTAGCACGAACTAGGCCAATGTTGAAACAAACCGGACTGCCCGAACTGCAAGAAACTAGGTCGAAAAGAGGAAGATAGGAGTAGATTGTTTTGGACAGTTCTGGGACACTCCCCCCACTCCCAACCCTGAATTCAAGGTCAAGGTCAACTCTCAAGGTCAAGGTCAGATCTCAAGGTCAAGGTCAGATCTCAAGGCCAAGGTCCTTGAATATTAACCAAGGTCACTCCCTTAGACCAAGGCCGAACGCAAGACTAGAGCTAGTAATTGAAACAGTGTAACATTTAATAATTTTATTTAGAAATGGTATACATTTATTAATACAGTATTTCACAGAAACGAAAAAATTAACACACTATCTAAGATTATCAGACACCATTGATCAATATATGACAAAATATGTAATACATAATGACGCTATGAGTAATAGTACAGTTCCTAGAATAATTACAGATACCCAACAGGAATTGTTAAAGCCAGTACAGTTCTTAAACACATCATCGCTTATCTTAATAGTTTGCCAATTGGAAGTTACGGCGTATGTAGGTGCTTGAAATTTTATCTTGAACGTTAATAAACCATTTTCAGTAAAATTTCTCACAGGTATTTTAAATACAGGGATTTCAGACAAGACGGAGTTGTTCATTGTATACCAAGTAGCGTTACTCATATTACGATCATAGGTTATAGATGCGGAAATGGAATTTGGCGGTTGTAGCACATAGAGAAACCCATCGTAAACGGCAGCCAAAGCCACTAACAACTTTACCGGAACCATGTTCACGCTACCGCAGGTTGTGCTCGAATGACAATCTCCTGCGAACGAGAGGCAATTTTTATTTTCGGAATCTTCACATCCGTCCGAATCACTTTCTTCGCTAGTACTCACGATTGATAAATCATGAAGTCTCTTGAAAACTTCAACCCTCAAAACTAAATTGTGTGGAGCTGGATAACGATCTTGGGAAATTATATGCAAGGGGTCGATTGTATAAATAACTGATGCACTATAGTGGAAGAAGCCATATTGCGCTCCAAAAAAATCGGATAATGCGCTAGTTAGCGGATGAAAGGGTTCGGGGAATGGGAAGCTCAGTTCTGGATTTATAGTTGGTATTTCCCCAGTCTTATGGTATCGACTTTCAGCATCATCATGAATCCAATAAACAGCTTCGTCTGGAACGTACAGAAGCAACATGTTGACTGTAGGACTGTTTGTAGCAAACTGGCTGATTTTTAAGGACTCGTATAGTAAGGTGGGGAGTTGTAAACAATGCGCAGACTCAGAACGTGATGGTGGGGGATACTATATAAAAGTTTGCGCGTAAACGGTATGGGGTAAAGTGTTAAAAATGTCGAAGAGTAACTGAAAACCGCAGTGGTACGATAGCAAGTTGTTGAAAAAAAATCCTGCAAATCGAGCTAACATTCGTCGTTTAAATGAGGGTAACAAAGAAGCATTATTTGAATTAATAACAACATCAGAAGGCGAGCGAAAACCTACACAACTAGTTTATGCAGGCATCGTTAGACCTGATTGGAGCGAATATAATTTTTTGTGTTTCTGGAATAAAATGGAGAAGGGGATTTAAGAATATTTTCTATCTAATAAATTTATACGGAAATGGCTGGCAAAGGGTTATATCGCAAGTAGTGATTATATGTTTAAAAAGTGTAAAGATTGTGTTAGTGTATGTCCAAGGTACGACGATAACGATAGACCATTTCTAAAAATGGCTTGTGCAGTGGTCGACGAAAGTGATTGATAGTTTGCCAATTGGAAGTTACGGCGTATGTAGGTGCTTGAAATTTTATCTTGAACGTTAATAAACCATTTTCAGTAAAACTTCTCACAGGTATTTTAAATACAGGGATTTCAGCCAAGACGGAATTGTTCATTTTATGCCAAGTAGCGTTACTCATATTACGATCATAGGCACATAGGTTATAGATGCGGAAATGGAATTTGGCGGTTGTAGCACCTAGAGAAACCCATCGTAAACGGCAGCCAAAGCCACTAACAACTTTACCGGAACCATGTTGACGCTACCGCAGGTTGTGCTCGAATGACAATCTCCTGCGAACGAGAGGCAATTTTTATTTTCGGAATCTTCAGATCCGTCCGAATCACTTTCTTCGCTAGTACTCACGATTGATAAATCATGAAGTCTCTTGAAAACTTCAACCCGCAAAACTAAATTGTGCAGAGCTGGATATCGATCTTGGGAAATTACATACAAGGGGTCGATTGTATAAATAACTGATGCACTATAGTGGAAGAAGCCATATTGCGCTCCAAAAAAATCAGATAATGCGCTATTTAGCGGATAAAGCGGTTCGGGGAATGGGAAGCTCAGTTCAGGGTTTATAGTTGGTATTTCCCCAGTCTTATGGTATCGACTTTCAGCATCATCATGAATCCAATAAACAGCTTCGTCTGGACCGTACAGAAACAACATGTTGACTGTAGGAGTGTTTGTAGCAAACTTGCTGATTTTCAAGGACTCGTATAGTAAGGTGGGGAGTTGTAAACAATGCGCAGACTCAGAACGTGATGGTTGGGTATACTATATAAAAGTTGCGCGTAAACGGTATGGCGTAAAGTGTTAAAAATGTCGACGAGTAACTCAAAACCGCAGTGATACGATAGCAAGTTGTTGAAAAAAAATCCTGCAAATCGAGCTAACATTCGTCGTTTAAATGAGTGTAACAAAGAAGCCTTATTTGAATTAATAACAACATCAGAAGGCGAGCGAAAACCTACACAATTAGTTTATGCAGGCATCGTTAGACCTGATTGGAGCGAATATAATTTCTTGTGCTTCTGGAATAAAATGGAGAAGGGGATTCAAGAATATTTTCTATCTGATAAATTTATACGGAAATGGCTGGCAAAGGGTTATATCGCAAGTAGTGATTATATGTTTAAAAAGTGTAAAGATTGTGTTAGTGTATGTCCAAGGTACGACGATAACGATAGACCATTTCTAAACATGGCTTGTGCAGTGGTCGACGAAAGTAATTGTGTATTACAAAACTGCTACCTACCGTTTGCGAAATTGGATAACATGCACTTCTACAACGCAATTATTGATAATTGCGTGCTTACACACCATACAACACCACACAGCATACAATACCTTGTTTTCAAATTGTAATGGTGGTGGGGCTAGAGATGACTTGCAGTTTCTAAAATATATTCAAAAGCTTGGTGTAGAAGGTATTGAGGTGCAGTTGTAAGCACAATAAATAAATGATGTTTATTATATAGCAGTAGTTTTAATTAAATTTGGAATTGTTGCACTTTAAATTAAATTTATAGAAAAAATATTATGGAGTTACAGTATTCCTACAAAATAAATGCAACAAATAAAAAAAGGAGTTGACAATAGCAATCATAAATATATATTCAAAACTGTACAATATTCCTTAAACTAAATAGTAAACTAAACTAAATATTAAACTAAACTAAACACAATAAACTAAAAAACACTTCCAACGCTCAACGCTGCTGCTGCACTGTCCTTCTGAAGGTCCCAACCGTGCAGAACCGGTTGGAGTATTTTATCAACCCCGCAACCTGGTGAAGCTCGTAGAATGTTTCTTCACCGGGCCGGTTGGTAAAAATACCTCCAAAGGGTTGCGAATGGAAGAGGGTATAACCCTCTCCCAGTGTGGGACCCTCCAGGTGCTGCATTATGATCTCCGCTAAGCTCCACGACGGCGTGAATGGCCTTTGCCTTTCGCAGTTGTCGAAATTATTCGCTTCATATTCCCTTAGAGTACACCCCACTAATGATACCTGCAGTTCTGCACCGTCACGTTTACCGAAAAACAACATAGCTACGTTGATGGTTGTAGCCGACTGACTTTTAGCTGTGGTTACGGGTCTGGAGGAGTGTTAAGGTAGTGCATTCCTTTGTAAAAGTAACTGGTTAAGTAAAAAATTAATTGGTATAGACTGTCTAGAAAAATTATTTGGGACAGACTGTCTAGAAAAAGTATTTGGGATGGATAGAAGTACCCAAAAAATTATTTGGGATGGGAAAAATAAAAAAATAAAAAAATAATAAAACTAAAAAAAAATAAAAAAACCAAAAATGTTCCACACGAAAATACCCCCGAGGTTTTTCATGTGATGTCATCAAAAAATTTTATCAAGGTCAAATTTTGAAAAGTGCTCCACATCGATAGGGATGGAGGAACCTTGATACTCGCTCCGCTTCGCCACGCTCCGTTCCGAGATTTTCATGATTTATCATCGAAATTTTTTTTCAAGGTCAAATTTTGAAGTGTTCCTCATCGATGGGGATAGAGAAATCTCTGTACTCGCTGCGTTGCGCTCCGCTCCGTCAGTGGAGCCAGAAACTAGACAAAATGACCTTGAATATATGTCGAAAAACGGCCTCAAAAAATACTACCCTCAAGGTCAAGGCCAACCCCTTCCTGAAAGGGGTGAGGTTCAAGGCCAAGGTTAACCGGTTTATGTGCTTAAGTACAAGCCACCCCCCTCGGCAGCGTCAGTTCGTCTTCAGCTCTTTGTTCGTGATGTATACCAGTTCTATTGCCGGAAGTTGTGGTGTTTGTGAAGGTGTCGTGATTGGGTGCAGTGCTCCAGGTAGAGGTTCTCGAGGTGGGTGGTCGAGCCTCAGCCTGAAAAAGTTGCAACCGAAGAAAGTTAAGCTGTGCGTATGTACGCAGTCCGGCAACGATGTCAGCCTGGTATGTAAAGAATTGCTCCAAGAAAGTAAACCTGTTAAAATCTTACAAAATATTTTGCTTAAACCTGCCCGACTGTTGCGTCCTGAATTTGAGAATGTTTCCGAAGATTGGTAAAATGTTCCAGCTGTTGAAGTTCAGGACCGCACCAGTATTTTGCGCAATTACTTATTGCAGGGTAAAAATCCTCAACAGTTTGAGAACGAATCGAGTGCAAATGTACCATGTAAATTTAATTTCAAGCAACTCGTTAGTGCTAACTCTGAAGCCGAAGACCTGAATGTTGCAACTACAGCTGCAAATGAGACCGGTGAAAATTATGTTTCTTCAGCTAGCACGTCAATTGAAATTATAGATTTGTGTAGTTACTACAAATCAGCTTCTGGTCAAGTGGTTAGGTTTCGATAATAGACACAATTCGTGGATATCAAAAAATGCTATTGTATAAAATGTACAAGTTTTATTCATGAATAAAATTTATATCACAATTGTAACTAAAATATATAAATAAAATACTTTTTCAACAATTATTGTTTATTTATATTCTTATCATTATAGCGTATGGTTTGCTTTCTCTAAGCAACTCCCACAAATCATATAAATATTTACAGGTCAAATAAGCACATATTATGTACACACTATCAATACTTATAAATATACGTAAACTAAAAATCATATTAACAACTATTGTACAAGAAAGTTTCGTGATCGTATACCGTAGGACTTTTGCTGCAAAGTAATAACCAGTACCGCTACGACTGATGAAAAAATGGTTAATTTTGATCCCGATCGGAAGCCTCCAATAAATCAATCAAAACATTTAATCTGTCATCAACGTCTAGACCTGGTGTCGGAATAGCCAAGTGACCCCACACCAGAGTTTTCGTGGTATTGGGAATAAGGTGACGTTTATCATCAAACGCTGACAACCCTACCTTATTTATCAGCTCGGTGTACATAGTGTGTTTACGGGATCTAAATACAAAACACTTGCAAAATACCTCACTCCGCCTGTTCTCAGCCACTTCTTGAAACAGGTCAGCGGTGAGATACTTTGCAACTGCACTCTTGGGAACACCCTTTGCCGTCCGATCGGCACCACTTTCGAGGTTCATACAGTATGATTTTGCACCTGCACCATAAAAACTCTGTATAGGGAAACCGCCATATTCGTCTTTCATCTTACCGACGACAGACACATTCTTGGACATTCCATGGAGAGCGTTCTTAAATTTAGAAGTGTCAAATTTGTCGGGATGCTGTTTCATGTCGTCATAAAAATTGTCTGTATAAATTTCAAGTACCAAGGAGTCAGTATCGGTGTACAGTAAGGAAACGTTATTGCCATAGGTATTTTTCAGAAAACTGTAATAAAAATCGTACATAACGGTTTTTGAAATGTCTAAAACACAAAAACCTGCATAGCTAGGTTTATCGTAGTAAACCGAAGTTCTGTTCAACTCAACAGCAACTAAATTTTCACAAAACACGGTTTTATCTTTAAAATTTGGTCTAGCAATTAAACTTTGGGCACCAATTCTGTTACCAATCTTCTCCCAATGACTGACTAGCCTGACATTAACCCTCTTATCCACGTTCTCGATCGTCTTACCGAACACGCTGTTATTAAGCTCCTTAAAAAAATCTTTCTGAAATTCGTTCGTCGACCGGTTTCTTAATTTAGTATTTAAATCAATATAGGAACGCAACCAAGGGGTCTGTACAAATTTGAGTACTCTATAAACTTTGTCCAAAATCAAACCGGCTTCTAAACACTGTTTTAAATTTCTGTACTTAAATTTGTGTTGTAAATTTGGAATTAATTTCACGTTTTTCAATTTACCGTTAGGCGACGCGATAAGTTCGGGACAAAAGGGTAAATCATTGTGGAGATGATGCAGATTTAGGGGATATCGCAGGTCCACTTCCAGCACATACCCAGTGTCGGATTCGTCCGAAGCGTCTAAAACATTTAACGTTTCAATTTCAAACGTGTATTAGTTGATGAAATTCGGGATAATGAGCGTGTAAAGAAAATTTATTTGAGTATGAGATTCCTAGACAGCTACCGATTTATGAATTGTTCGCTATCGCAGTTGGCTAAGAATCTATCTTCCGATCAGTGTATCGAGATTAAAAGGGAATTCGGTAATGGCGTCAAATTCGACCTTATGAGGCAGAAAGGTGTGTTCCCCTACATATCGACTCTTTTTCAAAATTAGATCAAACCGCACTACCCACTATCGATCAATTTTTCGATTCGTTACATGGTACGGGCATTAGTGCAGCTGATTACGATCGCGCTGTGGAAGTGTGGACGACTTTCGACTGTAAAACTTTGGGAGACTACTCTGACGTTTATCTAAAATCGGGCGTGTTAATTTTGGCAGACGTGTTTGAAAATTTTCGACCTCTATGTTTGAGACATTACAGTTTAGATCCGGCACATTATTACACCTCGACTGGACTAAGCTGGGATGCCATGTTGAAATACACGGGCATAGAGTTAGAACTGTTGACTGACATGGATATGCTGCACTTTTTCAGAAAAGGTATCCGCGGTGGAGTTAGTACGTGTATAGGCAGAAAGGCTAATAATAGATTCGTGGAGAATTATGATCCCGCCAAACCCAATTCTTTTATCATGTATTTAGATGCAACAAATCTGTATGGCTATGCCATGCGTCAATATTTACCGCAACGCGATATTAGTTGGTTAGGGGTCGAAGAAATTGAAACGTTAAATGTTTTAGACGCTTCGGACGAATCCGACACTGGGTATGTGCTGGAAGTGGACCTGCGATATCCCCTAAATCTGCATCATCTCCACAATGATTTACCCTTTTGTCCCGATATTATCGCGTCGCCTAACGGTAAATTGAAAAACGTGAAATTAATTCCAAATTTACAACACAAATTTAAGTACAGAAATTTAAAACAGTGTTTAGAAGCCGGTTTGATTTTGGACAAAGTTTATAGAGTACTCAAATTTGTACAGACCCCTTGGTTGCGTTCCTATATTGATTTAAATACTAAATTAAGAAACCGGTCGACGAACGAATTTCAGAAAGATTTTTTTAAGGCGCTTAATAACAGCGTGTTCGGTAAGACGATCGAGAACGTGGATAAGAGGGTTAATGTCAGGCTAGTCAGTCATTGGGAGAAGATTGGTAACAGAATTGGTGCCCAAAGTTTAATTGCTAGACCAAATTTTAAAGATAAAACCGTGTTTTGTGAAAATTTAGTTGCTGTTGAGTTGAACAGAACTTCGGTTTACTACGATAAACCTAGCTATGCAGGTTTTTGTGTTTTAGACATTTCAAAAACCGTTATGTACGATTTTTATTACAGTTTTCTGAAAAATACCTATGGCAATAACGTTTCCTTACTGTACACCGATACTGACTCCTTGGTACTTGAAATTTATGCAGACAATTTTTATGACGACATGAAACAGCATCCCGACAAATTTGACACTTCTAAATTTAAGAACGCTCTCCATGGAATGTCCAAGAATGTGTCTGTCGTCGGTAAGATGAAAGACGAATATGGCGGTTTCCCTATACAGAGTTTTTATGGTGCAGGTGCAAAATCATACTGTATGAACCTCGAAAGTGGTGCCGATCGGACGGCAAAGGGTGTTCCCAAGAGTGCAGTTGCAAAGTATCTCACCGCTGACCTGTTTCAAGAAGTGGCTGAGAACAGGCGGAGTGAGGTATTTTGCAAGTGTTTTGTATTTAGATCCCGTAAACACACTATGTACACCGAGCTGATAAATAAGGTAGGGTTGTCAGCGTTTGATGATAAACGTCACCTTATTCCCAATACCACGAAAACTCTGGTGTGGGGTCACTTGGCTATTCCGACACCAGGTCTAGACGTTGATGACAGATTAAATGTTTTGATTGATTTATTGGAGGCTTCCGATCGGGATCAAAATTAACCATTTTTTCATCAGTCGTAGCGGTACTGGTTATTACTTTGCAGCAAAAGTCCTACGGTATACGATCACGAAACTTTCTTGTACAATAGTTGTTAATATGATTTTTAGTTTACGTATATTTATAAGTATTGATAGTGTGTACATAATATGTGCTTATTTGACCTGTAAATATTTATATGATTTGTGGGAGTTGCTTAGAGAAAGCAAACCATACGCTATAATGATAAGAATATAAATAAACAATAATTGTTGAAAAAGTATTTTATTTATATATTTTAGTTACAATTGTGATATAAATTTTATTCATGAATAAAACTTGTACATTTTATACAATAGCATTTTTTGATATCCACGAATTGTGTCTATTATCGAAACCTAACCACTTGACCAGAAGCTGATTTCCTCTTTTCCTAACAACTTTTTCTACCAAATAAATATCGGGATGTTTTGTTTTCTGCAGTTCCAACCCATAAAAAGCTCCTTTTACTTCCTCGCCCTCGTCATCTTCCAAAATGTAGCTTGCAGGGTTTGTAAGTCGAACTTTTACGATTTTAAAAATTTCGTTGCTCCAATTTGGTGTGTATCCTTTGGCAAATGCGGCCCTGTGTTTACTAACTCTAACGCGGTCTCCCACAGAAAAGTTGATGTTCTTCGGGTCAACCGTTTTCATATGACTGTAGACCCTTTTCAAAATTTCATCGGCATTACTTGCATTAACATCTTCCGGTTTCATTCCGATGGTTGAGTGTTTTGTGGAATTATATCGTTTTACAATTTTTGGTAAAAGATCCAACCACTTATACGTTACTTGCAAGCTGAACTGCTTCCACATCATATTTTTTAAAGTGCGGTTGCAGCGTTTGACGATACTGCTTTTTAAATTCGAATAACTACTATAATGGTTAATGTTGAATTGCTTCATCAGGGTTTGTAATTCTTTGTTGTAGAATTCTTTACCCATATCTGTCTGTAGATTTTTCGGTTTAGAACTTGTAGTTGAAAGCGCTTTCTTCATCGCGGTAGCAACGGCTAGACCGGTCTTTCGTTTGACGGGGTATGCCCAAACATATTTGGAAAATGCATTGATAACAACTAAAATGTATCTGAATCCTCTGTTGACTTTTTGGTATGGTATCATTTCAACCAAATCGGCTTGAAACAAATCGTTTAGACCCTTGATGATCACACGTCTCCGTTTGAAATTTTTTCTAGCCGGTTTGTGCAGTTCCGCTACAACGTCTTCCTTAACGTTCATCTTTAATTAGAAGCTTCTACTACAAAACTCGTTATTAATAATCCCGTATCGGAACTCTCATGTGAAATTCTAAACTCAACAAGGTATTCTTATTGGGTTGGTATGTAGCCGATATTTTATCGCCTGGATTTAGTGTACCGAGCGTCTCAGGCACCATCAACACACCATTTAGGTATATTTTCGCGAGAGATGGGGTGCAAGCAACTGACATTATTTGTGCAGATGGTAGTCTGTATTCATATTCGCCGTTACTACTACCGTTAATAATTACGTACCGACCTTTGCTATCAGTTTTAACAGCCACTACATAAAAGATGGTATCATACTTTAGAGCCGATTTCATATCCCCTATCTTAGTTGCAGTCTCTGCAGATATCTCCTGTTTAGGAGCCTCGCCATCTTCCACTAGATATATTTTCGGATTTACATCGGTAGGATGATGTTGATGCATATGCCTTCCAAACTTATCTATCGGCATGTTAACGCGAACTGAGCTAACGCGGGTATGGCATGGCTATTGAACATTTGCCTATTTATTGACCTTATTTAATAACTTTTGCGCGCCTTAAAGCGTTCACGATGCTAACAATTTCGTTATTATATCCTGTATGTCCAGCAGCCTGCGAGGCTATCAAGATCTGCATTATCTCTACAAGAGTATTCGGATTTTTCCAAGGTACAAATTCAATCTTTCTGCTATTTACGTTTAGAACTCCTTTACCTAACCGAGTTGATTTGGGGGTGCTTATACTGCGAATAATATTTCGATACTTTGGACCGGTATTACCACTTATTTGCTCGCTGTCGTTGTAATTTTTACGGTTTTCAGCAGACCGATTAACGATGTCTTTATACTGATCATGATCCTTTGTAGTATAGCCTATAGGAGCCTTTTTAAACATCAATTCGTAGAACCCAGGAGTTCCTTTATATGTAACCTTACGACCGCCGTCCATTATAAACATGTCTTCCCCGTCGAAGTCAAGAATTTTTTTTCCTATATGAAATTTATCTGCTTCAATATCGAATCGAACACCATACTGAACATCGAATTTTCCCTCCGTGTCCCGTATCAAGTCTTCGATGTATTGTCTAGCTAAACCTTGAAAGTGTTCCAAGTATTTATCGAGGACATCTGGATGTAACATGTTTTCAATCGTTTGTTGAGCTTCTCGAACACTATGTTCCAAAAATGCATTCGTCGTTTCTTCATTATCACTTTCCACGTTCAGGACCTCAGACTCCAAGAGACCCTCTTCCGGTGAAGCTTCGGCAATTACATCAGCTTTCAGAAAGTGTGGGCGCGTGCGAGTAAGCATCTCCTTTTTAGGAGGTATCTTTAATTCTGTGGGCTCTACTTTAACATGTAAATCTCTGGTTTGTAAACCTTCAGTTTTAATAGTTGCTAGTAATTCCTTAAGCGGTTGGGAAATGGGCTTAAATTGTTCCGAGAGTGTAGACTGAGATCGGGTCATGTCTGATTTTAAACTTTGCAATTTTCTTTTTAAATTTTGCCTACTTTTAATTAGTTCGCTAACCAACCGTTTATCCATCTTCCTCTGACAGTTGCTTAACGACAACTAAGCCGTATAGTTTCGCTTCAATTGTATATGTGGAAAAAAGAATCGAATCCTTTCCTGTACCGACCCCCGTTTACATCCGAATCCTTATCGGTGACTAGAAAACCGTATGGATCGTTCCAACAATGTGAACATAAGTCCTTAAAATCTTCAAAGCGCATGTCAACGTTAACGTGATCATCGTGTATGTGTTTTAGGTTGGTCTTATCTTGTTGAAATACTATAATAAGATTGGCGTTGTCTCTAATAAGTTGTTTTGGAATAGAGGAATAGGTTTGGCATAAGTAGAAGCAATCTATGTTTGCATGCCGTCCAAAACAAAAGTAATCTCTAATTACACTTTGGTTTTCGCATGCCACATCGTCGAAAATAATTACAGAATTGGGTTTGGCTTCCTGAGGTTTCAATATCTCTAAGCCGTCTTCGTATTCATAAAAACCGATTTCCCGTATTGGTTGCAGTAGTTTCCTTAAATAATTATATTTCGGTTGATTCAATGATTTCGAATATAAATAAACATTTTCAAATCTCAACCCGTTGGAATGTTCTAGTAAACTAATCATTACGTTCGTTTTCCCACAGTTGGATCTACCAACGATAAGTCCACGCTTACACCCACCTCCTAGTAAAATACCATGTTTCTGATAGTTCGCAGTCAATGAAGTTTGATCATGATTTACAATTGGCAAAGAATGATTTTGCTTCTCAATTTTAAATTTTTTCATTCTCGACACCTTTCTTAAATGTGCGTAACCAAAACACTAAAGTATTGGCGAATGTGATTTAAATTATATATATAATACGGTACGCTCGAATATCTGTCGCAGTTGCTTAAAATGTTGGTTTACGAACGTAGCGTCGGTATTCGACGTCGAGCTGTTGACAAGAAAGGTTCTGGACTAGTGAACACTCTTATAAACAAATTGCCTGTAGAATTACACATTCCCGGGTATAACTATTGCGGTCCTGGAACTCGCTTAAAAAAAACTTGCTCGAGGAGATCGAGGTATTAATTCGTTGGACGAAGCCTGTAAGGAGCACGACATTGTATATTCTCAACATCAAAATCTTCAAACCCGACACGAGGCTGATAGAACGCTGATAGAAGGCTTGGGGCCGAGTTCGTTCAAAAGACGCTGGAATTGGAGAAAAAGCAGCTGCGCTAGCTATTGCAGGCGTTATGAAGGGTAAAACGAAGCTGGGGATGGGTCTTTGCGTAAGAAGAGACGTTCGCGAAAAGTGTTAAGCTTTGCGGGTGCTGTTAATCGGGCTCGCAAACTAATTAAAGGTCATAAAACCGGTAATTTAATGAATGTTGTAAATACAGCTTTAAGCGGTATTAAAACAAAAAAATCGCCCAGCCCAGAAGTAGAATTTTGAAAATTCCTAAGACGGGCGGTATTTTACCGCTCATCCCCATATTTGCCGCTTTAAGCGCTTTTGGATCCTTGGGAGACGGTGCTGCAGCAGTGGTGAAAGCAGTCGGTGACGCCAAAGCCGCTGCAAAGTATTTGAAAGCAAAGGTGCGCCACAACAGAGCGATAGAAGCTGTAACGGTGGGAAAGGGTCTGCATTTGGGCCCATATAAAAAAGGATTTGGACTGTATTTAAATCCGTACCAGCCAAATACTAAACGTCAAGCTACCGCGCCGAGCGCTTACCAACGTGGATTTGGAGAAATATGCTAAGATATTACGGATTCCCAATTTTCGAGGGGTTTACATGCGTGACGATTTACCTCAGACGATTTATGAAAACGAATCGGGCGTAGTTAACCTAGACTATAAAATAGGTGCTGGTACGCATTGGACCGCTTACGTGAAGCGAAGTTTCAACGTGGAATACTTTGATAGTATAGGGAATTTAAAACCACCACCGGAATTAATAAAATATTTCCGCAGCGACGGTAGCAGGAATAAGATTACATAAATAATGGTATCGCACACTTATTTAGCGAAATTCGATATGAAATGAACGGTGTTGTTATTGATTCTGTAACTAAGCCTGGTATAACAACTACTATGAAAGGTTATGTTTCCAATACATCCGAAGATGTTAAAAAACTTCTAAACGCCGGATGGTTGCCTGATAGCTCAAGTTCTATAACGGATGCCTCCGGTAATTTTAATGTCTGCATCCCTCTCAGAACCTTGTTGGGGTTCGCTGAAGATTATAATAAGGTTGTATTGAATATCCGACAAGAATTGGTATTAATCCGAAGTAATACTGATGACGATGCTGTTTATCTTGCCAACGCCGTGGCGACTCATGCAATCAAACTTCAGACTGACAAAATTTATTGGAAAGTTCCCCATATTACAGCAGGCCTTGCGCAGGAACTGGCTTTAACTAAATACATTGATAAGAACATCGACACACAAGTTGCGTTTCGCAGTTGGCAACTTCATGTAATCTCTGGTGTGCATACCAATACTCTCCATTCTCATGCTATCGCAACCAGCACAAAATTGCAAACACCTCGACAAGTTATACTTGGTTTCCAAACGGCTCGATCGGGACAATTGAATAAAGTTTCGAGTTCATTCGATCATTGCAATATCAAAAATATTAGAGTATACTTGAACACCGAAAGATATCCATATGATAATTTGAATATCGATATCGCTAATAATCATTATGCAACCCTATACGACATGTATTCCCACTTCCAATCAACATATTACAAGAAACACGATGAGCCTATGCTATCTCTACCGGACTTCAAGAAAGTAGCTCCTCTTATTGTTGTAGATTGCTCAAATCAAAAAGACTACATTCAGGCGAATGCAGTGGTGTTTAGATTAGAATTTGAAACAGCCACCAACGTAGCCGACGATACAACAGCGTATTGCTTGGTGTTGCATGATCGCGTTTTTTCGTATAATGCTCTGACGAAAGCGGTTAAACAACTTTAAATGATTAGTACTCCAGTTGGTCGGACACCTTCGAAGAAGCAGTGTCGCTTCTAGTACTGAAGCATCAATATGTTTGTTATAGTGGATGTTCAAGGTTTCAAGACGTCTGACAAAGAATTTACTCCAAAAGAATTAGCTGCGTATGATGGAAAGACTGTTTCACATCACATCTTTAAATCCCCATTTTCCTTCTCAACACTACCCCACCAGTTTCAGCAGCAAGCTACTTGGTTGATGAATAACCACCATTGTATTAATTGGGATGATGGACATACACCAGTCTTCCTTTTTCCAAAAATCTTTCAGCGACTTGTTCGAGATGCTGATGTCATTTATATAAAAGGGAATGAGAGGGCTAAATTTTTAAGAGCATATACCTGCAAACACATCATTGAAATTGAAGAACACCCCGCTTTAACCGCATCTAAACCAGCCTGCATGTATCATTTGAAAACGCTTTGTTACTGTGCTTTATCCAACGTTTATCATTTATACCAACACTATGTAATGCAATAGTTTTTCAATAAATCTTTTTATTTACGAAATAGTTTTATTTAATAAATTTCAAATAAAATTAGTTAAGAGATATATTTATTTCCAATACGCACATACTACACGATTAATACATTTATAGTACATTATTATCTAAAAGCTAGTAATAGTTAAGTTAACACAGTTAATACTGTTAATAAAGTTATAAAAAACGTTCAATATATATGCGAGTCCTATGATTCACATTCAAAACATCCTCCAGGACCGTAGCCGTTTCTACAATTCTTCTTTTAAATCTGCTACGATCTAACGCTGCAATTTGCCACGTTCCTTTTCTAGCAGCTTCATAGGCATATCTCCATGCAACCATATTATACACTTTGTTTCTAGCCATATCAAATTTTACCACCATCATTACGATCTTCCAAAGTCTTAAATTTCTTAATTTCTTCCGTGTCCAACTTCATACGGTCCAGTTGTGCAATCAAGTTCGTTACAGAAATTTCACCGTCTAGAAATTCGCGACAAAGGGATGCAGCACGTTCATACAATTTGGCCGATTTTGCAAGTTCTTCAAGTCCACTGCTAGAGTAGCTCCAAAAGTTATACACACTTTTGTGTTCGTAATAGAACACTAAGTCACTAAACTCACTTTCAGCTCTAATTATTGATGTACGTAAGTCCGTGGCCGTTGGCCTGGAAGCCTCTGCATAAGCCATCCACATATTTAATTATTGCGTCTGTACTTGTAAATATTGTTCAAGTTCAATATCGCATCTTATTATATCCTCGCAATATTTTAGCATTTCAATCATGCACTCAACGTTTTCTGATTTGATATTCAGATTTAACAAAATACTTTCAATGTTTTGTTTTACGTCTCCTGATATTTGAGCGACACTTTTTATAATACTTGTATAAAATGTTGAAAATTCCAATGTTTTCAGCATTTCAGTGCCATAGCCAATTAAATGCTGTAAACTCCACAATTCCAACAACGACTCGACTCCAAGATAAATTTCACCACCACCTTCAGTGAGGTCCTTAACACATATTACTTTGACTGGACCCACTGTTTGAAAGTTAATTTTCTTTGAACCGCTTAAATTCAATGACTGTAGTTGAACATCTTTTGCGAAATAATTTGCTATTGCTCCGCGATTTTCAAACAGAATTTTCAATTCAGTCTCGTCTAATGTTACCAAATCATGTTTAACACCATGCAACTGTATAACAGGTGTAAACGGTGTGTAGCCAGACAAACCAACAACAACGAATTTACTCCTCGATTTATTGAGAGGATAGCTTCGACGTCGGTCGTAGTAGTACTGGACAATACTTTGCACTGCTTATCACAGACGCTTCAGCAGATTTATGCTTCACTTGATTCGCAGCATTTTCGATACACTGTAATAAATTATCCATAGCACTTTTGTTTCTTACGTTACGAACGGCTTATTACACACTGACGATTTGGAACTAACCTCCGTAGATTCAAAACTATTCATATATACACATGTTTCAAGGTTACATGAGTTCGCGGGGTGGGGTTGGGGAAGATTGGTGGGTGAGAGTGGGGTTGTAGTGGGTAGGGGAACTCTTCAAGGTCTTTTTGACAGTCTACTTTTTCACCTTGAAATTACCAGTTCCGCTACCGTTCAAGGTTCAACATTCACTATTTAATCGAATTTTGAAAGTGGCACCAACCAGTTTCCTACCATGGCGGCATTCGTATACAACGACTTTAATGAAGTTCTTCCTCTGGAAGACCAATACTACTTTTATAATATGTTTCGAGAGTTTGTCGGAGGCGTGTTTCCGGCTGATGCACCACCAAGTCCACCATCAACACCGACAGAGGATCGCCAACTATATGCGGTTGCAACAATTCACTGCACGACAATGAGTCACGGAGAGCTCCTCCAGGACGTGGTGAAATTTACCAGCCGACCGTTCCCTATCAACGGATCGCTTCACCACTACTACAGGAAACAGGTTGTGGACCCAATACTAAAATTTATGGATCGATGTATCGATCCGTATTTGGGTCATATTGCGTATTTCTGGTCTGACCAGTAATACCTGAACCAACCACACTTAACCTCAACCAATATGACTCCGCCCATTCGACTTCTACTATATAAACACGGACTAGCAGCTTCCTGTTAGTCAGTTGTCCTCGACATCTACAACCAACATGTGTTTCGAAGTTAACGGTCAACATTACCAATCGTATTTGGAACGTTTAAAAAATTTCGCACAAATTGGATCAGGACTCAATCTCCTGAATCCCTTGCCAGTGCAGGTTTCTTTCGTGCTTGTGAATGTGTTGACGACGTTCAATGTTACTCCTGCGAATTTATGAGTGGGAATCTGCGGATGATCCTCTAACTGAACACCTCCGATGGTCTCAAAGCTGCAAGTTTGCTAACTTAATGAATGAATTTAAAATTGCTAAGGGTTTGCTGGATGAGGTTTTCAACACTCTGAACGGTTTCGAATTAGCTGCCAACTTGAATGGAATTGATTATCTTCTAAAACTACTAGAAAACAAATTGCAATCGAACGAACACACTCAAAGGGGCGAAAATGTTGCTGGCAATACTGACTCAGGTCGGAACGTTCAACTTGGTATAAACACACTGCTTTCGCACATTTCTAGACATTGTTTTAAATAATCCTATTGTTTAATATAAATATTTATTATTATAATTATATTATTTATATTATTTTATTCAGCCAATATTTGTTTTAAATCAAATCCTATTGTTTGTATTACTTTGTTTAAATGTAATAAAACTTATATTAAGAAACTTTAATTCTGTGTAAAGTAGTTGTAACATCTTTTATATAGTTAGGGAACTATATAAAAGATGTTACAACTACTTTGCTGCAGTTGAAAATTTATCTTGAGCTGTAAACATGTTGCACCCAACTTTGACTGTTGAGTACGTATTAGATGGTGTAGCTTCTTTAGGTTACTGCTACAATTGTTGTATGCTACAAGTTAAACCGCAAATTATTAATAACTTACTAGTGATGCTAGACAACTCTTGTGATCAGCGTTTTCAAATTAAAGGGTCTGTCAGCTGTATTAGCGAAGGAATTAAAAGTATTGATATTCCACATACCGAAGTAAATTGTGATACCCGACTCGATGAGTGGTTCGACAAAACTTTTATCCAGAACGCTGATTTGAAGAACTCAAAATACTTGAATCGTATACACCTAGAAATTACTGGAGATTTTGATAATCTTGATTTTCATGAGGACAACACATGCAAGAAAATTGATATTTTTGGAGGATACTCGACATGTTCGAATGTAATACTGTGTGAATAAATACTGTATTCATAAATGTATACCATTTCTAAATAAAATTATTAAATGTTACACTGTTTCAATTACTAGCTCTAGTCTTGCGTTCGGCCTTGGTCTAAGGGAGTGACCTTGGTTAATATTCAAGGACAATGACCTTGACCTTGAACATTGGCCTTGAGATCTGACCTTGACCTTGAGAGTTGACCTTGACCTTGGATTCAAGGTTAGGAGTGGGGGGAGTGTCCCAGAACTGTCCAAAACAATCTACTGATAGGCGCCACTCGAACACCATCAAAAATGACTGCTAAAACGCTAAGTCTGTTTCAGGTTGACCTAGGCAGGGGAAAAGCCGCCCAAGCTCTTGCCCAGCACATATTCCAGACAGAACAAACGGATGTTCTTTTAATACAAGAACCCTTCCACGCCTTTGGTAACTGGAAAACCGGCCAATCATTTGGTGACCGAGGCTCCAAAGTTCTACCAGTGGTCAGGAACAACTAGAAGGTGACCTGGATGAAGCAATATATCACGGAAAGGTGTTTAACAACTAAGCTCGAAGGGCCAAGAGGCGGTATAGTAATCTTAAATGTTTATATCTAAGGGACACATGCATTGGACAATTTGATTGCACTAATAGAGTCGGTTTTAGCAAACAACAAAGGGCCAGTGGTTATTGCCGGAGATTTCAATGCCAAAAACCCTGTATGGGGAGGCACAACAATAGACCCCAGACAGGGGAACAGCTACTCGACTTTATTGTCAGAAGAGGGTTGAAAGTCGAAAATAACGAAGATAGCACGCCGACCTTCTCCATGGCAAACGGAGAAAGCTGGATTGACATAACCCTGAGCTAAAGCGCAAACATCACGCAATGGAGCGTGGACGATGAGGATGAATCCTTGAGCGATCACAGGTATATGCACTTTAAGGTCGAACCTGTAAATAACATCTTGCAGATATCAACAGCGAGGAGATTCAACGCCAACAAGGGCAATTGGAAGACATTCCAAGATTCATTAAGGGAAATTTGCTTGCAAGTACAAACAGAACCCATGGAGGAGATATCCGTCCTAGCGGGAAAATTCCAAGAGGCCTGTCTACAGGCATGCTCCAAATCCACGCCACGGAAAAAAAGCCAGATCAAGAGTACAAGCAAAGTATGGTGGTCCCAAGATGCAATTAACAGAAGAAGGGAGGTTAGAAAAGCCAGAAAAACATACTAGCTTGCCAGGTGTCCCTTATTAAGACAGGCGCGTAGGTTAACTTTTACAGATTTGCGTAGACAATATAAGGAAACCATAATCGAAGCCCGCAAAACATCTTTTATATTCAAAATTTTGAAAACGGAGTTGAGAGATACGCGGCCCCGGCGAAAGTGGGAAAATCAAAAGTGAAAGTGGGGCCACGCCGCGGATCGGTCACTCTAGCTAAGGTCGAGCGCTATCAGATTGCATGGCCAAATAAATTTATAAATAATAATGAAAACAGGTAAATACAGTTAACAATTAAACCGGATTAACTAAAATTAATTAAACGGTGTACTAAAGCTGGTATGACACGATCAAATGTCATCAAATGTAAGCGTCAAAGTGCTTCAAATGTTGCGTGTAATTACGACCTTTGACGGACTTTGATCACAGAAAGGAAATGTTTTCTTTGATGGGAACGCCCACAAAAATTTGTTGCATGCAACAATTTTTGGAATATTTATCATTTAGCCATCAAAGGTATTATTATATTAACCTCTTCCACACAAATTAAATTGTTTTTAATGTTTACAAGTTGGCAAAATATACTCTTAAAATGATTATACCTCATTTTTTCTAAATTTGATACAAACCGATAATGTAACCTTTGATGACATTTGATGTGAATTATTTGATGACATTTGATCGTGTCATACCAGCTTAACACCGGGAATGATTAATTAAATATATCAGTCTTAATAAAATACTTATAAATGGTAAATTAAATAATTACAAGTAAACTTTAATATTTGAATACTGCAGGAAAATAACCTAAAAATTAGTAACTTCGTGACAATCTCTGTTTCCTGTTTTTCCTCTACCACTCTTCCCATCAAATTACGAAGAGGAGTTAAGCAAGGCTTTATCCCCTATTTTGTTTAATCTAATCCTTGATGAACTCCTCGACCATCTTTTCCTCTCCTCGGCCGGTTTAGTAATTCCCAACACCGACACCAAGATTCCTGCACTAGCATACGCTGATGACATTATCCTCTTCGGCGCTACTACTATGGAAACGCAGCGTCTTCTAAAAATCACGAATGATTTTTTTGAAAAACGTGGTCTTGCACTGAATGCCTCTAAATGCACTGCTCTCTCGGTTGCCTTCATAGACTTGAGAAGGCCGCTCTCCGACCGCATCAAAAAGTCAACATCTTGAAACTCTTACCTTATTCCTAGATTGCTGCATACACTACAATCCCCCTCCATGTACCAAAACTTCCTGGGGAACGTCGACAAGATCATTCGTGCCTCACTAGAACGTTTCCTGCACCTTCCTATTACTATCCCCTCCTCGTTCTTATACGCCCATGCTAGAGACGGGGGAGTGGGGATTCCTTGTCTGAGGGATACAATTCCATCCATTATGCTCAAGAGAATAATCAAGCTCGCAGATAGCCACAACCCTTTCTTCAACGGTGCTATTACAACTTGAACGTCAATATGACCAGGCACGGCAAGAACAAAGAAGCCATCAGGTCTTGGTGGCGGGATTCCCTGCAAGCCTCATCATCTGGTAACGGTTTTCACCAGGGCTCATCATCCTGTGTCAGCTCCCAATGGATCTAATCCACCAGCTTTTTGGTCTGCAGCCAACTACATTAAGGTCCTCGCTTGTTACCACCGCCTGGTGTTGGAAGGTAATGTCCTGGTAATTTTTGATGGGTACCTCGACTACTCGAATGCGAGATGGGGTGGGTTCATATAAATAAATAAAATAAGGGCGCCAGGATCTGAATTCCCCAAGAAGGAAACCTTTCCTCACGATACAAGAGGAAATCTAAAAAAATACCAGGAACGCAACACTAAATAACCAGAAATAATCGGTCTAGGACATTTCGGCGCGGCCGATTCGGCGCCGCCGTTCGGCGCGGCCGTTTCGGCGCCAAGCAGTTTCGGCGCCGGCCGTTTCGGCGCCAAGCAGTTTCGGCGCCAGAATGTATTTTCATGTACAACTTATTTAACTATCGCGACCGATTGGCAAACAGGGATCTAAGTGTGTCTTGTTAACATCGGCAAATGATCATATCGGCAAAAATCTGCCATCTTAGCAAACTTGTTCACAACGGCAAATTTCAGCTTTGATCACAACGGCAAACGACGCCGGTTAACGTAAGAATCTCCGGAACCAGCCGAAACGCTACCGTTTCCTTTTATGAGGAATGAACATCCCTCAGCTTACACCTGCTAACCATTTTTTGTTTTCTTTTATGAGGAATGAAAATCCCTCAGCTTACCTGCTAACCATTTTTTGTTTTCTTTTATGAGGAATGAACATCCCTCAGCTTACCTGCTAACCATTTTTTGTTTTCTTTGATGAGCAATGAAAATCCCCCAGCTTACCTGCTAACCATTTTTTGTTTTCTTTTATGAGGAATGAAAATCCTTCAGCTTACCTGCTAACCATTTTTTGTTTTCTTTTATGAGGAATGAAAATCCCTCAGCTTACCTGCTAACCATTTTTTGTTTTCTTTTATGAGGAATGAAAATCCCTCAGCTTACCTGCTATCCATTTTTGTTTTCAAATTTGCCGATGTTAACAAGACACACTTACTTCCCTGTTTGTCAATCGGTCGCGATAGTTAAATAAGTTGTACATGAAAATACATTCTGGCGCCGAAACTGCTTGGCGCCGAAACGGCCGGCGCCGAAACGGCCGCGCCGAAACGGCGGCGCCGAATCGGCCGCGCTGAACCGTCCCATCCCGAGAAATAATACACCACAGCACAGTTATAGACCACTATATTCGAAATAATAATTATAAAAAAAAAATGTCAATGCAGTTCAGTAGCAAATATCATTAACAACAATATAAAAGAAAAATATTGTAAACCAAAATAGATAAATGCTGTAAAGCATATCATGTTAAAGCAGAAAGTAAATAATTGCAATTAAAAAATATATATTGCTATAGAAATATAAATATCAAATAAAATATCGATTTAACTGGAATAACAATATTTATTTTGCTTTATACGTATTTCGGCATCAATGTGCCATTGTCAAAAGCATTTATAAGATATTAAATAACAAATGCAAAATGATTTATACAGTAACTGCTTGATTCTATTATTTTAACACTGCGTGAAACAACTGGCCCCAGTCAACCCGTCGGAGGTCAGTCGCTTATTAGTGTTTTTAAAAAAGATATTTATTCCAAAATCTTCAGTAAAGGAGAATCTAAGAGTTCAATTTGCTCATTCATTAAAGGTGTGTTGTTTTTTGTGTGTTTATAAATTTCAAAAGCTTCTAAAATGTTTAATTTATTTTTGTTAACAGAAAAGTGTAAAAATTTAATTGTATTATTAGATGTTAATGTGTGATTTTGTTCTAACAATAGTTTAGCATAATTTGATTTAATAGATTAGCACAGTATTAATCAATCTAGTTGTATCACTGATTAATGCAACTAAACGATTAAGATATTATTGCGGATTAATAAATTAATAAATAAACAGCTAGATAACCAGCTCAAAAATCAAGCAGAACTGCAACAAAAAGTGCAACAAGTAAACTCTCAAATCAACCGCAATACTTTACCACCTTTAAGGAAGATCTCTCTTAATATACAGGGCTAATATTGTAAACTCGCGAAAATAATAAGCGACGCACCCACCTGAGGATAATGAATCCCAAAATTCCGCAATTTTATATCTCAAGGATAAAACATAAAATTGTTGACATTAAATAAAAATTGATTAATATTTACTGTACTAAACGGAAATGATGAAAAATATTATGAATAAAGACAACTGATTAAAGTGATAACAATCTGATAACAATCTTAAATGAAAAATGTAAAGCAATAAAGTTAACGGATTTAACTGTTATAATTCTGATAACAATTTTAAATGAAAATTTAACGAAGCAAGTAACATAATGTAACAAAAAAAAATAGGCAGCTTTACGAATGAACATGCGATAAATAGAACAGTAGCAAATTAACTATTGTACGAATTACAGGATGAGATATTTAGATTAAATCGTGATTTAATCTGTCGTAGCACAGATTCGTAGGCTCGTACATAGTCGTAAAAAAATGTAGATCTTGAAGATTAAGTAAAATTGGAGTAAAATACCTTGTTGGACGGCGAAAAGTTGTACGTACTCCAAGGAAAGTTGATCCAACGTTTAAACACTGAATGTTCTCCAGGTAAGGTCTTCACGTAGATGAGATCGGCGATTTTCTACGGCGTGGTTGATGTATTTAACTGTCTCGAACAAAGTAATCCTTCAAAAATTAAGAGTAGAACAGGTAATATCGACGAAAACTCACTAATATATCACTCAAAATACCAATTCTATTTTACGATTGCTTGTATAAATCCAAAAATAAGTTGATACAAAACTACAAGACAACCGCTCAGCTCGAAAGACCAGGAAATAATGCCTACTTCCCCTTTCAAAAGGAAATTTTTCCAAAGATAAAGGCACTGCGCCGGAAATGCAGTAGAATAATCAAAAACGAATCTCAGCACCAAAATATGAATTTAAGGTCAAATAAGAAATTACGACTGACAATATGGTGGCCTAAACGTCAGGAGCAAAACTCAACAGAATTGAAAAATAATGACGACAGAAGCAATAATTGAAGGCAAACGGGTAACGAAGAAGAGTAAAATATACTAAGGTAAAAAGCGAGTATAACACGCTCTCAGGGGGAACGTTCTCCCGACGGTAGGCACCCCGTACAATAGGGACGCGGCAGCTGGCTGTTGTGCCGGTTGCGTGCGGTCTGAAACGCTATGTCATGTGCTTCAGGCTTGCCCTATTGTCCAGTGACCGAGGAACCGGAGACATAATTTCATCGCATCCCAACTAGCGAAAGTGGCCAGATCCAAGGGTTGGACGGTTATTGAAGAACCCAACATTTGGAGCACTGACCACTCCAGGAAGAAACGAGACCTTATTATCCATCGCGACGGAACCTTATTTATAAAGGACATCGTTATCACTTGGGAAGGACCTAACCACATGCAAAATAGCTTCTTACGTAAGATTGATGCCTATAACACTCCCCCGGTTATGGAGACTTTAAGGAAGAAATTTAAAGGGACCTGGACACAACGGCCACTGGACACAACGGCCACCTTGGACACAACGGCCACCCTTGGACACAACGGCCACCTTGGTCTAGTGGACACGACGGCCACCTTGGACATAACGGCCACATCTTCAGGCGGACACAACGGCCACCTTGGACACAACGGCCACTTTTCTTACGTGGACACAACGGCCAACTTGGACACAACGGCCACACGTTAAACTGGACGCAACGGCCACCTTGGACACAACGGCCACTTTTCTTGCGTGGACACAACGGCCACCTTGGACACAACGGCCAATGACGCCCAGTGGACGCAACGGCCACCGACGTCGGTCTTCACTGCTACCGTGGACACAACAGCCACTGGACACAACGGCCACCTTGGACACAACGGCCACCTTGGACACAACGGCCACCTTGGTCACAACGGCCACCTTGGTCACAACGGCCACCTTGGACACAACGGCCACCTTGGACACAACGGCTACCTTGGTCACAACGACTACTATTCAAACAGGGGCTTAGCGGGGATACGTACTGAAGAAAACGTTACTAAAGTTCGAACACATAAGAGGTCTAATCTCGTGGATCGCGTATATGAATGTGTGCATGGTCTGTCCATAGTAAATGGAGAAATAACTTTTTAATTTTTATTTGAAAAAGAGTGAAATCGTATTTAATTTAGTGCTGTTGATTCGAACGGATAATCCGAATAACCGGATAATTCTTCGAGATTTATCCGGATATTTTATTTTTAGAATAATCCGGAAACGGCTAACCGGATAAAATTTTATCCGCGGATAAACGGATATCGATTTATCCGTCGGATAAATAATTATCCGCGGATAAACAATTATCCGCGGATAAACGGATATTATTTTATTCGTCGGATAATCGGATATTAATTTATCCGTTGATGGTCGCATAAACATTTATCTACTGGTAAACGGATATTATTTTATTCGACCGATAAACAACTATTGGCGGATAATTTAATTTTTATTATAGATATTGTGCAATGTTTCATGACATTTTTAAACAACTAATCAAATTAGATTTTGCTATCTGCATTCCATTAATAGTGCGGGTAAAAAAATGTTTAGTGCTCTTCTAAACATTAATAAAAATTTAAAACTTGCTTATTCTTATTACGTGTTTGGCCAACAGGCAACTTAGCAAGTTATCTTGGAAAAGCCCTAAAGTAAAACACTTGGTTAAGACGGCTTAAGACTTAAGAATCTTTAAGATGAACAAAAGAGCACTGTACCTACCTTTAAAGTTTAAACTTTAAAGTCTGTGCTGTTACGTTTTTCGTGAATAGCAAATATCCATGCTATCCGTAGATGAAAATTATCCGCGGATATAAATTTTTCTTGTTATCCGCAGTTAAATAATATCCGTGTTATCCGTAGATGACAATTATCCGCGGATATAAATTATCCGCGGATAAAAAAATATCCGTGTTATCCGTAACAATTATAGACGGATAACTATTATCCGCGTATAAGAAATATCTACGAATAAAAATATCTGGTTATCCGAAATCGGATAAAATCGGATCACCGGATAAATTCTTATAACCGGATAAAGAATTTAAATTTCAACAGCACTAATTTAATTATTATCTTATATTAATTGCTTATACAGGGTGCTCCTGAAAGGTTTGTACAACACGTTATCACATATTCCTGAGCTCAAATGGGACCGATTAAACCAAACATACCTTAGTATAAAAGTGCTTCCTTAAGAAGTTATGGGGTTTTAAAATAGAAAAGAATATTTGTATAGTTGAGGCACGCCAAGGGTGCATCTACGTTATCATTTTTTAATGGCGTCCATGACGTCATGAATTACTCTGTTTATATTTATTTACTGTTTCTCAAAACGTCGTTTGCTTTAATGTGTTTCTCAAACTGTCAAAGTGACGTTTGAGCAATATAAACACAATAAAACAAACAGCAATGATCATGTGTTTGAATAGAAACTTCTAGGACCAAAAAAATACTAATTAGTAAACGTTTTCATTTTTTGCAGGAATAATATGAATACAACTAATTAATAAAAATAATAACTGTAAAATAACATTCTATGGGCTTATAAAGAGCATAGGTACCTACTTTTAATACGTAATTCACAAAAAAAATTACAGTTTTGTACTGTTTCAAGATTGGTACTACAAAATTACTTTACTATAACATTGGATATATTTCAGAAACAAGATGGCGGATAAAAAAATTGGTATACATCCACAGGGGAAGCCCAGGGAAGCCGAACATTCTCAAAATATCAAACTTATTGCATGTAGAGGGCGCTGTCGGCAGATTTTTTTCGCATGTCTTTGATCATAGCCTTTTTGTTCTTAACATTTTTGTCTTTGCGGGTAATATTTATGATAAAGGAGTTACTTTTAGATAAAAAGGTGTACTTGTTTCATGTCCATAATATGTGCCGTTTTCAAGGAAAACGTATCTAAGCCTTTCCAGCGGTATGATTGAGCTAAAAAGCTAACAAAAAAGTTATGATCAAAGAATAGACATTCTAAAAAAAAACTGCCGATAGCGCCCTCTATAATAGGTATGCAACAGTTTTAATACTTTGAGATTGTGCGGCTTCCCCTGAAAGATGTATACTAATTTTCAGCTTAATCTGCCATCTTGTTTCTGAATATTTTCAATGTTAAAATAGTTATTTGTGTACTGAGTTAGGAAAAGTAAGATTTTTCCGTTTTAGACGTTTTTTTGATCGAGGCCAGAGGCCGAGATCAAAAACACGTCGTGAACGGAAAAATCTGATTTTCCTAACGAATTGCACACATAATTTTTTCTAATTCGGTATAATAATTTTACTTTTTGAAAGGCCGAGATCAAAAAAAGTCTAAAACGAAAAAATTCAAAACGTCAAAAACGGAACAAAAAAACGTCTAAAACGGAAAAATCAAAACGTCTAAAACCGAAAAATCTTACTTTTCCTAACTTAAAACAGTTTTCGATACAAGTTAGGAAAAATAGTACTTTTCCTAACTGAAATGAATGTTGATAAGTAAGAATTTTCGATACCGAATTAGAAAAATAATCTTTTCTACTTTTTAAGGCGCCACAACTTCTTAAGGAAGCACTTTTGTACTTACTAAGATATGTTTGGTTTAATCGGTCCCATTTGACCTCAGGTAGCGTATTGTACAAACCTTTTAGGGACACCCTCTACATATACAACATATTACCCAACTGAATTTTTTCATTAAAATATAAACGAGCACTCAGCATTCTTATCACAACTCGATAAGATGCATCGTTTAAAAGATAAACAGACAAATTTGTACAAGTCGGAAATTTATGTACCTAATATAATGTAAATCCAAAGGTAAATCTGTGACGTGTATAATATAAGTTGCGAAATTCATAAAACAACTGAAAGTATCAAAATAGAATGCTGTTTCATATTTTGACGAAAACATTTGAAAATTTCGGTAATCGGAAAAAAAACCAAAAAAAAATGTCCACGGAAAAAAATCCACAGGAAAAAATCTATAGAAGAAAAATCCAAATTTAAATTATCTCTCTGCTCAGGGTTTTTCTTCAGTTTAATATTCTATAAATCTTTTCTACAAAGCATGTTTTTTAATATTTTTTTCAGTAAACACAATAGTACATTGTAGGCCAAGGTAGAGAAGCGACAGTTTTCTCAACTGCGAGCTGCGAAGTATACTATTTTTTTCACTACTAGAAATGTTATTCATTTAGATTTTTGAAATTTACCATTTCCACATGATTTTTTAAATATTTAGTAGCCTGAACCTGTAGTTGTCAAACTAAAAAACATAACCAATAACATCTGATTTATAGAAAGTTTATTTACCTAGGTAATTTTTCATTATCATTATTTACCTAGGTTGAGAAATATAACTTCTCATTAGAGAAAAGCAGTAAGTAATGGCGACTTCTCAGGTTAGTAGTGAAAAAAAAACGCTTTAATTAAAGTATCTTCGACCCTGCATTCTATAGACACAATCTTAAATAACTTTCTATTCTTCCATATCTATATGAAGTCAAGATTTCAGAATTCTTAGTTGTTTTTGAAAAATGCTAATCTATCTTATTTGGTAATCTAGGAAAAAAAGCAGTGGAAAAAAAATCCGACGGAAAAAAAAACCGCGGAAAAAAAAGCCGTGGATAACCCTGTATAAGAAATTAATATAAGATAATAATTAAATACGATTTCACTCTTTTTCAAATAAAAATTAAAAAGTTATTTCTCCATTTACTATGGACAGACCATGCACACATTCATATAGGCGATCCACGAGATTAGACCTCTTATGTGTTCGAACTTTAGTAACGTTTTCTTCAGTACGTATCCCCGCTAAGCCCCTGTTTGAATAGTAGTCGTTGTGACCAAGGTAGCCGTTGTGTCCAAGGTGGCCGTTGTGTCCAAGGTGGCCGTTGTGACCAAGGTGGCCGTTGTGTCCAAGGTGGCCGTTGTGTCCAAGGTGGCCGTTGTGTCCAAGGTGGCCGTTGTGTCCAGTGGCTGTTGTGTCCACGGTAGCAGTGAAGACCGACGTCGGTGGCCGTTGTGTCCAAGGTGGTCGTTGTGTCCACGCAAGAAAAGTGGCCGTTGTGTCCAAGGTGGCCGTTGCGTCCAGTTTAACGTGTGGCCGTTGTGTCCAAGTTGGCCGTTGTGTCCACGTAAGAAAAGTGGCCGTTGTGTCCAAGGTAGCCGTTGTGTCCGCCTGAAGATGTGGCCGTTATGTCCAAGGTGGCCGTTGTGTCCACTAGACCAAGGTGGCCGTTGTGTCCAAGGGTAGCCGTTGTGTCCAAGGTGGCCGTTGTGTCCAGTGGCCGTTGTGTCCTAGACCCAATTTAAATTTAAACCATCGGTTATCCACTGTCTGCCCATCGTCATCGGCGCAAGAGGAGTCTGGTGTGAACTTAATGATCCACTAATGGAAATCCTTGGACTGTCTGCTAAGGACACCGAAAAACTGGGATCGGTGTTATTAAGGGGAGTATCATGTGCAGTGAGTTCTCTGGGGTAGTTTGGAGTCGTAGCGGTGCTGTGGTGCGCGGCTTTTAATTTCGTTAATGCCAAGTAGTTGCTGTGTTTGCGCGGTTTATATCGGTTTAACCTCATTCTTAGGTTTGACTGGTAGCTTGGGTTGAACCTTTCTTTTTACATTTTATAACCCTCTAGTATACCATACAATATTTAAAACGCTTATTGTTAATTGTGGTGTAAATTTACCTGAACTGTTTGTTCACCCTTTATTCAGCTGTTGTCTTTTAAAAAATAATTTGTGATGCTTGTGATACGTAAATGTGTATTACATTTTGTACGGGACGGCCCCCTGCCGAAAAGTTTATATTTCCACTGAATAAATCTTTACTAGTGAAATGCCTCGTCATCTAATTAGAGACGCGCGTGAATGGATTAACGAGATTCCCACTGTCCCTACCCACTGGGGCCTATGGTTACGTGTTGCCGTATCATAGTAAGAGTGCTAGCAGTGTTCTGTGAATCCAGAGCGTCAAACCCAGGAGTATGTACCCTGCGGTTTGGCTGAAAAACTGCATAGTGAAAGAGCGCAGCCCAACATATATAATACGCACCTCCACGCGGTCAGGGGCGGAAAACGAGTTCGTGGGAATAAGTCGGGTCGCCTCCCGCAATAAAGGCCACGACCTGCTAAGCTAGTAGAACAGCAGAAAGCGTGCGAAAAGGACAGTAACAAAATGGGCCAGACGCCTCCCCCAGGAAGAGGGCGACGGACGGAGGAAGACGCGACTGATTCGTTGTCTGATGCAGATACGGAGAGAGGCCCAGCACATAGAACAAGGAGACAAAGTGTTAGCAGTGAATGCGGAAGCACTAAAGAGCAAAGGAAAACAAACCCGAAAATAACTGAAACAGAAAAAGACAAAAGTAGTGTAGAGATGAGTAAAACCGAACAATGATACCACGATTTAGCCGACTTCATAGACACCGAACTAGACCCCAACAGCAAACTAAGAAACTCCCTAAAAGACGAACTGAAAAACAGGATTACCAACTGGGCAATTGCATAATCAGAGCTAATGGGAAAGTTAAACAGTCTAAAAGAGGAAAACAGCAGGCTATGGAAATAACTCCACAAGAAAATAACAAACCCGACACCTGTATCATACTCCACAATAGCAAAGATTCCACAAGTTGCAAACACCACCAACAACACACACCAAAAACAAGAACAACAAAAGCATACTCTATTCATATCCTCAAGTAAGGGTGAGACCGTAAAAGTGATGCAGAAAAAGTTCACAACAAGTGTTAATCCAATCAAAGAAGGAATAAGAATTAGAAATATGAGAACAAAGAACAAGATTTTGACAATAGAAACAGAAACAAAAGAAGATGTAGAGAAAATCAGAAAAAATTCTAAAATAACAGAGGACATGAAAATTGAAACTCCAAGAAAGAGGAAACCACTTATAGCTCTCTATGACCTACAAACAGAATGGGATAACAACTACATCAAAAATGCGATATACCAACAAAACTTGAAGGATCTGATCACAAAAGAGGAATTTGAAAATGGATTTAACCTGAAATTTAAAACAGTACCCAAAGAAATACCAACCGTGCACCATGTGGTTGAGGTAGAACCACAGATACGCAATCTGCTAATGCAACAATACAGAATCTATGTGGGATTCCACACAATCAAAACCAAAGATTATCTTGTGGTGTCAAGGTGTCTCAAGTGCCAAGACATCGACATGTAGCAAAGCACTGCAAAGCAGAGAATCAAGTATGCAACCACTGCGGAAAACACGAACACAACAAATCAGACTGTCCTGAAAAGAACAAACCGGCAGTATTTATACCCTGCAGAATAAGGAACAAGGAATGTAAGGAGAAAGGCAAGGAATGTCGGACATACAAGACAATGATGGAGCAGCTGATTCAGAAAATTGACTATGGATCTTAGATCCATAACAGAAACAGCAAACAGAACCCAGTGAAACAGAAGAAAAAGAGAAACCAAGTGGGGATAAGAAAGGGAAGTTTAACAAAAAGGTATGGAAGTACCTGCAAACTGAAAAAATAATAACATATACAAAGACTGAAGATACAAGTCCAAGTGAAAAGAAGAAAAAGGATAGTAAAGATAGGAAGTGTGACGAGATAAAGAGTATGCGAGTAGAGGAAGAAACGGAGAGGGAGGATGAGGAGAAGAGTGAAAGCTACAAGAACCCGAAACACATATACGAAAGGTTCGAGGTGAACCTAAGACTAACCAGGCTAGAGGAAGAAAGATTGCTAACAACGTCCTTAAGACATATAGTGAGAAAGCTGCATCCGAAGGGGGAAACTGGAACCTTTCCGTCTCTGGAGGCAGTAGACAAGATCATGCTAAAAAGTCACAACCTACTGACAGATCCACTCGACTTGAAGAAGCTGGTAGACTAGGTCTTCGACAGGCGAAACGAAAAATACAACCTTGACAACATCTAAAAGGAGTTTGCAATGATTCACGGTAGAATAATGAGTGATGAACGAAATAAGGAAAGTGGCAGAAGAACATGAGATAGATGTGGTATGCATACAGGAACCATACACACGTTGAGGAAGGATTCTTGGCATGCCTGTTACATCGCAGGTCGTGGTAGCGGGTGACAACCCGATTACAGCCATCATCGTGTTTGATTGCGGTATCACGACCACGCTGAGCAGGCGGCTGAATGACAGCCACTGCGTGTGTGTGGAACTGAAGACTCGTGCAGGCAATTGAATATTGGGAAACCAATATTACCAGTTCTCAGATGAAATAACACCACACCTAACAAAAACCAAAAACATCTTCGAGACATATGAAAACGAGCCAGTGCTAGTCCTTGCTGACTTGAATGCCAAGTCTGGCATGTGGCATAGCACGACCACAGACGACAGAGGCGAGGAGATATAGCTAACCATCAAAGATTTGAGATTAGAGGTCATCAACAAACCACCAAATCCTCCAACCTACCATGGTAGAGCGGGGGCTTTAACAAACATAGATGCCACAATATTGCAAACCAAGTTGCATACGCAAAAGTACAGAATTGGAAGGTCCTGGAAAACATAACAATAAGTGACCATAACCTGATCTTCATGGACATCACCAGAGGCGAAGACACACAAGAGGAGGATGAAGTAAAGAGGAAAAAATAAATATACATAAAGCTGATTGGGAAAAACTGAGAAGAGAAATGGTGATGGACATGACGATTACGGACGCCATAAACGTACAGGAGAGTGCGAAAAGGGCAACGGAAGAAGCAATAAAAAGGGCAATAAATAGATCAATACCTCTAAGCAAAAGAAAAACGACACGTTTACACGTAACAAACTCATATTATCACGTTAGTAAGACTAATCTAATGATATTCGACAGAGAAAATCCCAGAAACAACATAAATGTAACAATGGATGGAACAAAGATTGAACCGGTAACCTCTTGTAAAATACTCGGAGTGCAGTTGAATAATACCCTTAGTTGGTCATCTCATATTGAAGGCACACAAAATAAGCTAAACAAAGCTAATTATATTTTGCGTAAATTAAAAAATAAATGCTCAGATTCAACTCTACGCTCTGTTTACTTTGCTTATTTCAATTCGCATATAAGTTACGGGATACTATTTTGGGGAAACACTCCACAAATACAATCCATTTTAAAATCACAGAAACGTGCAATTCGCACAATAGCCAACTTAGGTTATCGAGAATCTTGTAGATACATTTAAAAAATTAAATATTTTGACCGTCGTAAATGTATATAATACAGGGTGCCAATTTTAAGTTGTCCACCATTGGTAACTTCGTTACCTTTGGAGATGGAAAGTTGGTTAAATGAGAAAAGATTCAGTATTTTTTATGCTCATTTAGAAAGTGAAATTTAATTTTTAATGGCACTTCCGGTTTAGTGAGAAATGGTGCCAACTTTTTATTTTTAAATGGAATACCCTGTATTTTTTGAAATTTTTCGATTGGAAATAATATTGGCTTTAAAAAAGTATAGCACACATGTACAGTTAAAATTACTTATAACCATGATATTTAACGTTTATTTATTTGTATTAAATTGGGATCACAATTGGCTTGGCACAAACCAATACCTAACCAAACAGGAACAATAAAGAAAATAAACAATAATTATCAAATAAAACTATTTGAATACGTATTCAAGTTATTGGAAGTACTGTTTGAAACAGTTTGCCTCGTGGAGCACGCATAGTTTTGCTCGACGCTGAATACTTCGCGTTAGATGAACCAATTTCCTTCTATCAATCTCATGTAAAACGTGGTGGATTTTATTTTGCAGCATCTCGACTTATAAAGTATTTCTTAAACATTGTAACGAGTCTCTTGCAGTAAATTCCAAAATATCAACCTTCTTGTTATTTGAAAAATTCATTTTATATGATTTCAGTGACAGTAGTACTACACAAGTAAAACGAAATTGACATTTGTTCATTTCTATGTATTGTCTATTGTTGCCCTTTTGTTTCATGGCAATTGTGATCCCAATTTAATAAATATAAATAAAAGTTAAATATGATTGTTATGAGTAATTTTAACTGTACATATGTGCTATACTTTTTTAAAGCCAAAATTATTTCCAATCGAAAAATTTCAAAAAATACAGGGTGTTCCATTTAAAAATAAAAAGTTCACACCATTTCTCGCTAAACCAGAAGTGCCATAAAAAATAAAATTTCACATTCTAAATGAGCATAAAAAATACTGAATCTTTCCTCATTTAACCAACTTTCCATCTCCAAAGGTAAGAAAGTTACCAATGGTGGACAACTTAAAATTGGCACCCTGTATACCATTGTTTACTCTTTGTATTTAAAAATAAAAGGGAGTTTCAACAAATTCAAATTTGCAAATTACACCACGAGAAACTCTACTGAAATCCGTTTACCTTTCTCAAGAAATAGCATAGTGCACAAGTCATTTTTATACAACTCTGTACGTTTATTTAACAAGTTGAACACTGCATACTGCATAGACTTTGAATATTGAACGACAATTCGCTATGAAAATAAAAAAAATATTATTGAACAACCCTTTTTATTGCCTAGACGAATTTCTTTATTTCAATCATGAGGAGGTAGATTAAATATACTTTAAGGTAACATGATTTTTCATTAGTTATCTATATTTTTATATAGTTGGTGTGATTTGTTATTTGTTTGTATTTATATGCCTTATGCTTTTGCATTTATCTGTAGTCAATTTGTATATTCAACGCCACGGGCAATCGAATAAAATATATCTATCTATCTATCTACCAACAAACAAGCAATGATCAACTGAACTGACAAAACTGCGGAAAAGAGTCAGAAAGCTAAGGAGACTAAAAAAGATCGATAGTTGAAGACACCTTAACAGATACAGAGTGACGAAAACAAGATACATCCAACAAATCTACGACACCAAAATCGAAAGCTGGGACAGATATGTAAAGAACAACTTGCAGACCGATGCGTGGGGTATCCCTTACAAATTGGTCTCACAGAAGATCAAGACCCCGAAAGTGTTCTCGACCTTGAAGATAGAGGGAGAAGAAGAACGCTACACCAAGGACTGGGAAGAGTCCGCGCAACTGCTCCTACATACTCTGCTCTCAGACGACGATCCAACGACAGACGATGATACACAAAGACAATTAAGCACAACCATAGTTGAGACACCCAATAATCAAACAATCACAACACCCTTGACACCCACGGAAGTTGAAGAAGTCATTATGAGCCTGAAGAAAAACAAGGCACCGGGTCCAGATGGAATAAGAGCAGAAATTTTACAGAATGCAAAAGAGGAAATAATACCAAAATTAACGGAACTATATAACATCTGTCTGAGAAAAAGACAGTTCCCATCCATCTGGAAACGGGCAGACGTAGTAATTATCAGAAAAGGTGAATACTATTTGCTTGCTAAGTGTTTTGGTGTGCAATAGGCTGCAAGAACATCGTAATCAAAACGGAATGCATCCTGGACAGTACGGTTACAGAAAGGGCAGATCAACAGAAGACGCCATTAACAAGGCCATGGAAATCATAGAAGCAGCAGACTCCACATATTTGATCACACTATTCGTGGACATATCTGGAGCCTTTGACAACATGTGATGGCCTGCACTTTTCAAAAGGCTAGGAAATATAAACTGCCCAATACAAAGTCTTCAAGAACTACTGCCAAGACAGATATGTAGAGATGGTAAGCCCGAACGGAAGCATCACAAAAAAGATGAGTAGATTGTTTTGGACAGTTCTGGGACACTCCCCCCACTCCTAACCTTGAATGCAAGGTCAAGGTCAACTCTCATGGTCAAGGTCAGATCTCAAGGTCAATGCCGAAGGTCATTGTCCTTGAATATTAACCAAGGCCTTAGACCAAGGCTAAACCCCTAGACCAAGGCCGAACGCAAGACTAGAGCTAGTAATTGAAACAGCGTAACATTTAATAATTTTATTTAGAAATGGTATACATTTATTAATACAGTATTTCACAGAAACGAACAAAATTAACATTAACACAGTATCTAAGATTATAAGACATCATTGACCAATATATGAAAAAATATGCAATACATGACGCTATGAGTAATAGTACAGTTCCTAGAATAATTACAGATACCCAACAGGAATTGTTAAAGCCAGTACAGTTCTTAAACACTTCATCACTTATCTTAATAGTTTGCCAATTGGAAGTTACGGCGTATGTAGGTGCTTGAAATTTTATCTTGAACGTTAATAAACCATTTTCAGTAAAACTTCTCACAGGTATTTTAAATACAGGGATTTCAGCCAAGACGGAATTGTTCATTTTATGCCAAGTAGCGTTACTCATATTACGATCATAGGCACATAGGTTATAGATGCGGAAATGGAATTTGGCGGTTGTAGCACCTAGAGAAACCCATCGTAAACGGCAGCCAAAGCCACTAACAACTTTACCGGAATCATGTTGACGCTACCGCAGGTTGTGCTCGAATGACAATCTCCTGCGAACGAGAGGCAATTTTTATTTTCGGAATCTTCACATCCGTCCGAATCACTTTCTTCGCTAGTACTCACGATTGATAAATCATGAAGTCTCTTGAAAACTTCAACCCGCAAAACTAAATTGTGCAGAGCTGGATATCGATCTTGGGAAATTACATACAAGGGGTCGATTGTATAAATAACTGATGCACTATAGTGGAAGAAGCCATATTGCGCTCCAAAAAAATCAGATAATGCGCTATTTAGCGGATGAAGCGGTTCGGGGAATGGGAAGCTCAGTTCAGGGTTTATAGTTGGTATTTCCCCAGTCTTATGGTATCGACTTTCAGCATCATCATGAATCCAATAAACAGCTTCGTCTGGACCGTACAGAAACAACATGTTGACTGTAGGAGTGTTTGTAGCAAACTTGCTGATTTTCAAGGACTCGTATAGTAAGGTGGGGAGTTGTAAACAATGCGCAGACTCAGAACGTGATGGTTGGGTATACTATATAAAAGTTGCGCGTAAACGGTATGGCGTAAAGTGTTAAAAATGTCGACGAGTAACTCAAAACCGCAGTGATACGATAGCAAGTTGTTGAAAAAAAATCCTGCAAATCGAGCTAACATTCGTCGTTTAAATGAGTGTAACAAAGAAGCCTTATTTGAATTAATAACAACATCAGAAGGCGAGCGAAAACCTACACAATTAGTTTATGCAGGCATCGTTAGACCTGATTGGAGCGAATATAATTTCTTGTGCTTCTGGAATAAAATGGAGAAGGGGATTCAAGAATATTTTCTATCTGATAAATTTATACGGAAATGGCTGGCAAAGGGTTATATCGCAAGTAGTGATTATATGTTTAAAAAGTGTAAAGATTGTGTTAGTGTATGTCCAAGGTACGACGATAACGATAGACCATTTCTAAACATGGCTTGTGCAGTGGTCGACGAAAGTAATTGTGTATTACAAAACTGCTACCTACCGTTTGCGAAATTGGATAACATGCACTTCTACAACGCAATTATTGATAATTGCGTGCTTACACACCATACAACACCACACAGCATACAATACCTTGTTTTCAAATTGTAATGGTGGTGGGGCTAGAGATGACTTGCAGTTTCTAAAATATATTCAAAAGCTTGGTGTAGAAGGTATTGAGGTGCAGTTGTAAGCACAATAAAGAAATGATGTTTATTATATAGCAGTAGTTTTAATTAAATTTGGAATTGTTGCACTTTAAATTAAATTTATAGAAAAAATATTATGGAGTTACAGTATTCCTACAAAATAAATGCAACAAATAAAAAAAGGAGTTGACAATAGCAATCATAAATATATATTCAAAACTGTACAATATTCCTTAAACTAAATAGTAAACTAAACTAAATATTAAACTAAACTAAACACAATAAACTAAAAAACACTTCCAACGCTCAACGCTGCTGCTGCACTGTCCTTCTGAAGGTCCCAACCGTGCAGAACCGGTTGGAGTATTTTATCAACCCCGCAACCTGGTGAAGCTCGTAGAATGTTTCTTCACCGGGCCGGTTGGTAAAAATACCTCCAAAGGGTTGCGAATGGAAGAGGGTATAACCCTCTCCCAGTGTGGGACCCTCCAGGTGCTGCATTATGATCTCCGCTAAGCTCCACGACGGCGTGAATGGCCTTTGCCTTTCGCAGTTGTCGAAATTATTCGCTTCATATTCCCTTAGAGTACACCCCACTAATGATACCTGCAGTTCTGCACCGTCACGTTTACCGAAAAACAACATAGCTACGTTGATGGTTGTAGCCGACTGACTTTTAGCTGTGGTTACGGGTCTGGAGGAGTGTTAAGGTAGTGCATTCCTTTGTAAAAGTAACTGGTTAAGTAAAAAATTAATTGGTATAGACTGTCTAGAAAAATTATTTGGGACAGACTGTCTAGAAAAAGTATTTGGGATGGATAGAAGTACCCAAAAAATTATTTGGGATGGGAAAAATAAAAAAATAATAAAACTAAAAAAAAATAAAAAAACCAAAAATGTTCCACACGAAAATACCCCCGAGGTTTTTCATGTGATGTCATCAAAAAATTTTATCAAGGTCAAATTTTGAAAAGTGCTCCACATCGATAGGGATGGAGGAACCTTGATACTCGCTCCGCTTCGCCACGCTCCGTTCCGAGATTTTCATGATTTATCATCGAAATTTTTTTTCAAGGTCAAATTTTGAAGTGTTCCTCATCGATGGGGATAGAGAAATCTCTGTACTCGCTGCGTTGCGCTCCGCTCCGTCAGTGGAGCCAGAAACTAGACAAAATGACCTTGAATATATGTCGAAAAACGGCCTCAAAAAATACTACCCTCAAGGTCAAGGCCAACCCCTTCCTGAAAGGGGTGAGGTTCAAGGCCAAGGTTAACCGGTTTATGTGCTTAAGTACAAGCCACCCCCCTCGGCAGCGTCAGTTCGTCTTCAGCTCTTTGTTCGTGATGTATACCAGTTCTATTGCCGGAAGTTGTGGTGTTTGTGAAGGTGTCGTGATTGCGTGCAGTGCTCCAGGTAGAGGTTCTCGAGGTGGGTGGTCGAGCCTCAGCCTGAAAAAGTTGCAACCGAAGAAAGTTAAGCTGTGCGTATGTACGCAGTCCGGCAACGATGTCAGTCTGGTATGTAAAGAATTGCTCCAAGAAAGTAAACCTGTTAAAATCTTACAAAATATTTTGCTTAAACCTGCCCGACTGTTGCGTCCTGAATTTGAGAATGTTTCCGAAGATTGGTAAAATGTTCCAGCTGTTGAAGTTCAGGACCGCACCAGTATTTTGCGCAATTACTTATTGCAGGGTAAAAATCCTCAACAGTTTGAGAACGAATCGAGTGCAAATGTACCATGTAAATTTAATTTCAAGCAACTCGTTAGTGCTAACTCTGAGGCCGAAGACCTGAATGTTGCAACTACAGCTGCAAATGAGACCGGTGAAAATTATGTTTCTTCAGCTAGCACGTCAATTGAAATTATAGATTTGTGTAGTTACTCTAACGAGTTCGATTCGAATATTGTTAATGCTTTGGATACGACCCATTTTAGACGTGCAATGGACACCTCAGACGATTCGTTATTAAATTCTGATGTTCGCTGTCAAATTGTAGATCGCTTCTTAGAAAGTATTTCTTGTGGCACTTCTTCGCAGCTTATGTTTTCCACGACCCCGAGCATAATACCACCACCACCGGCGTTCGGTGACTCAGAATGAATGTTGTGGAACAAGAAGTATGTGACGATACATTCGCACTAGTTTGCAACGATGCTAGTGGCGAACTGTTCGGTGAGGGAGAGGATGAAATGGTGGAGAATGTGGATGTATCGCCACATACTTCTTCGGTAGCTTCTGTTGCGGACTCAATGGACGTTGATAGTATACCCATTGAACCAGCAACCGTGTTCCAAGATTAGCTTTTTGACGATGCTGTCGTTGCCGAGATTGCTGCCAAAGAGAACAGCATTCGCAAATTGGAAGCGGATTTGCTAGCAATACACGCAAAACTTCTACAGCTCGAACAGAAGATTGCCCGCTTCCAAACCATCATAAAACGTAAGCCGAACCTGACTGGCAGATGGATGTCCGCCGACAACTTCGAAAAAGTTGAAGAACTGCGATTAAACACCATACTGCTCAAGTTCAGGTTCATGCGCGTTATAGATGCGAAGTCGCTGTTGCTCAGACAGCTCTCTCTGGCAACGCCCTAAATTTCTTGTTACCCACGCCTGCCCAGTCCTTGTATCCTTCCTTTTGTGGCTGGTTTCCCAACGTCCACGTCGTGCCAGCTGGAAGTGTTCTCCGACTTTAGATAAGCTCTGGGAAGGCTACTAAGGGCCGCGAACGAATTTCGTAATCCTTGTTTGTGCCGATAGTAGCTTCTCAGATCCTAGTCGAGTCGAGATGTTCCTGTGCGACACGTGCGGTTCGAGGTTCACCAGGTTCGACAATTTGCATCGCCATCGAAGAGACAGCTGCCAACAGTTAGGTCGCCCATCGCAAAACGGTATTATACTTGAAGGTTTTTTGGAGGTGTTGAGTATATAAGAGTGGTTCGCTTGTTTTAGGCAGTTGTGTGGAGCCTTCGATGGATCCTGCAGGTGTCGAGCCTTCGCCAGCCAAACGACCGAAAAATAAAGACTCCATAGGTTCGTACCCCTTTCTAGAACTCCATCGACGATGCTAATTCGTTTGTCTTCTAGAACTTAGACCGACTCCCAACCGATACTGCGACGTCTGCGATGAGAACGTGTCTCGAAACGGCTACGTCGGACATCTTCGAAGCCGGAGACACTGCAGTCGCGCTGGTTTCGTACCGTTGGGGGAAGGAGTGTCGACCTACCAAACCGCCTTCCAGTCCCGTATAGTCAGCTACAAAATCACTTCGGTAAATTATCATCTAAATGTTACCGAGTTTATGAATGAAATTAAAGATAAAATTATACCGCAGATTGTCAAGTTTAAGAGTGTTAAAGTACATTTTGAATTATTTGGATATTTTATTTTGGAAGCGACAGAATTAGAAGATATAAAATCCTTTAACACTGCAAATGAAGTTGCAATGTTTGGCACCGATCTTAATCGTTTATATGATAAGTTTAAATACTGGATGAGAAGGCGTCAGAGTTTCAGGAGCGCGACTCTGGTAATGATTTGCAACCCCCTCCCCCTGCACAGGACTAATGTTTATTACTTGTCTGTTACAGGCTGGGCTTTTAAGGAGTTATTGTATCTACACGTGAACGTTAATAAATACAACCCCCTTCGAGCTTCGTCATACTTCGAGCTTCCGAAACCCATACAGTCCAAGAAAGCGGTTGTGAACGTTCAAAATGACGATGAGTTCTGCTTCGGCTGGGCTGTAACCGCGGCTATTTGTGAGCCTACTGGTCGACCCAATCGAGTCAGTTCTTATCCCGACTGCCGGGAGTTCCTAGTCTTCAACGACATCGAATTTCCGGTCAGATTATCCGATATTTCCAAATTTGAAAGATATAATCCCCAAATTTCGATTAATGTTTACGGTCTTGAAGCGGTTCTGACAAAGAATGGTATGAAGTACGAAACTGTGGGACCTTTGTATTACACCGACAGAAAAAGACGCTGTCATGTAAATTTATTGCTTGCTACTGACTCGGTGGGTAATAGTCATTACTGTTGGATAAAAGATTTTTCGAGATTGGTATCCAAGCAGATAACTGCTAGGGATGGCGCTAAACGTTTTTGCGACGGTTGTCTCCACTATTTCCGTACCGAAGCCCAGTTGGTTAAACATCAGACTTTTGACTGTAATCACGTTTACACGAAATTACCGTCGACCGACCTAATTACTGACAAACTGGGGAAGCAGGTTCCCCAGAACGTTCTGAAATTTCAAAATTATCAAAAACAAATGACAGTTCCCTTTGTCGTTTATGCAGATTTTGAAACCGTTTTGAAACCCGTGGATACCGTAGAACCGCATCCTGGAAAGGGATTCACGGTCACCGCTTGTGTATACCAGCCTCATTCTTTCGCATACTTCGTTAAATGTTCATACGATAATTTGTCCAAATTCGAAATTTATCAGGGTAGAAATGCCGTAGCAGTATTCATGGGGCGTCTGGAACGGGATGTGCACTTGATTTATGACAACCATGTGATACCGATGAAAATTTTAAATCCCGCCGAAATTCAAAATTACGAAGATGCCGTTACATGTCATATTTGCGACCTAGCTTTCGATCGACTTGAGGACAAAGTTAAGGACCACTGCCACGTTACTGGAGACTACCGGGGAGCTGCACATTCGATTTGTAATCTAAATTTCAATGTTCCAACGTTCGTACCAATCTTTTTTCATAATTTAAATTGCGATTCACACCTTTTCGTTAAGCAGCTTGCTTTAAATAATGAAGAAATTCAGGTTATTCCGATGAATAAAGAAAAGTATGTATCGTTTGGCAAACGTGTATTAGTTGATGAAATTCAGGATAATGAGCGTGTAAAGAAAATTTATTTGAGTATGAGATTCCTAGGCAGCTACCGATTTATGAATTGTTTTCTATCGCAGTTGACTAAGAATCTATCTTCCGATCAGTGTATCGGGATTAAAAGGGAATTCGGTGATGGCGTCAAATTCCGGTACGTAACAATTCGGCGCCGGCGATTCGGCGCCGGCGATTCGGCACCGGCAATTCGGCGCCGGCAATTCGGCGCCGGGCGATTTGGCGCCGGGCGATTCGGCGCCGGGAAATTCGGCGCCGGGCGATCTAACCGACCCATAAGTCCATAACACAAACTTTTGATTTAAATGACGAAAATCAAAGAAATGAACATCCCTCAGCTTACCTGCTAACCATTTTTTGTTTTCTTTTATGAGGAATGAACATCCCTCAGCTTACCTGCTAACCGCCGAATCGTCCGGCGCCGAATGGCCCGGTGCCGAATCGCCCGGCGCCGAATCGCCGGCGCCGAATTGCCGGTGCCGAATCTCCGGCGCCGAACTGCCGGCGCCAAATCGTCCTGCTCCGTCAAATTCGACCTTATGAGGCAGAAAGGTGTGTTACTCCACTCACATATCGACTATTTTTCAAAATTGGATCAAACCACACTACCCACTATCAAACAATTTTTCGATTCGTTACATGGTACGGGCATTAGTGCGGCTGATTACGATCGCGCTGTGGAAGTGTGGACGACTTTCGACTGTAAAACTTTGGGAGACTACTCTGACGTTTATCTAAAACCGGACGTGTTAATTTTGGCAGACGTGTTTGAAAATTTTCGAGCTCTATGTTTGAGACATTACAGTTTAGATCCGGCCCATTATTACACCTCGCCTGGACTAAGCTGGGATGCCATGTTGAAATACACGGCCATAGAGTTACAACTGTTGACTGACATGGATATGCTACAATTTTTCAGAAACGGTATCCGCGGTGGAGTTAGTACGTGTATAGGCAGAAAGGCTGTAGCTAATAATAGATTCGTGGAGAATTATGATCCGAGGCACCCGGTATACTCAGGCCGCCAGGCTAAACAGTATGACGTCACAAACCCAGGCCGCTCGGACAGCACACAACCAATGCGTTTAATGCTGTGGGATGATATTGTGTAGCATTAAATGCCCACATTTAATTAGAAATCATTAAAGTTTTTTATATATTTATTTACATAAACTCAAAACACATAACAAATAATAGCATTTAAGGAAACTGAACATTTTAAATAATAAGAAAACGCAGATAAATCAATTAATGAGGTTACATACAATATACTATAAAAATATTAATAATGCCTCCCTATGTACTTTTACCTGCCAACTTCTTTATTTTTCGTTCTGCCTTCGATGTAGAGATGGCATTATTTTCGTTTTTTCTGTAATTATTTAAAAGTATATTAGCAAACGTAGTGAGGCATTTTTTAGAAAATCTTTTAAAATAATTCCCACATAAACAGGAGTCTTCATTAATTGTACATATTCTTGACAAAACTTTTAACGACAATTCTACAAACATTGTTCTCTGCGATTGCGCTTTTATAAATTCTGTTTCATATTTCTCTGATATGAGTAATTTGAAAATGACAAATGCATTTATCGTTAAATTCACAAAATATTCTTTTGGATATTTAAGTCCCCCACGATCTATTACATTTAAATATCTGAATAGTGAGTTATCTTTGTAATCTACTTCAATGTTACGGTCGTAATATAGGAACTTTTGACAATCTTCACATGAAATGGCAGCTGCAATTTTATGAACAATATAGCCTGCAATATATATTAGAACCATATTGTCGTTTTCCGAAATATCTTCAAACTCAATAAGATTTTCAATTTCTTCAAGCTGTTCATCGCTGAAAATCAAACTTTCTTCAATAGTCTGTTCTGTTTCCATATCATCCAAAGGAAGATCATCGCATGAATTTAAAAATTCTTGTAAACAAAAATTACCCAATTTCGAAGATTTCATATTAATAAGAGAAAGAATTTTAAGTTTTCTTTCAGATTCCAAGATTTGTTCAACAGAAATATGATAATTCGCCCCACTCATCTGGCGATATTGTCCAAATCTTGCCTCAAGATCATCTGTCTGAAATTTTCCTAACAAAATATATTTAAAATTTAAATTATCAAATAAATAGTCGCACAATTCTAGCATGGTTTTAGTTGTATGTGTTAAAGAAAACTGGGTTTCGTTAGTTAGTTTACCGTTCCTCTTTTTTCGCCCAGATACATTTTCTCCTTGAATCAACTCAGCATCCCATTTCTTCAGCCAATTAAAAAAATTCTTTAGAAATATCAATTTTCTGTCTGTTTTGCTATTTATGGGGGTCATAAATTCATTTCTTTTATGAGTACCTGTATATAGGGATCGGCAGTTTACGATTTTCCACCAATTTGAAATTAGTTCTATAAACTTAATCGTGGCATTTTCCCTTTTCAATTCTTTTAATCCGGCAATATTTTTTTCATCGAACAACTTCACACACATATTCACATTTTGTCTCTCGAGCGGAGTCGGATACAAAACTTTCTTCGACAAAGATGGAGCCAGTTTTACCAATGAATTTTGTTCAGTTTTATATAACTCCTTTAAATCGCTTAAACATGCGAATTCTTTTTTATTAGTATCATACTGAAGTTGGGTCGACACTAAATCACTACTAATAATCTCAGGGAAAATAAACGTTTGTGCACAGTCGACTTGATTTAGCCAATTATTCCGTATGCATTTAAAGATGTGAACAGTATCAAACAGTAAAAATATCTGTTGTTCTGGTTTATACGGATTTTTTATACTACATTGTAACGTTCCTTTGCTGTCACCCAACATTTCTAAAGTTTTACGATTCACACGATTATTGTCAGAAATGATAGAAATGATTTGGTAACCAGCGTCCGTTAACAGTTTAATTATTTCTAAAGTCAAGTTGCATAGCTGTTGCGATTCTAGGTTTTTTACTGGAAAAAGTCCAACAATGTCCTTGTTCTTTGAAAATATGGACGATAGCATAAACGCCTGCACTGTGCTTGCAGCTTCTTTTATTTCACCGCAGCAAAATCCTTCCAGTTTTCCACCTCGGTACGAAATTTCTGGACGAACATAAATTTCATCTATCAAAAGATTCACTACCAGCTCTTCTTTATTTAATATGTTTACTTTCTTTTTTATATAGCCTATGTGGGCGTTATTGAAACCTGTGTTTTCCAGACCTAACTTAGATGTCATTCCCTGAAGATATTTTCCATTTGGTATGGTTAACATATTCGATTTTCTTAATTTTAAATACGCGCCGGGAAAAGATAAATATATCGTATATGCCCAAATCAACATATCCGCTGAGTAAATCCTTTTCGTAAGATACAACAGACCCAGTTGCTCTTTCAGAAAAGTGATTTTGTTTAATATATCAGAGTCTACTTCTTCTAAATTATGTATTATTTCTAAGTATTGGATCGCTTTTTCAACACAAATTTCGGCACATTTTGGTTCGGTAATGTTGCTTCCAAATGAATTTAAATAGGTAACAATGTTTTGTAGCTTAGACCATTTATCACAAGTAAAAGTACTTCCCAAAATATTTTTTATTTCGCCATCTTGTAGAATGCTGTGTTTTATACAAACTTCGGTATATAAATTTTGATAAACTTTAATTGAATAAACTATGTATGGAATTTTGCTGTTAACGTCCGTTTTATATAAACATATGAACTCTTCTGCTAGAATCACATGTTCTACAAAATTCTGAATCTTTTTTTCAACATTAAGTTTAAGATTTTCAAAATCAATTATTATGTCTTTTTCTTTCAAACTGTCATCGATTTCCTGTTTCCTCTTCTTTCTGTCTTGGTCTCTCTCAGATGGAGTTTTCCTTTTTGGCGTTAATTTTTCGGACATATACGATGGGGCATCGTGAAAAATGGTAGGAATTGCCTCAGATGTTAGTTTAGGATTTTTCCTTTTAACAACTAAAACCGTCCCATCCGCTCTGGTTGCAGTATCGTCTCGAACAATAAACCTCTCGTCAAAATGTTTCTCGCAAACAAAAGAGTTTTTTGTTAATACATAATTATCCCTTTTTATTTTACGCATCCAAGAATTAGAACGATCTACATCTTTTGGGAATGCGAACATTGTAACTTTCCCTTCACAACTCTTGTAATTGCTCCTACACGCTGGTACGCAACACTTGTTTGGCATTATTATTTTGTATAGGTAATCTTATACTTCAAAATGAAATGCCACAAAAATATTACAATATAGGTACCAACTACTAACTATTACATTCAACTGTAAGTAAAAATGCAAACGCGTGCATGCAAATTATCGCAGATGCACCGCCTGGGACTGTGACGTTTTACCTTGTAGGTGGGGATGGCTACTGGCCTGAGTATACCGGTGCCTCGTATGATCCCGCCAAACCCAATTCTTTTATCATGTATTTAGATGCAACAAATCTCTATGGCTATGCCATGCGGCAATATTTACCGCAACGCGATTTTAGTTGGTTAGGGGTCGAAGAAATTGAAACGTTAAATGTTTTAGACGTTTCGGACGAATCCTGTCGTCGGTAAGATGAAAGACGAATACGGCGGTTTCCCTATACAGAGTTTTTATGGTGCAGGTGCAAAATCATACTGTGTGAACCTCGAAACTGGTGCCGATCGGAAGGCAAAGGGTGTTCCCAATAGTGCAGTTGCAAAGTATCTCACCGCTGACCTGTTTCAAGAAGTGGCTGAGAACAGGCGGAGTGAGGTATTTTGCAAGTTTTTTGTATTTAGATCCCGTAAACACCTTATGTACACCGAGCTGATAAATAAGGTTGGGTTGTCAGCGTTTGATGATAAACGTTACCTTATTCCCAATACCACGAAAACTCTGGCGTGGGGTCACTTGGCTATTCCGACACCAGATCTAGACGTCGATGACAGATTAAATAGCTGCGTTCAATTTCACGAGCAGAAAGTAGCAATTGCTTACGCTTAGTGAAAGCAAAAATTTTTACATTTGAACGCATTGCTGGTACCTTATGTTTGTTTTGATTTATAATCATAACCTCAAACGAGACCAGTAATATCTAAAATAATAAGAATCATGTTCATTTTCTCATCTAAAAAAGTGTATTTATTCATTATTATAACAATTATCAGAATTATTGTTTTTCGATAAATTTGCATGTACAATTTTGAGAGTAAGGTTATGTACTCATAACAATTCGCGTTTTTGACAGTTGATTCCGCTGGTCGCAGAAAGTAGCAAGTGAAATTTGCGATTGCAAACGATGGCAGCAAATTGATGTTATTCAATCTCAACAAGCCGTTCAAAACGTTTTGCTGTTTGTCGCTGACGGAATTGAACGCAGCTAATGTTTTGATTGATTTATTGGAGACTTCCGATCGGGATCAAAATTAACCATTTTTTCATCAGTCATAGCGGTACTGGTTATTACTTTGCAGCAAAAGTCCTACGGTATACGATCACAAAACTTTCTTGTACAATAGTTGTTAATATCATTTTTAGTTTACGTGTATTTATAAGTATAGATAGTGTGTACATAATATGTGCTTATTTGACCGCATGTAAATATTTTTATTTTTTTATTTTATTTATTTATTATTATTAAGAGCAGGCCGCCGCCGGCTGATAACGCTCCATGTAAATACATATTATATAAAGGAAAAAATGGTACAGTACAGAGAGTACAGAGTGTACATAGAGTATCAAGCGCGCGGTCGTGCAGTGAGGTCGCTTTATCTCAGTGAACCGCTAGCCTCGATATTTATCGCCTACAAAAGAACAATTTAACTATTTTTAAAACGAGTAAGTGAACACATTTTATTTAGAGAAAGTACACAAAATATTCAGAATGCCCACCCCATCGGGGTTGAGCATACAAACTACTGAATCTAGTAATAACACGGCAAAACGCAAAATAGACGATCTAACGCCACCAGAAAACGAGGTCCTAAAACGTTATACATGGAATCCAGATGACTTAATCAAAAACAATCTATATTACCCTCTCTCAACTCAAGACCCGACAGATAACGACTCCCCATCCGGAAGCCAAAATCAGGACAATAAACCAAAACAACCCAAAATACCGCCAATATACATCCACCATTCAAATAACCACAAAGAGATAATAGCAGACATCAAAAAAATTACAGAAAATAGAGAGTTTTCAACGTCCTACAGTAGTCAATACCTAAAAGTTAATCTCACATCCCACGATGACTACCGAAAGTTATCAAAATTCTATATGAATAATGAAGTTCAATTCCATACCTTTCAAAATCCCAATGACAAACCACTGTCGGTAGTTATCAAAAACGTACCGATTTCCTTATCAGACAACGAAATCAAAGAAGAACTTTTAGCCAAACAACTACCGGTTAAAAGCGTAACCCGCTTAATCAACAAAGATAAACTGCCAATACCAATCTGTGCAGCTATTTTAACAGCGACTGAGACTGCTAAAGAAATCTTTAACATAAAATCCATATATCACTCAATTGTCACAATTGAAGTAAGGAAAAAAGCCACCAACATCCCCCAGTGCCATAATTGTCAGAGATATGGACACACTAAAAACTATTGCGCAGCCCAACCTCGATGTGTAAAATGCCAAGAAAATCACAGACCCAATCAATGCCAGAAAACTCCCGATGACCCACCAAAGTGCGTAAACTGCGGTGGCAATCATCCAGCTAGCTATAGAGGTTGCCCTCACCACATAGAACTACAAAAACAACGCATAGTAACAAGGAACGCAAGAAACATCCCCCGTTACACATCCACGACACCAAATCTATCATACAGCCAAGTCGCAGAATCAAACTCCAACCAAAATAACCAAAAACGAATAATCCAGCCCCACAACCTCCCTCTTTTAACAGCGATGGAATCCTTCAGCTACTCAAAGAATTAATTACTCACATAATTCCTCTCATTAAATCCTTTATATTAACACACATTCTCCCAAAAATTCTCAATGGATAATTCTCACCAAGTATTCCATAAACTCACAATCCTAAATTGGAACTCCAATGGTATAAAATCCCAAAGACCAATTCTCATTTCCTTTTTGGCAAGATACAACGTAGATATTGCGTGCATAACGGAGACTCACTTAGCAGAAGGAGAAGTTTTTAAAATCGGTGGCTACCAAATCTATCGCCAGGACAGGCCATCTGGATCAGCATGGGGAGGGGTTGCCATCGCCATTAAACGACAAATAAAACACACCACACCAATTGAGGCGCTCGTAAGCAACTTCGAAGCAATATCTATCGTCATCAATACTTCCAATATGAACGCCATGAAAATCACAACCGTCTATAAACAACCTAACAAGCGACTAATAGAAAACGACATACAGGCCCTCTTCAACACAGTAGAACCAACACTAGTCATAGGGGACTTAAACAGCAAGAATACGGCGTAGGGATGCCGCACAAATAACCCTAATGGTAACAAACTGAACGATATCGCAACAAAACACTTAATACAAATATCTGCCCCCAATGAGTATACACACTATCCGTATAGAAACGATCATCAACCCGACATACTGGATATTGTGTTAACCAAAAATTTCCACCTACCCATCCAACAAGAAGTAATTCCTGAACTGAATTCAAATCATTTACCTGTGTTAATCACATTCTCCGCCACCCCATCCTACAGACCACCAATTCCCAGGATGATACGAGGACACGTCAATTGGGACCAATTTCAGGACAAACTGGACGCCCAACTGCATAACCCATCACGGATTACAAGCATTCAAGACATTGACCACCATATAGAAGCTTTCTCAGTGGCAATTGACGATTCAATACAAGCTGCAACCAAACCCTACAAGTCAAGGAAAACGAACAACCCAAATATCCCACCGTTATATATAATCGAATTAATTAAACAAAAAAGTAGCCTCAGAAGACAATGGCAGAGAAACAAAGATCAAATTTTAAAAAACCAATTAAACAACTTAAATCATCAGATAAGACGCGAAATTGACAAATATAGAATTTACATATACAGAAAGAATCTTGAAAACATCGAGCCTAGCAGCTCAAATCTATGGAAAGCCACGAAGAGAATAACTCAAAAAACAGAATTGATCCCAACCTTAACAACCACAAACGGCACCCATAGTACAGACGAAGAAAAATGTAGTCTATTCGCAAATTACCCCGAGAGTACCTTTACGCCGACCACCACGGATGAAAACAGAATCAACATCCATAGAACAACCGTGTACGTAGAAACACATCTGCCAACAGCAGACGATTTTGACCAACCTACGACGCCGCATGAATTGAAAGCATACATCCAATTGCTACCAATAAAGAAATCCCCAGGTCCAGACCTAATTCCCAACATCGCCCTTAGAAACTTAAGCAAAAAAGCAATAGTCTTTCTGGTCATAATCTTTAACTCATGCCTAAGAATGAGCTACTTCCCCAACAAATGGAAACATGCCCACATACTCATGTTTTCTAAGCCAGGGAAAAACAAAACAGACTGTAGCTCCTACAGACCCATAAGCCTGCTACCCACCATATCTAAGCTACTTGAAAGGGTTGTCCTAAAACGAGTTAATCAAACACTGAAAGAACAACACATACTTCCATCAATACAGTTTGGCTTCAGGGAAGGCCACTCAGCAGTACAACAACTACAAAGAATTGTGGAAATAATTGAGAGAGGGTATGAAGGTAAATGTTATACAACAGCGGCTTTCTTGGACATCACCCAGGCCTTTGATAAGGTCTGGATAGATGGACTCAAATTCAAGCTACTCCACCTACCACTCCCGCATTACCTAATCGCCATAATTTTCTCGTTCTTGGAGAACAGATCTTACGCAGTCCGAATTAACAGCGCTGTTTCATCTACAAAGCGCATATATGCCGGAGTGCCCCAAGGTAGTGTTCTTGAGCCCACACTATTCAATATCTTCATACATGACATGCCTAACCCACAACAAAGTCACCTGGCATTATTTGCCGACGACACCGCCATATTCACTCAGGATGAAGATCTGCACACAGCCATCAACCGCCTCCAAACAGCCATTAACTTACTAAGCAAGTGGTACAACCAATGGTGTATTTCACTAAACTCCGCTAAGTGTACAACCAAAGTTTTTACCCTAAAACGTATTAAAGAACACCACAACATCCACATCAATGTAAAGCCCATTCCCTGTAATCCCAGAGAAGAGGCCGTTAAATATCTTGGAGTGTATCTAGACACAAGACTAACTTGGAGTATCCATGTAAACAACAAGCTTAATCTAGGATACAGCAGACTTAAAACACTGTACTCCCTGATTAACCGGAACACACCATTGCGCAACGAATGCACAATCCTAATCTACAAAACACTTCTTAGGCCGATTATTACCTACGCTTGTCCTGTATGGAGCACAACTTCTAAAACAAACCTGCGAAAGCTTCAAGCATTCGAGAATAAGATTCTGAGAATATCAATTAACGCTCCCTGGTTTATCCGTAATTCTCAAATCCACAATGAACTTGGCGTAGATACCATTCAGCAGCTCATCAATCGACTTACAAAAAAATTTCTCAACGATTTCAGTCACGCAAACGGCAATGCTATTCTCCAAGAATTGGGTCAAAAGAACATACACACTCGATTAAAGAGGAAACTACCCCAAGACCTAACATCAAATTCGGACAACAGCAGCAGTGAGTAAGTGAATAACTATCAGTGCACCGGTAACTCAGGCGTTCGTGTACATCTAGTATCGAGGAAATATGTACCTCCAAAGACAATTCATCAAACAAAAAATATTATAACTGTAACACATTCATGAATAACACTGTAAGGTGTTGAGCTGAATAACTGTAATTAAAAAAAAAAAGAGTGTACATAAAATAAATAATATAAAATAACCTGTAATAACATAATGAAATAAAATGAAATACGATGTTCGGGAGTTGCTTAGAGAAAGCAAACCATACGCTATAATGATAAGAATAGAAATAAACAATAATTGTTGAAAAAGTATTTTATTTATATATTTTAGTTACAATTGTGATATAAATTTTATTCATGAATAAAACTTGTACATTTTATACAATAGCATTTTTTGATATCCACGAATTGTGCCTATTATCGAAACCTCACCACTTGACCAGAAGCTGATTTCCTCTTTTCCTAACAACTTTTTCTACCAAATAAATATCGGGATGTTTTGTTTTCTGCAGTTCCAGCCCACAAAAAGCTACTTTTACTTCCTCGCCATCGTCATCTTCCAAAATGTAGCTTGCAGGGTTTGTAAGTCGAACTTTTATGATTTTAAAAATTTCGTTGCTCCAATTTGGTGTGTATCCTTTGGCAATAAATGCGGACCTCTGTTTACTAACTCTAACGCGGTCTCCCACAGAAAAGTTGATGTTCTTCGGGTCAACCGTTTTCACATGACTGTAGACCCTTTTCAAAATTTCATCGGCATTACTTGCATTAACATCTTCCGGTTTCATTCCGATGGTTGAGTGTTTTGTGGAATTATATCGTTTTACAATTTTTGGTAAAAGATCCAACCACTTATACGTTCCTTGCAAGCTGAACTGCTTCCACATCATATTTTTTAAAGTGCGGTTGCAGCGTTCGACGATACTGCTTTTTAAATTTGAATAACTACTATAATGGTTAATGCTGAATTGCTTCATCAGGGTTTGGAACTCTTTGTTGTAGAATTCTTTACCCATATCTGTTTGTAGATTTTTCGGTTTAGAACTTGTAGTTGAAAGCGCTTTCTTCATCGCGGTAGCAACGGCTAGACCGGTCTTTCGTTTGACGGGGTATGCCGAAACGTATTTGGAAAATGCATTGATAATAACTAAAATGTATCTGAATCCTCTGTTGAATTTTTGGTAAGGTATCATTTCAACCAAATCGGCTTGCAACAAATCGTTTAGACCCTTGATGATCACACGTCTTCGTTTGAAATTTTTTCTAGCCGGTTTGTGCAGTTCCGCTACAACGTCTTCCTTAACGTGCATCTTTAATTAGAAGCTTCTATAGTAGGATCGACTATTATTTGTCGGGTCCAAAGTCCAGACTGTGGTATGAAGTAAGTTAGCTCGGCTCGCTGTAATTTGAGATCTTCTACTGTTTTGCACCAGTGGCACCAAAACAGTTTTAAGCTATCAATTTGAATATTAATAAAAATATTGGTCATAAAATCAGAACATGTTGGGAACCGCTGTGGTAGGGAATCCGAGTCGCTATCCCAACAGCAACTTTCTGTCAATCACATCTACCGCCCACCGGAAACGCCCCCAGCCGCAGTCAACTGCCCAATGCAGTGAACACCATGAAGCAGCTCTCCAAGAAGTCCCAGAAAAACACCAGGCAGCCTATAAACGGCTACTTCGAGAATTCTCCGCTGTGTTTGATAACTCCGTACGCCTGAACACCACCAAAACCGTTCAGCATACAATACGGCTGAAGGAAGACGTACCCTTCCGACTCCACCCATATCACTGCTCCTCCGAGAAGAAGCAGTTGAACAAACAGAGGAACTTCTCGCCAACGACCTCATAGAGCCCAGCAGTTCGCCTTACTGCTCCCCGATAGTGATAGTGCGTAAAAAGGACGGCAGCCCCAGATATTGTGTAGACTACCGTCGCTTGAACGACCTCACGCAAGATGAAGCGGCCCCGCTTCCCATCATCCACGAGACCCTCCGAAACCTAGGTAAGGCCAAAATATTCACAACGCTGGACCTTAAGTCGGGGTACTGGCAGATCGCTATGGAGGAATCATCCAGGAAATGTACCGCTTTTGCCACACCCGATGGTCGACATATCAGTTCCGGGTGATGCCCTTCGGCCTGAAGAACGCGCCCGCGACGTTCCAGAGACTTATGGCGCAAGAAGTCCTTGCCACTTTCCTCGGAAAGTTCGCCATGGTCTACCTAGACGACATCGTGGTCTACTCTCAGAATCATGAGGAGCATCTGCTGCATCTCCGACGCGTGATGGAGCGCCTACAAGCACATGGTCTCCGCTGCGCCGCCCCAAAGTGCCAGATAGCAACAAGCAACATTCAGTACTTGGGACACACGGTCACCGCCAGTGAAAACCAGCCCCAGCAGCACCACCTACGTCAAATTCAGGCGGCAACGTCACCAAAGACCAGGAAGCAGGCTGGTATCGCATGATCTTTGCCAGGACATCAGGTCCAAAGGTTCTCTGGCAAATTTTAAGATTCTCGTTGTTAAATGTGAAGAACTGTCCGACATCTTTATGGAATTTATTAATTTACAGTCTTCAACATTTAAATTCTGGTTTATTGACATTCTCAAGCGTCACTTTGTTGAAATCCATGATTATATAAATAATAAATATTAAATAAAATATCGATTTCAACGGGAAATAACAAGATTTATTCGCTTTATACGTATTTGCACATAAATCAAATTTTGCTAAACATTTGTTAGAACAAAATCACACATTAACATCTAATAATACAATTAAATTTTTACACTTTTCTGATAACAAAAATAAATTAAACATTTTAGAAGCTTTTGAAATTTATAAACACACAAAAAACAACATACCTTTAATGAATGAGCAAATTGATCTCTTGGATTCTCCTTTACTGAAGATTTTGGAATAAATATCTTTTTAAAACACTGATAAGCGACTGACCTCCGACGGGTTGACTGGGGCCAGCTGCTTCACGCAGTGTTAAAATAATAGAATCAAGGAGTTACTATATTTTGCATTTGTTATAATATTTTATATATAGAATTCTTATACAGCGAAAGGACTGGCAACTGGGAGCTGCATTTAAATAGTTTTGGGAAAATGCTTCCTTGGTTCTTTGCGTATGACCATACAAATTATTCCCGATGGGGAACAATTTATTTAGTTGACATATTGAATCTACCACATAATGCCCCAGAACTAAAGAAGGAATTTGATGATGGAAATTTTGTAGTTAAACGTTTGCCAGGAAAATTTAATACTATTTCAGTTGATCAAGCCATAGAACATGTTAACAAAAGTACTAAGGATGCTGGTGGTATTGTGGGTTTAACTAAAAATAGCACAAGACTTGACGAGTGGTTTTTGAGCTTTAATGAAGTAGGCTTAATGATTAATTCATTCAAGTCGTCCCTCAAAACTGCAAACCCTCCTGACCCTGTAAGTCAAAATATAGAGATTGGGACCCAAAGAATTGTAATAGATGAAGAGGCTGTGATAATATTACAAGAACAATTTGATAGATTTAAGGTATTTACTCGCGAGGAAGATGATTTAATATGTATTTCCACAAACGAAATTATTAATAAGGATGTAGAACTGTTTGTATTAACTGCTGCAGAAAAAGGAGAAGCACTGAAAAAATTTATTGGGGTGATGGATACAAATGATTTTTATAGACCTCTTAAAAAACAAAATTTGCAAAGAATACGAACATCAAGGCCAAAATTAGAAAAATCAAATAAAACAAAAGATTCCCAAGGAGGTCAAACGTTTCTACAACGAATTTTGACAGCCAAGGACATGGGAAGAAATATTAGTCATAGTAATATTTTCAAACATGAGCTTACATCGTATCCAATGGCCCTATCTGCAAACGAGGTTTTGGCTACTCCTTCTAATAAAAGCGTTCTTGGAAACATCATAGAAACTTTTTCGACGACCGTAAAAATGTTAGCAGAATCTGATTCCAGAACGTGTCTCATTTTTGACGCCATGTCTGTTGTGCAGGGTCTAGGCAAGCCTGTTAAAGCCAAGACATTTAAAGATTATGCTAACATATTTAATGCAATAATATTTAGGAATAAATACAACGCACATAGGATAGACGTAGTTTTTGATCAATATAGAGAGAAATCCATTAAAAATTCCACTCGTGTTAAAAGAGGATCCGAACCAACAATTAATAGAATAATAGATACGACAGATACCCCGTTACCGCACCAGTGGCATTTATTTATTCATTCAATTTTTAATAAAAGGCAGTTGACAAACTTCCTATCGAATCAGCTGATCGCCTATTCGAACACAATCAATATACAATTCGCTACAAGTGGTGGATTTTCTTCTGTTTTAGACTATAAAACAAATTTTCAACTTGAAGATTACCTATTAAGTTCAAGCCATGAAGAAGATCAAGAATTCTGCTTCATATTCTATCCGCTAAAAAAGCTGGATATAGGAGATGCATAGTAGACTGCAAAGATACAGACGTGTTGGTGCTTTTAGCCCATTTCAAGCAACATCTTACACCTGAAGTTTGGATGAAAGTTGGAAACCAGGATGCACTGCGTTTTATTCCGATTCACACCATTAATATGAACCCTTTACTTCTAAAAACTCCTGCTTTTCATGTATTGACAGGTTGTGATACGACAAGCCAATTCAGTGGACTGGGAAAGAAATGTTGTTGGAAGATATATTTGTCTTACTATGAGTTACTTGAAGGCGTTGGTGCGGAAGATTTTAATGATAATTTATTTAATAAAATGCTCAACTTTGTTTTAAGATTGTACACCAACAATACCGATATATCTTCCATCGATGATCTCAGATCAATACTTGCAATCTCTAAAACAATAGACAAATTACCTTCAACAGAAGATAGTTTGAAACAACATTGTTTGCGGTCCTACTATCAAACAAAAATTTGGCTCAATAGCTTGGAACCACAACCTGTATTGCCAAGCATTTTGGAGTATGGTTGGAAGATTGAGGATGATCAAATAGTACCCATTTTACAAACACAACCAGCAGTTCCTGAGGATCTCAGTATTTTAACTACTTGTCGTTGCAAAAAATGTCCGAACTGATTTTGAATGCGTTCACCTAATAATTATTATTAACACAATAAATTGTTTCAGATTGTACAAGTAAAGTGTGCTCGTGCAAAAAGAAAAATATGACTTGACTACATGAATAGTGGCCGCGTGTAGACCTACCTGTGCCGTTAAAAGTTTAAAAGTGCAGTTAAAAAGTGCATCTCTATTATCTTGTGCTCTTTATATTGTACTAGTTTGATATCAAAATAATGCCGTTCACGAAGTCCCAGATAGAGGATATTCACGCTATTCTCAGTAGCAAAATTAAAGAACTTTTTAAAACAGAAGAATTCATAAATGAATTTGCTAATAACATCACTAGCATTTTAGTCGACAAACTCAATGAGCAAATTATAAATTTGCAAGCTAGTACAACTGCCCTAGAAAATGACAATAAAAAATTGAAACAAGAAATTGAAACAATGCGGATTACCAATAGCAAAATTAACAAAAACGCAGATGATCAAGAACAGTATAGCCGAAGATACTGTTTACGCATATTTGGAATCTCAGAGAAAAAAGGCGAAAATGTTGAGGATCTCGTAATTAATTTATTTCAAACAACTATGCAGCTGCAAATCTGCAAGGACGACCTAGAGCGTACACATCGAACGGGACCTGCTAGAACTGATAGTAGGAGCACTAGACCTATTATCGTAAAATTCCTAAGCTATAAGAAGCGTCAAATTGTGTTCAATAATAAAAAGACTCTGAAGTCATCTGGAATAACAATTAGAGAGGACCTTACAAAGGTTAGAGCCAATGTTATCAATAATGCAATTAAAAAGTTCACTCCGAAAAACGTATGGTCATCAGATGGAATAATCTTCAATAAAAATAACGAGAGAATCTGTTTTATCACATCACAAGATGAACTAATTAAATTATAAAATAATTCTGCTTAATGTATGTAATGCGATGTATTATAATGGCACATTATTGGTAGGTAACTTTCAATTATTTCATATTATATTTTTATTTATTATTATTGGTAGGTAACTTTCAATTATTTCATATTATATTTTTAATTTTAGTTTGTTATGGCAAATGAATTTAATTTAGCGCATATAAATATTAGATCTTTAATTAAGAATATAGAGGAATTAAGGGATCAGGTTATTATTAGTCAGTATGATATTTTAGCAATCAGTGAAACGTGGTTGAAGAATGATATATCAGATGAAAATATAGGGCTGCAAGGTTATAAAATAATACGTAATGATAGGCAATACAAAAGAGGTGGGGGCTTAGCATTCTATATCTTGAACTCATTGGAAGTTAGTCTTATATCTACCTCCAATTGCATTGAACAATTGTGGATCAGGCTTAAAATGAATGAAAAGGAATATATATTTGGTGTTGTATACAGACCGCATGATGTGGGATATGATAAGTTTTTAGAGGCACTTGATAGTACTCTTTCCATGTTAGTTGTAGATTGTCATGAACTTTTCTGTACCGACGATTTTAACTGTAATATGTTAGACTTGACTGACTTGCAAACTGTTAGGACAATCTCTTTATTTGAAAGTTATAACTTAAGGCAAATAATTAACACACCAACTAGAATTACCTCAGAAACTGCAACTCTGCTAGATTACATAATAGTACCTGTTAGAATAAATTGGGCTTAAACGTAGTTTTTTATTATTACAATATAAATCATCTAGCAATTACACTTCTTTCAGATTCAAGACCGTACGTACAATGTAATAATGTCTCTCAAAAGCAACGACAATTGCGCACTTACAAAATTGACCTTGCACTTCTATACTATTGTAGGTGGTTCACAATCATGCAAGAATTGCCGCCAAAATACAAACTGAAATACTAATTCTAACATTCCCCTTCAATTCTGCAATTGTATTTCTTATAATAACATTTAACATTTTATTTCTAAACCTAAATTATTTCGTAACAAACTAAATGTAGTTATAGGTATTGCTTTAGTCATACTGTCAGCAATTTGTTTTTCAGTCGATACATAGATTAATTTTATTTGCCCCTTCTCTAAACATTCTCGTATAAAGTGATATCGCACATCTATGTGCTTAGATCTTTTAGTTTCTAGAGTAGAAGCTATCTTGATTGCCGACTGATTATCCTCAAAAACATTAATTGGATAAACATTATAACCAACAATTTCTTTTAACAAATTAGCTACGAATATACATTCTGTCAAACATGTAGACAATGCAACGTACTCTGCCTCAGTACTTGATAGAGTTACAATATCTTGTTTCTTAGATTTCCAATGTATTAAATTATTGTTTATTTTTAGCCTAAACCTGAAATACTTTTTCGATCATAAGGATCGTTGACATAGTCAGCATCCACAAAAGCGTTTACAACTAAATTTTCGTTATTCCTACCACTGAACTTCAAAACCAAATTTTTTGTTCCCTGTAGATATCTAAGGGTATTCTTTAAATGGGTCCAATGTGACTCATCATAGCAATTTTGAAATTGACTGAAATATGTCACAGAATAACATAAATCTGGCCTTGAGCCTAACATAATATACATAAGACTTCCTACTAGTTCTTTATAAGGAGCTTTAAAATTCTGATTTTCACATTTTTTCAAATTTAGTTTTGGTTGCATTGGAACTTTAACAGGTTTACATTGTTCCATATTAAATTGTTTCAAAACTTTATCTATTAATTCCTCTTGTGAGATTGTTAATTCATTTCCTTGTTTATTAATTTTTAAACCTAAAAATCTAATAGTTTCATTTTTCGATGACAATTCACGCATTTCTAGTTTTGACATAAGTACATTCTTAATTTTCATTAAATGGTTTACACACTTAGAAACTAGAATTACATCATCTACCCAAACAAGTAAGTAATTTTCATCATTTATATATAAACAAGGATCGACTTTTGACCGATAAAAGTTTATATTCACTAAATGTTCATTCAAATAGTCATTCCATGATTTAGGACTCTGGCGAAGACCATACAGGGCCTTATTTAGCTTACACACATAATTCACAGGACAATTCACTAAACCATCTGGGGGTTTCACATACACAACTTCCTTCAACTCACTTTTCAAAAATGCAGATTTCACATCCAGTTGACTGATGTGGAATTCTTTTTGCGCTGCAATCGCTAATAGAACTCGAAGAGTCATCATTCTGGCAACTGGGGAATACACTTCATCTAAGGTAGGTTCCTGTTGAAAACCTCGTGCTACTAACCTTGCCTTTTTGATGACTTCACCATTTGCAATTTTCGGACGAAATATCCATTTTGTATCTACGATGACCTCATTATCTGGCCGAGGAACTAATTCCCAAGTTTTATTCTTATGTAAAGCTTCCAGCTCTTCTGCAATTGCGTCTTTCCATCCTTCATTCACTGCTTCTTCGTAGGATTGAGGAATTTCACTGGGTAAAAAACCTGCTGAGAGAGCTGTCATTAGATTTAGTTCATAATCTAGGAGCTTTCTTGGGATCTTCTTAATTCTACATCCTCTTCCGCCACTTATGGTGTTTTTCGTATCTTTGCTTCCCTCTGCTTTGACCTCTTCCTCAGGGTTCTTTGCATAATCATCTTTTCTTCCCTCTGCTTTGGTCTCTTCCTCCGGGTTTTTCGCATAATCATCTTTACTTCCCTCTGCTTTGTCCTCTTCCTCAGGGTTTTCATTAACACTGTATATCCTCGAAATCGGGACTTGTTCCCGAATCTTGCCTTCTGTAGCCTCATTTTCTTCACAAAATTTTACACTTCTGGCCAGAACAATTTTCTGTTGGTCGTTATCCCACAAACGATAGCCATTCGGTGTGTATCCCAACATTAACATGGGTTTGGATCTTCCCTCTAGTTTTCCCCGTAGTTCCTTAGGAACAGAAGCATATGCTTTGCATCCGAATACACGTAAATTGTTCAGACTAATTTCTCTATCGAACCAGATTTCAGCAGGTACTTTTCCATCCCTTAAAGCTTTCGTCCTACATCTGTTCAATATGTAAGTTGCTGTTTTTGCAGCTTCTCCCCAGAACTGCTTACCTAGTCCTGAATCCATAATTATACACCGAACCATGTTCATAAGAGATCTGTTGAATCGTTCACATATACCATTTTGTTCCGGATTGTATGGAATGGTGTATTCCATTTGAATTCCCTTTGTCTTACAAAATTTTCTGAAATCGTGTGATGCATATTCGCCACCGTTGTCGCATCTAAATCTTGATATATTCTTTCCAAATTTTGCTGTTACTTGAGCTTAATAGTTTTTGAACTTCTCAAATACCTCACTTTTATTCTTCATTAAATATATGTACTTAAAACAATAAAAGTTATCAATAAAACATACATAATATTTCATACCATCAAAAGTTTGAGGATTTATTGGACCAGCAACATCTGAAGATACTACTTCCAGAATCCTTTTTGCCTTCTTCTCTTCCGACAGGCTGGGAAAAGGGTCTCGAGTTTGCTTTCCACGAAGACAAATTTCGCACATACTCCTTGAAGGGAACTGAGACGAATGCCCCATTCTTCTATGAATTAGGTCAATACTATTTTTAGCTACGTTTGAACTAAATTCTTTTGGCTTTACTTTTAATACATAAAGGTTTCCATGTTGCCTTCCCTTTATTAAAACATTGATTCTATCTTTGCATATTTTGATTTCAGATCCTTGAAATATCACAGATAACCCTTGACTTTCCATACGATTAACTGACAATAAATTATAGGCTAAATCTTCACATTCCAGTACTTCTCTTATTTTTAAAATTTTTCCATTTTCACATTCAACATACAAAGTACCACATCTACGTGCTTTAATCGACAAGCCCTTTTTAGCAACGTTAATTGAAAAATTTACTTCTTTCACATCTACTAAATGTTTGCCTACATCAGTGCTTACTAAATGATTCGTCGAACCAGAATCAACAACAAAGGTTATACATTCATTTTCGGAAGAAACAAGTGATAGAAAGGGTGATCGATCTTTACTCACCAGTTCACCTTTGGCTTGAGCAACAAAAGATACTTCACCTACATCATCTAAAACATTTAGATTGCATTTGTGTTTTTGTTTAGGGCAATCTGCTCTCTTGTGACCTTTTTCTCCACATCCGTGACATCTGAATGGAAAATTTCCAGACATTTCCTGAAATTTAGGTTTGTATTTACTATACTTTTTATTCCATACCTTTCTTTTTGCTGCTGGGGCATGTGTTTCTTCATTTTCACCGCACTTTTGATTCTTTTGTCGTTCCTCTTCTTGAAGTAGTTTTCCCTTTACATATTCAAGAGTTACTTGATTTACATTTTGTGAGAACAGTACATCTATTGCAGTTACTATACTTTGATAAGTTTCGGGCATTGCTGCTAGCAACTGAGTGACTGCTTCATCGTCTTCAACTTTGCCTCCAGATGATCGTAAATCTTGAATAGTTTGCTCGAACTCTTCTATAAAACAATTTAAAGGTTTACTATCTTCTGTATACTTCAATGTCCTCAATTTTCTTTGAAGGTTTACTCTTGATGCCATTCCACTCTTAATATAAGTATTCCTTAGAGCTTCTATGATTTCTTTGGCAGTCTTCTTTCCTTTTAAATTTTCCAAGACATTGTCTGCAATACATTGAATAATTATATTCCTTGCCTTGATATCTTTTTTCTTAAAGTTTTCCATTTCAGACTCTTCTATTGGGGGTTCCATTTCCAGCATTTCCAGAACTCCATTTTGTTCCAAATGCAACTTCACTCGAAACTCCCAATTTGAGTAAGCAGTACCATCGAATGGTTTTATATTCATCGGCTAGATTACAGTTACCATTTTTTCAGCTTCCACCTTTCCACCAAAACCGATATAAAAAAACAATAAAAAAAAACGAATGAACCACACACGCAACAGTTACGTCCTATTCTGGGCCCATAACCTGTTAGAATAAATTGGGCTTAAACGTAGTTTTTTATTATTACAATATAAATCATCTAGCAATTACACTTCTTTCAGATTCAAGACCGTACGTACAATGTAATAATGTCTCTCAAAAGCAACGACAATTGCGCACTTACAAAATTGACCTTGCACTTCTATACTATTGTAGGTGGTTCACAATCATGCAAGAATTGCCGCCAAAATACAAACTGAAATACTAATTCTAACAGTACCAGATAATAAAATAGTTAGGGATTGTGGTGCTTCTGACTTCGGTTCGTCGGATCATCAGATTGTGTACTGTACCATGCTGTTTGAGAACAAAAACATAAAATGTCAATATAAAAGATATCGCACGTATAAGAATTTTGACGAGCCGAGCTTTTTAGCTGATTTACAATCACAACCCTTTAATAATATATTTAGTTTGAACGATGTTAATAATAAAGTCTCTTACATTACAGAACAATTAATACAAATTTTCGATAAGCACGCCCCTTATACCATGTCTAGGTTTACTAAACCATTAGCCCCATGGCTCACTGACAATATCAGATTAATGATGCGTCTCAGGGATAAAGCATTAAATAAATTTAAATTAACTAAAAAACAGTCGCACTGGGATTATTGTAAACAGCTTCGCAATTACACAACGCAGGCCATAAGAAATGAAAAGAAAGCGTTTTTTGAGCATGAACTTCGAAGCGCAGATAGGAAAATACTTTGGTTAAAGCTATCCAAGTATTGTATTCATACTAAATCAAAACCAGAAATACCGGATTCTCTTAAAGACCCGAATAATTTTAATGATTTTTTTATAAACTCAATTCCAAAAATGAATACTGATATTACACCAACCTTAAACTTTTATAATAGCAACAGATTCGTAGATGAAAGCATTTCTTTTCATTTCAAGGATGTAAGTGAGGAATTTGTCCTCGACATAATAACGAAAATTAAATCAAATGCTGTTGGTGCAGACGGTCTAAGTATAAATATGGTGAGATTATGTTTACCTCATATTTTACCTTACGTATGTCACATCATTAATTTTTGCCTGAAAAATTATTTCCAGTATTTCCAGAAAATTGGAAGCTGGGTATGGTGACTCCTGTGCCTAAAATTAATAATCCCAGTGAACAACATTTCCGTCCTATTGGTATATTACCTGTACTTTCCAAGATCTTGGAAAAAACAATTAGTTTACAAATTAGGACTTATATGGATCAATTTAATATACTACCTAGTACTCAATCGGGAGTTAGGCCTAACTATAGTTGCAATTCGGCTCCTCTTAATATCGTTGACGACATTATTTCAGAAGCTGATAATAATAAATTAACACTTCTAGTTCTACTTGATTATAGTAAGGCATTTGATACATTAGATCACTTAACATTGATTACAGTCCTAAAATATATTGGATTTAGTACCATCCCACTTAACTTATTTAAAAATTATCTATTTAATAGAAAACAAATCGTAAAAATAGACCAGTACACTTCTGATGTTTCAGTATTGAGGACGGGAGTGCCACAAGGATCAACATTGGGGCCCTTGTTGTTCACAATATATACAGCAAATTTTGCTAAACGAAATTTACTCGTTCTCATCAATATGCTGATGACACACAAATATACATATCTTTTGACGCAGAAGACGTGCTATCAGCTTGTTCTCAAATTACCGAGGACCTAGAAACCATAGTTGGAATATCCAAAAACCATTCGCTAGTCATTAATGCTTCTAAAACTAATGCTATACTATTCGGTCCAGCTAGGTCGAGAGAGTTAGCTTTGCCAAATATATCCGTGTTACTTGATGGGCAGACTGCTGTACTTACTAATTTTGTTAAAAATTTGGGGTTGACCATTGACTATAATTTACGTTTTTCGGAACAAGTTGTACAAATACTAAAAAAAGCGTATGGTTCACTTAAAGCTTTGTACCCGTACAGACATTACCTCTCACAAAAAACTAAAATAAATTTATGTGACTCCCTGGTACTTTCACATCTCAACTATTGTGATACAATTTATGGACATTGTATAAGTATTCTGGACAAAAATAAACTGCAGCAGGTTCAACGCTCATGTTTACGATACATTTATGAGATAAGGAAGTACGACGGAGTTTCTCAGCTGAAAGATACAGGGTGGTTGACTACCCATAATAGGCGATTACTGCATTCGCATTATTTTTGTATTAATACTATATACAATAAATGTCCAAATTATTTGTACGACAAAGTTTGGTTTAGATCCGATATCCACAATGTTAATCTCCGACAAAAAAATACCTTTTTAACTATTCCTAAACATAAAACAGAAAAGTTTAAGTCATCATTTACTTATCAAATTGCCAATATGTTGAACAACTTAACCCGACATTCAGATCTTTGCGGCCTGTGACATTTAAAAGATTATATAAAGATTATTTATTGTCTCTACAGAATGATGTAGTTTGCTAAGCTCAGCTCATGTGTTGGCCTAATTCTATAATCTAGCATTTCTTGTTATTTTTTTTTTGTTGCCTGTTTTTGTTTTTTTTTCTTTTCCTTTTTTATTTTTACCTTTTAGATATAGTTTATATCTAATTTTTAATTTGTATAATTTATACTTATAATTATATGTTCAGTTGTCAAGGTTAGGTGTAAGAGCAGCTCTGCTGAACCTCGCCTTGCGAATTCAAATCTCAAATATTGTATTTGAATTTGAATAAAAGTCTATTATTATTATTATTATTATTATACTTGTATTGGCTCCTGTTATTGCATGGGGCAAAAATCATGTAAAAACAGTATAATCTATCGTAATCAGCAATCGGTAACTATTTCTATTGAAGAATTCTGAGAGTGATTAGTGTATAAAATAAATATTATAACTGGTAAGAAGGGACGGTTATCGTGGGGTCGGGAGGCGGTGACTAACGGGAGCGGTTCAGTACCGGGATTCTGAATACTCGACTCGACTCGAGTCCAGTCGCTATGTCGAGTCGCTAGTGAATCCGATATCGAGAACGCTTGATTCTAAAGTGGCATCGTGTGTGCTATCGTCGTAGCCGACCGTAAACTTGTGCGACGCTAACTTCATCGGAGTATATTCCTGCCAATTTTAATTGTCATTTCGAATGTTCAAGGGTGATAATTAACAGTTTGTATTATTTTTGTTTATTATTAAGTTTTTTCAAGTGTATCTTTTATTAATTCAATTTAAATTTAAATTTAAGGGTCAGTTCTGCCCATAATTTTTTTTACGGGTCCCTGCCAGACGCGTTATTCATTCACCCTACCGCCAAATCCACATGGGTTTCCATGAAATTTTAAAAAAACTTCCAGTGGCATTGTTTCACTTTGAATGCCCTATAAATGATTATGAATATATTTTACATGACATATACCGTGTGTCCCTGGGAAGACGGAACATAGGGATCTTACATTGGTAATTTTTTTAAATGATCCACGAGTGCTTTGAATTTCTATTTGGTGGAAGCGTCGACGTCGTTATGTCAGCTGTTTAACGCGCTTGCTAATACAGATGTAATACGCGCGTGCGTTATACTAACAAACGATTCAACAATTATTTACAATACCTACGAATTGACAGCCGCGCTCTTGAAAATCAGTTAGAAATAAAATTATTAATTATTTGCTCAAATTGGTTCATGTAAATGTAGATAGTGTTTTAATTATATTAAATGAGACTGGGTATCATTATAAAGGTAATAAATACAAAATAATTTGTTTGCAGTTGACGTTTGGTTCTAAGATCTTTTTCAGATTATGATGGATTAGGTGAACAATTAAGGCTTTTCGCAAGTTACGCATTATTAGAAACTGAAAATGAAATTACGAAAATTATACTAGTAGGTGCATAAAATAATGCTGTGGACCTGTGTTACAAAACTTTCCTTTGTGGTATGCAAGAATCCGGCTCCTTAAAAATACTTTTAATGTAGCAATATTATTTGATCACATTAAATTGCCGTAGAAATAAAGATTTCATATTCGTACACACTAACTGATATTAATATTCGCTTTTTCTTTGATTTCATCTTAATACAGTCTTATGCAATTAGCATTGTAGCATGTTTCATCATAAAGCTGATTGTCGTATCAAATTCTTCGGTTCATACATCAAGATCATCCTATTAAAGTAAATTTTCACATTTCACATGTAATTTAACTGGGATTATTGATTGTCAGCTTTAAACTGTACTTCAGTTAAGGCGGCTTGGAAGAGGGGTTAGGCAACACGCCACGCTAGCTAAAAATTGGCAAAAACCTAAAAACTTTTGTCCAAGATTACGCTTACAACGTTTTTTTTAAAAAGCTGATCGATAGTTTATTTTAATGTTTGACAGTATAGAATGGTTTGTTCGGATTTCGTTTTTTTTAAAAAAAAAGCCAAATTGCTTATAGAGGCCAATTTGTAAATTTTTTATTATTGAAATATAAGGTTAAACTAACAAATTTCGGCAAAACCGAATCCGAACGTTCACTTATGTAGTTGATTAGAATTGAATAAAACGTAGAAAACGATTTCAACCGTACACATATTTTAGTTATCTTTGTCAAAGCATATATTTGGTTTTTGATCAATCGTAACAACTTTGGAAATAATGGTTAGGCAACACACCACGCTTTTAGTTTATACGTTATGCGTAGTGGGCTTTTGGCATTTGACTGTTTTGAGGTTTTGAAAATTGACTCCGCGCTCCAGCTAGCACTAACTTCCATATCCGTTTCTACCCATATCCCTACTCTCACTTCCACCCTAACCGCGCGCCAAATTCAAAAATAAAGTTTCTAACAGACCCTATAATAATTATTATGTTGTATCAATGTATGTATGTAAGTATGTAAATTTATGTATGTAAGTATGTAAATGTATGTATGTATATATTTTTCCTTAAAATAAATAAATAATCGTAATATTATATTAGTTTTAAAAAAAATGTTAATAAATCAATTACTCAAAATATGTTCTGACTGTAAACACGTAAATTCAAAAAATTCATTTAAATTGTAGAATGCATAATCCAATGTTTTAACTTTTGTCTGAAAAGATGCAAAGATACATTTTCTTTTAACTTTAACGGCAGATTCCTTTCTTGTTTCTTGTTAAATATATTGTGTTATTTTATAAATAAAAAATGCGGCGTCGTTTGGTTTAGTTTATACGTAATAGCTATTCCAGTGTTCCAGTGGCGCGATTCCGTAAAATTTCGCCGCGAGTAATCACACACCTCGCTCCTTCCAGTGAAAGTAAAAATTCTGCAGTTTTCGTAGCATACAAGTCAGGGTCCGTATCTGGAACATTACCACCTTCCACGCCCACAATGCTCATCAGTTGTCGTAAATCTGTAATTTGCGGTGGGGCCGCTTCTTGTATCCCAAACTAACGAAAAAGTTGAACTTATGGAAATAGAATTGAATACATTAAGTAGCTACAAAGTTCAATAAAATTAAATAGAAAATTGTGCTGTTAGATACATCGCCGATTATGTGATTAAAAAAACACTTGATAAGTTTAAATGCGAAGCTTGTTGCATGCACTTCGTAAAATCCAGTAAATTTAAATATACAGATGAACTATTAATAAAAAAAAACAAGGCGTTTAGGTTTAAATGTCGAAACGGTGCTGATTTGGGAAACTTGTGCCCCCCTTTTCAACTAGCAACAAACATCGTAGAAATTTGCCTAACGGTATTTGCAAACAATTATCCCAGAATTAAAAGTGTACTCGGCATAAGGGAAACAATAACTACATGGGTCTTCTAAGCCAGAAAAAAGCCAGATTGATTGTTAATATGTTCTCTACAGTCTACACAGAAAATTTATTGTTGAATTTACTATATTGTTAAGACTTCGCAAACAAACCCAAAACCAAAAAATATGAAATTTACAACACGAATAGGATACAATACCGCCTATCCGGTAGTACCTACATGTTTCCACATTCACAGATGTAATTGGAGTATTTTGTAAACTGGAAATTATGGCAGGAATTAACTTAACTGCTAGATTCATTAGTTGGTGATATCACGCATTGGAAATAGCACGATAAACATTAAATTTTCACTGAATAAATAATTTTTGTATTGAATAAAATTCTTGAGTGGTGAATAATAATATAAATATAATATTTATTTCAATTATTATATTTATCTAAATATTTGTTCGGTGTTTAAATTAAAATTATAAATGAATCACAAATAATAATATAAAAAAGCTAAAATTAAAAAAAAAAGTTAGTAGCCG